>SJYQ01000671.1:33185-74207 GCA_006410935.1 Redunca redunca
AGTTGATGCGTTTGAACTGTGGTGTTGGAGAAGACTCTTGAGAGTCCCTTGGACTGCAAGGAGATCCAACCAGTCCATTCTGAAGGAGATCAACCCTGGGATTTCTTTGGAAGGGAATGATGCTAAAGCTGAAACTCCAATACTTTGGCCACCTCATGCGAAGAGTTGACTCATTGGAAAAGACTCTGATGGTGGAGGGGTTGGGGGCAGGAGGAGAAGGGGACGACTGAGGATGAGATGGCTGGATGGCATCACGGACTCGATGGACGTGAGTCTGAGTGAACTCCGGGAGATGGTGAAGGACAGGGAGGCCTGGCGTGCTGTGATTCATGGGGTCGCAAAGAGTCGGACACGACTGAGCGACTGAACTGACTGAACTGATAAACCAATATTACTTCAGTTAAAAACAAATTTTGAAAAATAGCTATAGTCAAAAAGGTAGACCATAACAAGTGTTGATTAGGATTTGTTGACATCTGGGATTGTCATATATTTGTGGTACAGATATATGACAATCCCAGGTGTCAACAAAGCCACTTTAGGAAATGGTTTGGCAGTTTCTTAAAATATTACCATGCAACCCGGTAATTCCGCTTTTATATATTTATCGAGGAAATATGAAAATGTGCATACAGAGACTGTACACAGATGTTCTTTCTTAGTAGCAATATACATAGTAGCCTAAAACTGGAAATTGTCCAGTGAATGAGTAGATAAAATGCTCTGCATCTGGTTAGTGGAATACCATTTGTTGGTAAAAGGGAATAAAGTGATAAATACTACAACATGGACAAACCTCAGACAAATTATGCTAAATGGAAGATGTATGTTAGAAGCATCACATATTACGTGATTCTATTTCCATGAACTGTCCAAAATAAAAATCTGTAGAGACAGAGCAGATTACTGTTTACCTGGAGCAGGGATAGACTGCAAACAAGCATGAGGAGTCTCCCTGTGATGATGTTTGCACAGTCCTTTTCAGCTTCATAAAAAGCATTGAATCATATACTTAAAATGGTGAATTTATGGTTTGTAGATTATACCTCAGTTAAACTGTTCAAAAATTAATATTAAGAATTATCCAAATCTATATCTGGCTAATCATAAACCAAAGAATTTTTAGAAAAATGAATATGTAAATTAAAGAGTTTAAATTCAGAGATTAGTGGAAGCAGAGAAAAGAATGCATATAGTTGACCTTAACTGGGAAGCAGCATGATAGAAAAAGTGAAAATAAACCACTGTGCTCAGTGCCACCAGCAGAGAGGAGGAAATGGGAAGAGAGAGATCTGGAGAGAGGTAGGTGTAGGCCAGCATAATAGTTTTTGTTCTTTATTTTAGGAGCAGTGTGAAGCCTTGGCAGGAGTAAAATCTGTCAAGATTATGTATGGCACTCTTCGCCAGGCTAGGTTAGTCTTAGATTTATTCACTTGCACAAAAAAAGGAGATAGGTGGACCCATGTTTAAAAACTTTCACTTTTTTTTATGTTTACTCATCAGATACAGTGCCAAACTGTGCTCGAAGGGTGGAGTTCTCTGCAAGGTCTGAACGTTTTCTGATTGACTAGCTGGCATGGCTCTCTTGGTGTTAGGAGTGAACATCAGGAGTTTTCCTGTATTTATAATAGAATTTACTGACAACTCTGTGACTGTTTCAGTAAAGAGATAAAAATTGGAGACTTGTGGGAGCATTTAATCGTAACTTTCTTCTGTGTTGATTTGGGCAAATTTTTCCTTTATTGATTTTAATTCCTTTATGATTGTACGAAAGTCATATTTCAAAAGAATTAGAAGGAATTTCCAAACAAAGAACTTTAAGTAGGAGATTTTCAGCCATTTGTATTTTCCCTCAGTGAAGACAGAGGGGAGGGATATTAAGAACTTTAAAATATCTTCTGGAAAGTTGATAATTTTTCTTCTCATGGTAAGCAATAGGATTTACCTGGAAAGCTCACCCTGGGTGTTGTGTAGAATGGTTTGGATGCTTAGATTTCTGAACGATGAATGATATTATTCACTGAGAACAGAGAACCCTAGAAAAAAATCAAGCTTGAGGGAAATGATAGGTAGATTTTGAACATGTTGAGGTTGAATTGTGTGTTATATATGCAAGTTGACATATCAATAGCTAGATAGATATACAGTCTCTAGCTCAGAGGGAATGTTTCTTTTATATAAAATTAAGAATTGTCTACATATTGGAATTAATTGAAGTTGTAGGTATGGTAAATTTAAAATATATGAAAGACAAAATGATTAGATTATGAACTTAACATCTAACGGTATTCTGGGTTTCCATTGGTGATTTAACTGAACTAAAACTGATGATGAACTCAAGTCATCTGATATTTTTTATCCTTCAAAAACACATAAAATGAAAGGTTGGGTAGACATTTTATTTTTTTATGTCAGAATAGAATTTAAGTGAAAGAAGTAGATCATTATGACCCATATTATAGTTGAACATGAAGATGGAACATTGATAAATGTGAATTCCAAACAATACTGTCCTCAATATATGTTAAACTTATCAAAAATAGAACTTTTTAATATGTACATCTAGTACAATATTTGAGTTGATCTTCATCAAATGTGGTGATCCAGTACACAAAAATGAGGAATGGGAAGTTACTGATATAAGTTAATAATGAACCAAAAAAAATATATTTCTGAAACCTGTATCTTAGGATAGTTATTATGTAAGATGTGAACACGGTCTGTGTGAAACCTTTGGCGACAAGCGAAATTTCCAAGGACTGTTAATTTTTAACTACTTAAAATAATACTTGAATTTTTTTCATGTTTTGTATTTTGTATTCATATATACATGTGAATGTGTATTTATTTACTCATCTATTTATTCACTTAAACAGTTCAGAAACTATTGCCAGATGTTGGTATATCCTGCTTTCTGGATCTGTGCTTATGAAAGACTCCATGGTTTTGCCTCCTTGCAGGTATGTTTACATTGGCTGCTTAGTGTATTTGATAGACAAAGTTTACAAATGTTTTTTTAAACTATTTTATGTAGAATATGTATTTTCTCTTAGTAGATGATACATTTTATAGATGTCTTTGCCTTTTGGAACTACACGAAGTACTTGGCAAGAATCAACTGATAGTTCATATTTCTGGAGTATGTTGTTGTTCAGTGGCTCAGTTGTGTCTGGCTCTTGACCCCATGGACTGTAGCACGCCAGCTTCCCTGTCCTTCACCATCTCCCACCTGGAGCTTGCTCAAATTCATGTCCATTGAGTCAGTGATGCCATACAACCATCTCACCTGTTCTCCTTCTGCCTTCAATCTTTCCCAGCATCAGGGTCTTTCTAATGAGTCAGCTCTTTGCATCAGGTGGCCAAAGTATTGGAGCTTCAGCCTCAGTCCTTCCAATGAATATTTAGGATTGATTCCCTATCAGATTGACTGGTTTGATTTCTTTGCTGTCCACGGGACTCTCAAGAGTTTCCTCCCACACCACAGTTCAAAAGCATCAATTCTTCAGCACTCAGCCTTCTTTACTGTCCGACTCTCATATCCATACGCGGCTACTGGAAAAACAGTAGCTTTGAATAGATGGACCTTTGTTGGCAAAGTAATGTCTCTGCTTTTTAATATGCTGTCTAGGTTTGTCATTGCTTTTCTTCCAAGGAGCAAGCATCTTTTAATTTCATGGCTGCAGTGATTTTGAAGACTAGGAAAATGAAGTCTGTCATTGTTTCCATTGTTTCCCCATCTATTTCCCATGAAGTGATGGGACCAGTTGCCATTATCTTAGTTTTGTGAGTGTTGAATTTTAAGCCAGCTCTTGGACTCTCCTCTTTCACCTGTGTCCAGGTTGTAATCTTTAGTTTATCCCATGACATATTATTGTGTTATTTGAGATTTGATATCATTTATCTGATGTTTCAT
Organism: Redunca redunca; assembly: GCA_006410935.1. Taxonomy (NCBI): domain Eukaryota; kingdom Metazoa; phylum Chordata; class Mammalia; order Artiodactyla; family Bovidae; genus Redunca; species Redunca redunca. The sequence continues at coordinate 37,099 of SJYQ01000671.1, forward strand.
GGATTCATTGCTGTTAGTTATAGGGAGGCAATATACCTTTATAGTTAAGAAATCAGCTTTTAGACTGACGGGAGTTTGGCTAGTATCTTGATTCTGTCACTTATTAGATGTTTAAGTCTGGACAAATTTTAGTTTTCCTGTGTAAATAAGGATACTTATAGTACCCACTTATGTGTGTTATGAGGTTATAGCAAACTACTACTCATACTTCTCAATGGAAGTTTGTACAAGTTGATATTTTAGAGCTAGACTGCTTGAGTTCATCTCTTTGCTTTACTGCTTTTTGGATTAATTACTTAATCGTCTTGTGGCTCAGTTTCCTCACTTCTAAAATAGGAACAATGTATTTCATAAGCCAGTTTTGGGAAATAAGTGAGTGTATATGTATATGTGTGTGTGTATATATATATATATCTTAGAACAGTGCCTGCCTTTTATAAGTAATTTTTAATTATCACCAGAATTATTAAGTAAAAGAGTCGTTGGCAAGATGATTAGATATAATATTCTTTAGAGAATGTGGTCTGTTAGTAATAGTTAAGATTTGGGGGCCTGAAATTATAATTTGGTGACATAAAAATACAGCTTTTTGATGACTTTTCCCTAGTAATGTTGAGAAGAGATTTTTAGGCTTTTAAGGTCGGACTTCTAATTGCAGCTCAATTAATTTAGTTTTAAAAATATTTTAAGTATCAAGGTACATTCTATTAGATAGTATGGAACATCTCAGTTCTGAGGCCATTTTTAAAGCTGTGTCTTTAGTCTTGAGACTTTATCATCAATATTTGGTTAAATGAAATACGTACTTCTTGACTAGTAGTATAAAACATATTGTTGACTATTTTTACAAATAAAATACATAATAATTCTTGCTTATTTAACCCTTTTGGCTGTTGTTCCTTTCCCCTGTGTTTCTGAAAGACACTTGAGTGCTTTGTAGTGAGTGAATTAGTTCATGAAACAGAATAAGCTTAGTTGATGTGGATTACAGTACTGTTTTAGGATTATTAGTACTGTTCTTTTGAGTATTTTATCGCTCTTTTCTGCTGTTAATGAGTGGTTAAGAATTTGTTGTAATCACTTTATGAAGCCATTAATCAGCCACAATGATTCACTGTTAGTTTGTAATCAAGACATTGAAGTTTGTTTTAAATAACGGATAGTATGAGGTTTTCTTTTTTGTTAGTGTTTTGTTTTTTTTGTTAGAATTTTTTTTGTTTTTTTGGCTATACCACTCGGCCCGTGGGATATTAGTTCCCTGACCAGGTATTGAGCTTCAGCCCATGGCAATGAAAGCACTGAATCCTAATCATGGAACCACCAGGGAACTCCCAATAATAAGAGATTTTTAAAACAAAGTCATGGTATGCTTTAATGTAACCATCATGAACTTCACAGCAAAGATGATTATAGAAGTATATTTAATTGTCATTTTGAGAACAGTTCCTGGGTAGGAGATTTATATTTTGTGTTTGAGAGGTTATTGGAGGATGATTGTTAGAATTAAATGAGTCAATACAAATAAAATATCTAGATTAATATTTAGCATATCAGTTCAGTTGCTCAGTCGTGTCCAGCTCTTTGCAACCTCATGGACTGCAGCATGCCAGCTTCCCTGGCGGTCACCAACTCCTGGAGCTTTCTCAAACTCATGCCCATTGAGTCAGTGATGCCATCCAACCATCTTGTCTTCTGTCGTCCCCTTCTCCTCCTGCCTTCAATCTCTCCCAGCATCAGGGTCTTTTCTAATGAGTCAATTCTTCCCATCAGGTGGTGCAAGTATTGGGGCTTCAGTCCCTCCAATAAATATTCAGAAGTGATTTCCTTTAGGATTGACTGGTTTGATCTCCTTGCAGTCCAAGGGACTCTCAAGAATCTTCTCCAACACCACAGTTCAAAAGCATCAATTTTTTGGCACTCAGCTTTCTTTATGGTCCAACTCTCACATTCATACATGACTCCTGGTAAAACCATAGCCTTGACTAGACGGACCTTTGTTGACAAAGTAATGTTTTTGCTTTCTAGTGTGCTGTCTAAGTTTGTCATAGCTTTTCTTCCAAGGAACAAGCATCTTTTAATTTCATGGCTGCAGTCACCATCTGCAGTGATTTTGGAGCCCCCCAAAATAGTCTATCACTGTTTCCACTGTTTCCCCATCTATTTGCCATGAAGTGATGGGACTGGATCTTAGTTTTTTGAATGTTGAGTTTTAAGTCAGCTTTTTCACTCTCCCCTTTCACTTTCATCAAGAGGCTCTCTAGTTCCTCTTTGCTTTCTACCATAAGGGTAGAGTCGTCTGCATATCTGAGGTTATTGGTATTTCTCCCGGGAGTCTTGATTCCAGCTTGTGCTTCATCCAGCCCAGCATTTCTCATGATGTACTCTGCATATAAATTAAACAAACAGGGTGGCAATATACAGCCTTGATGTTCTCCTTTCTCAAGTTGGAACCAGTTTGTTCCATGTCTGATTCTAACTGTTGCTTCTTGACCTGCATACAAATATCTCAGGAGGCAGGGAAGGTGGTTTGGTATTCCCACCTCTTTAAGAATTTTCCACAGTTTGTTTTGATCCACACAGTCAAAGACTTTGGTTTAGTCAATAAAGCAGAAGTAGATGTTTTTCTGGAACTCTCTTGCTTTTTTTATGATCTGACAGGTGTTGGCAATTTGACTTCTGGTTCCTCTGCCTTTTCTAAATCCAGCTTGAACATCTGGAAGTTCACGGTTCATGTATTGCTGAAGCCTGGCTTGGAGAATTTTGAGCATTACTTTACTAGCATTTGACATGAGTGTAATTGTGTGGTAGTTTGAACATTCTTTGGCATTGCCGTTTTTTGGGATTGGAATGAAAACTGACCTTTTCCAGTCCTGTGGCCGCTGCTGAGTTTTCCAAATTTGCTGGTGTATGAGTGCATCACTTTCACAGCATCATCTTTTAGGATTTGAAATAGCTCAACTGGAATCCCATTGCCTCCACTAGCTTTGTTCGCAGTGATGCTTCCCAAGGCCCACTTGACTTTTCATTCTAGGATATCTGGCTCTAGGTGAATGATCACACCATCATGGTTATCTGGGTCATTAAGATCTTTTTTGTATAGTTCTTCTGTGTATTCTTGCCACCTCTTCTTAATATCTTCTGCTTCTGTTAGGTCCATACTGTTTTCCTTTATTGTGCCCGTCTTTGCATGGAATGTTCCCTTGGTATCTCTAATTTTCTTGAAGAGATCTCTAGTCTTTCCCATTCTATTGTTTTCTTCTATTTCTTTGCTCTGATCACTGAGGAAGGCTTTTTTATCTCTCCTTGCTATTCTTTGGAACTCTGCATTCAGATAGATATATCTCCTTTGCCTTTCTCTTGTCTTCTTTCCTCAGCTATTTGTAAGGCCTCCTGAGGCAACCATTTTATGTTTTCGCAGTTCTTTTTCTCCTATCAATGGTTGTTCAGCAGCCAGTTGCAATTTTAAGGTTCTTGCAAGAGAAAATGAGCACATGACCTTCTACTCTGCCATCTTATGATTTAGATGATTTAGCATATATTAAACATCAAATAATTTTTGGCTTCTGCAAATATCATAATGGCATTGAGATGTCATCATTATGATAATCAATAGAATACAGCACTACCTAATAGAAGACAAGACTCTGATGCTGGGAGGGATTGGGGGCAGCAGGAAAAGGGGACGACAGAGGATGAGTTGGCTGGATGGCATCACTGACTCAATGGACGTGGGTTTGAGTGAACTCCTGGAGATGGTGATGGACAGGGAGGCCTGGCGTGCTGCGATTCATCGGGTCACAAAGAGTCAGACACAACTGAGCGACTGAACTGAATATAAGAGGAATAATAGTATTGTTTATAAAAATATAAACTATTTCTTTAGATATTAAGATATCTGTTACTGCTTTACCAGTGAATAGACAGGAACCACATGGTAATTTGAACAGGGACCCTTTAAAGAATTATTAATTTTCAAGAAATTAGGTACTAAGAAGGATAAAGGTGCTAAGGGAGAGTACCCCAGGAAGGAATAAAGTTGAAAGGGGAGCTTTCTCCCCAAAACTGAAATTCAGAACTTTTGTTGGTGAATATGTTGCTTGTAGCCCAGTAGCTAATGACAAAGTTCACTTGGTTGCTCTGGACCAGAGCTGTCCATGGTTATTGGGTCAAGACTGTCAGGGAGAGAAAATCTGACTAGGACTGGTAAATAGTATAGTCCTTCCTGACCCCCAACCCACTCAGGGTGCAGATGGGTCCTGAGGCTGGAGACAGGACCTCCCTTTGCCTTACACACACCTACCCTGCCGGGTGGTAGAAAACTATTTGCCGTTTCTTTGACATTAACAGCCAGCCAAAGGAGAATCTTGATTAAATCCAGATCCTTTATTATAAAGTAAATTTGAAACTGAGAGCAGATACATGTGAACTTGAGAGGCAATAAATAAATGGTACAGTGCAATGCTTTCCAACCTTTTTAGCACCAGGCACAGATTTTGTGCAAGACAGTTTTTCCGTAGACCAGAGTGGAGAAGGTGGTTTCAAGATGATTCAAGCATATTACGTTTATTGTGCACTTTGTTTCTATTATTACATCAGCTCTACCTCAGATCATCAGGCATTAGATGCCAGAGGTTGGGTACCCCGGTACAGTCCACTCCCTTGGTTACTCAGTTTTCATATGAATGCTTCTGAACACATTTGAGCTTCTACCCAATTCTCTTTTCATTTAACAAGATACAGCTATCCTTCATGTAAGTAAAGAAGTTCTTAGCATCTCTCTGAAACAAGGGGATGCACAGTCCCAATCGTCAGTGTTCACTGTATTAGTTACACTTTTCATCACAGTGCCTCTGAATATTCTGTTAACTCCAGACTACCTTATAAAGTTCACTTCCAACAACTTATATATAAAATAGATATGGGGAAGAGAGGGAAGAAGAAAAGGGTTAACATATACAACCCTGGACCATGTATACCACACATAGTCCTGTTTCCATCATTGGTCACAAATCTGTAGTTGATCTTGCTTCCTCTTTTTACCACCCATTCAGTACTTCTGCCTTCAACCCGAATTTTAGCTGTTCTGGGTTCTTTACCTGATGATGGGCACAGAACCTTCATTTCTTAAGGGTCCTTAATTATCCCTTGTTTGGTTCTTCCCTGCCCACCCCCACACACCCCCCACCCCAGCCCCGCCACTTGGGGTTGCTGTTAATTTTCCATTAACTTTAATAGTGGACTTGAAAGCACTGCACAGAGTCCAAAAGAACCTCCTGGGCTTCAGATGTAGTTCTGCTGGCCTCCACTTTATGCAGCAACTCAGTTTCTCCTTGGTGATTGTAATCAATCACTCAGGCCAGTAGAATAAGCCCCTTTTCTGCCTTTCGGTTCAATGGCCAGGTGGAAGTCACTAATTCAGTGGAACCATTGCTGTGTTTCCTGCTAGAAATAATCTAGCAGGACTAAGACTCAAAACCAGCAGAGCTCAAAGTTTTAAGAAGAGGAAGTACAAATTCTGTGAATGAGTTACTAAGTATAACAGAAGAACCACTGTTACTTCCATACCTTGAATATGAAATCCATGTATTTTGCCTGTTGGGGCAGACAGAAATTATTGCTGTAATTCTGCTGCTGCAAAATGAATACCTTGATGGAAAATGATCCTATCTAGAGTGCTGAGGCTATAGAAGGCATTTTGTGAGCCTTCTGGCAGAAGCATTGTGGATGGCAAAAGCCAATCATATCCAGAATATGTGTCTGTTAGAATGAGGACAAATATATTCCTCCTCCATGATAGAAAAGGTCCAGCGTAAATAATCTGCATTCAGCCTTCAACAGTGCTGGGAAGTCCCATGTTAACAGCAGTCTGGGTAGTACATCCACCCCATGGGTGAGACTTCAAATTGGAGCTTTGGGGGCTTTGATTTATAATCTCAGGCCACAAACTGATATCATTATGAGTTTACAAGCAAAACTGCAGCTCTGCTTTTACTTTAACCTTGTTGCAATGCTGTATGTTGAATCTTATGAGTTACAGGATTTCGATATTCCCCAGGGATGTTGGCCAGACTTCCAGGGGCTCAAGAATTCCAAAACCCACTCCCTTTCTTATCTAAAGTGCCACCTGACTTTCTGTGCTTGTGGGCAGGCACACAATATGGGCATTGTCCAGGAAGGTCAGAAGCAGGTCGGAGGTCTGCTCTCTCGCTTCTGAACAAGACTTCCTCCATTTTAATTTCCTTAACAGATGGATGGCCTCACAGTTGTTTAGGCTGAAAAATAAGCACAGTAACATGAGCAGTCTCCTTAATTCTATAAGTCAAATAACAGTTGCAGAGCGTCAGTAGAAATAAAGTGATCAGAGAAACAAGTAATGGGTTAAATAATGCAGAAAACAATTTTTGAGCAGTAGAGGATTTAGTAAAGAAAAAGTTCAACCACAAATGAGAAGTATGTTTTTGTGCATCAATTCCTACATCCATTAACTTACTGATAGCAATAGTAGTAAGAACAGAATGTTCTATCAAGGTATGATTGTGTGTATCTGTGAAATTTTGTAACTATTTGATTCCTTGCAAAATCTTACGTAATGGTTCTAAGAAGAAGCTAATATTGGGAACAGAAAGAGTAGGGAATAACGTTTGAATCCCTAATACTTGAGTTCTCATGAGGGGAAAGTGGTAGGTGGTCCTCTTCCAACACAAATGATCAGCATGTGTTAGGCATCTGGAAATAGGGGTTCCTAACTGATAGGTAGTAGTAGTTTCTACCTCATTGGTTACAGTACATACAAATTAAGGGGCTATTTAAAAAACCGTAGGATTTAGGGAGGATAGTCCATTCACAATAGTTGATGGAGTTCTCCTATAATTAGGGTTCCCAAATGCAAGATGTTGATCCACATGGCAATCCCTTGCTAGCCTTGTCATACTCTATCAGTAAGTGGGTATGACTATTAAAGTCCAGATAATTTCCAGTAAAATATGTCAACCAGTACTCTTCCCCAGATATAATGGATAACATGTGAAATCAGTGTGATCTAGTAGACAAATTTTGTCCATAAAAAGTCAAAGTTAAAGGACAGGCCTTGCTTGCAGGGCAGGCAAAGTTACCTTGAGTTGAGGTCTGGTTCACGTTTCTCCAGCTATAGGTTCCCCAGTGACTTTCTTTATGTTCTCTTAGCACAGTGGCCAGAAGTTCAGACTTGGATGACACTCCACATTACGGTCAGACTTCCAAGAATATCTGTTCACAAGAATAGTGGTGGCTTAGTGGCACGTATTTTCATTTTTCTTGTCTAGGAATCATTACTAATATCGTGTTATCCTTCCCCTGCTCAGTAAAATCAGCAGGTAAGGGAGGACTGTTAGGCTGCTTCACTCAGACTTTAGCTTCAATTACATGTATTTCATTTGTGGATCCAAACCTTCCATCACCTCTGTTAGTAAGGAGGAACATTCTCCTTTTTGTCCTTTGTCAGTTACACGTGGAAGAATGAGCAGTTGGTAAATCATGTTTATAGTAAATTATCTTTTCCTTCATTTTGTAGAATTACTCAGATTTCTCCTTGGTAGTGTGGGTCTGTAACTGCCCCCATGGGCACAGATCCTGTTTAACATGAAACTGAAATGTTCTTTTTATTAATCCAGAGTACCCCCAAGGCATTTTAATTCCTATACCAGTTGAAATAGCCCATATCAAAACTTTAATAAAGCTATGTTTATGGAGTCAAATCCAGTCCAGTGGCCTCAGGAGTAGCTCAGAAAGAAGCTGATGACCCTGGGATAATTTCTCAGTACTCAGTTGTTTCTGGATAAAAGTCTCTTCTATGAATTTGTAAGTTTGGTATAGTCATCTTCATCCAAGGAGTTTATGATTCTCTTATAGGTCTTTTACTTGAAATATTGAAGTCAGTATTTAAGTTAGTCCTCCAGTTTTTATAAGAGCCCTCTCCAAGTTTAATGAGTTGCTGTGTAAGCAGACCATTCATTCTTTGAAACCAGCAGCTTGAGGATAATAAGAAATATGAAAGATCCATTGTATATTATGTTCCCGGGCAACTCCTGTATTAACTTACCTTTAAACTGTGACCCATTGTCATTCTGAATTTGAAGTAGTTAACTGTTCAGTCGCTCAGTCATGTCAGACTCTGCAGTCCATGGACTGCAGCATGCCAGGCCTCCCTATCCTTCACTGTGTCCCAGAGTTTGCTCAAACTCAAGTTCATTGAGTAGGTGATGCCATCCAGTCATCCCATCCTCCATCACCCCCTGCTCTTCCTGCCCTCAATCTTTACCCCATCAATCAGGATCTTTTTCAACGAGTTGGCTCTTTGCAAGAGGTGGTCAAAGTATTGGAGCTTTGGCATCAGTCCTTCCAAATGAATATTCAGGTTGATTTCCTTTAGGGTGGACTGGTTTAATCTTTTTGCTGTCCAAGGGTCTCTTAAGAGGCTTCTCCACCACTGCAGTTTGAAAGCATCAATTCTTCAGTATTTTTCCCAGATTATGTCTTGCCTTTTTGTTTTTCAATGATAACTTCTTTTAAGTGTGAGAGGTCCAAAGTCCTTAAGTGTTCTACTAATTTATTTGAAGTACTTAAACGTGTTCTACTAATCTCTTTGCCTATTCCAAGTTTGTAAATATTCTCTTCTGTGTATTCTTAGACAATTTTCTTAAATTAGCGTTCAGTTCAGTCGCTCAGTCGTGTCCGACTCTTTGCGACCCCATGAATCGCAGCACGCCAGGCCTCCCTGTCCATCACCAACTCCCGGAGTTCACTCAAACTCATTTACATACCATAAAATCCACCCATAAGTTTTTACTTTAATAATTTATGATTAATATATACATTGGGACACCATAGTTTTAGACTTCCTTTGCCTGAAAAAGCTCTGCATGCTCTTTTGCAGTTAAAATCTGACAGACTTTCTGTCTCAATATCTACCTTGTGCAGATATTTAAAAGTAGTTTTTGTTTTGGCATTTTTCAATTAGCATAATGTTTTTGAGGTTCATCGCTGTTTTAGACTATAACAGTTGTAGCATGTCTATTTTTTTCAGTTGTTAAATTGTATTTCATTCTAAGAAGATTTTGCATTTTGTCCAGCCATTCATGAGAAGATGAAAAGTTTGAAATTGTTTTAGCTTAGGGGCTTTTATGAATAATGCTGCTATAAAGATTCAAATACATGTCTTTACATGGGCTGTGTGTTTATTTTTTCTTTTGTAGATATGTAGGAGGGGATTGCTATGTCGTATAAATATATATTTAATTTTTGAGGAAAGGTCCAAATTGCTTAAAAGATGACTATTATGTTACATACTGACCAAGAACATACCATGGATCTCATTTTTTTGCATCCTCTCCTTCACTTGGTATTGACAGTCTTTTGATTATTACTCTTCTAGTGTATGTTTAACTATCTCAGTGATTTTAACTTGTATTTCTGTATAGTGACTGTTACTGTTGAGGCTCTTATGTGCATATTAAGCATTCCTGTACCTTTGTTGAAATGTCTGTTCAAAGCATTTTTCCATTTTTCATTTATATTATCTGTCTTAAGTTGTATGGAATTTATGTTTTAGATATAAGTTCTTCATGAGATGTATGATTTTTAATTGTGTTTGTTTTTACCAAGTTTTAAGAACTTAGATGTTTTAGATACAAGTTCTTTTTCAGATATATGATATGCATGTATTTTCTTTTTTCTGTGGCTTGTTTTTTCCTTAATAGTGTCTTCTGAAGCACAAGTGTTTTATATTTTCATGAGATTCAGTTTTGTTTTTTTTTCTTTTGAGGACCTAGATTTTGGTGGTGTGTCTAAGAAATCTTTGTTTTAGCCCAATTGCATAGTTTTCTCTTATGATTTTTTCTAGATGGTTTTCAGTTTCAGCTATTATATTTTGGTCTACTCCATTATGGCTTCATTTTTGGTTTTGTTTTTGTTTCTCTTTGTTTTGTGTTTTTGCTTAAGAATAGCTGGTTGACTCAGTGCCATTTTAGAAGGCATTGAATTGCTCTTGTTGAAAATCCGTTGACCATATGTATGTCTGTTTGCTTTTGCTGAACTAATGTTTACTCTGTTTCATTTAACTATTTTTGTATTTTGGTACTAATCTTCTGTTTTAATTATTGTGGCTTGTAAGTTGTCAAATCAGTACTGTGAGTCTTACAGCTTTGTTCATTTTTAGAGTGATTTTGCTTATTTTAGGTTCTTTGTTTTTCCATATGAATGTAAGGATATGTTTGTTTTATAAATCCTGATAGGATTCTCATAAAAAATTATTTATTGTTTATTTCATAATAGACTACTTTTTACAGCAATTTTAGGTTTATACCATGGAGTGGAAGGTATACAGATTTTTCATATACTTTCTGCCACCTACTCATGCATAGTCTACACCATTATGAGCTACTCTCACAAAAGTGGTACATTTGTTAGAGTTGATGAACTTCACCCAAAGTACAGTTTATATTAGGGTTCACTCTTGGTAGTGTACATTCTTTGTGTTTGGACAAACATATAAAGCTATATTTTCACCATTATAGTGTTATACAGAGTAGTTTCCCAGACCTCAGATTCCTTTGAATTCTACCTGTTAATTCCTTCCTTTCCACCAACCCCTGGCTTTTTTATAGGTTTGCATTTTCCACGGTGTCATATAGTTGAAATCATACCATGTACAGTGTTTTCAGATTGAATTCTTTAACTCAGAAATACATAATATGTTTCCTCCGTGTCTCTTCATAGCTTAATAGCTCATTTCTTGTAGCACTGAATAACAGTCTGTCATCTGAATGTACCACAGTTTGTTTATCCATTCACATGCTGAAGAGTATCTTAGTTGCCTCCATATTTTGCCAATTGTGAATAGTTGCTATAAACATTGAGGTACAAGTGTTTCTGTGGATATAAATTTTCAGCTCCTTTGGGTAAACACCAGGGAACATGATTACAGAATCATATGGTAAGAGTATTTAGATGACACCACCCTTATGGCAGAAAGTGAAGTGGAACTAAAAAGCCTCTTGATGAAAGTAAAAGAGGAGAGTGAAAAAGTTGGCTTAAAGCTCAACATTCAGAAAACGAAGATCATGGCATCCGGTCCTATCACTCCATGGGAAATAGATGGAGAAACAGTGGAAACAGTGTCGGACTTTATTTTGGGGGGCTCCAAAATCACTGCAGATGGTGATTGCAGCCATGAAATTAAAAGACGCTTACTCCTTGGAAGAAAAATTATGAGCAACCTAGATAGCATATTCAAAAGCAGAGACATTACTCTGCCGACTAAGGTCCATCTAGTCAAGGCTATGGTTTTTGCAGTAGTCATGTATGGATGTGAGCGTTGGACTGTGAAGAAGGCTGAGTACCAAAGAATTGATGCTTTTGAACTGTGGTGTTGGAGAAGACTCTTGAGAGTCCTTTGGACTGCAAGGAAATCAACCCTGAGATTTCTTTGGAAGGAATGATGCTAAAGCTGAAACTCCAATACTTTGGCCACCTCATGCAAAGAGTTGACTCTTTGGAGAAGACTCTCATGCTGGGAGGGATTGGGGGCAGGAGGAGAAGGGGATGACAGAGGATGAGATGGCTGGATGGCATCACTGACTTGATGGACGCGAGTCTGAGTCAGCTCTGGGAGATGGTGATGGACAGGGAGGCCCGGCGTGCTGTGATTCATGGGGTCGCAAAGAGTCGGACACAACTGAGCGACTGAACTGAACTGAAGAAATTGCCAAACTGTCTTCCAAAGTGGCTGTACCATTTTGCATTATTAGCAGCAATGAATGAGAGTTCTTGTTCCTTCACATCCTTTGCAGCATTTGTTATTGTCAGGGATCTGGATTTTGATGTTTCTGATAAAGTGTTGTGGTATCTTGTTACTTTAATTTGCATTCTTTGCTGGAGTGTCTTTTAAGGTCTTTCACCCATTTTTAAATTATGTGGTTTGTTTTCATATCTTTGTTTTAAGAGTTATTTGTATGTTTTAGACAATGATCTTTTATCAGAACTCAGTTCAGTTCAATCACTCAGTCATGTCCGACTCTTTGCAGCCCCATGGACTGCAGCACGCCAGGCTTCCCTGTCCATCACCAACTCCCAGAGCTTGCTCAAACTCATGTCATTTGAGTCGATGATACTCAAGTAGTTAAACACATACTCTCCTCTTTCACTTTCATCAAGAGGCTCTTTAGTTCTTCACTTTCTGCCATAAGGATGGTGTCATCTGCTTATCTGAGGTTATTGATATTTCTCCCATCAGTCTTGATTCCAGGTTGATTCAGTCTTAATTCTCAGAGCCAGTGTGCTCTGAGAGCCACCGTGTTCACCATCACTTCCCCGTGGAGAGGCTGGGGGAGCACAGGGCCCTCAGCAGCCTAGGTGGGAGGACCCAAGGGTGGGTAGGAGACCTCTTAGCCAGAGGGTGAGGACCATGTGGGTTGCCCCGACCCACTAATGCTTCACCATTAGTACCAACTCACCCTCCCGGGGACAGCCAGAGGCTCTACCAGCAGGACAATGCTGCAAATGGGCCTCGAACACTCACGCCAGTTCAGCCCCACAGAGAAATATTTAATGAAGCATTATTATTAATATTAATATATATGTAAACTTTTTTGAGAAATGGAAGAAGGAACTTTTCAATCTCCTTTATGAATATAGTATTATCATGATGATGTACTATTGTAAGAAAACTGCATTTCTCATGAATGTGTGTAGACATTAACAAAATAATAGCAAACCAAATCCATGAATATATTAGAAGTATTAGACATTCGTGATCAGGTTGGGTTTATCCTAGGAATGCAAGGAAGTTTAAAATCCATAAAACAATTAATGTAGTATTCTCCATTAGTAAAAGAGTGGACAGAAACTACATGATCCTTTCAGCAAGCAGGAAAAAAAAATATTTGACAAAACTCAAAACTCATTCATGATAAAATTTTTTAAATTTAGCTATATGGAAGGAAACTTCCTCAGTAACCCTTGTCTAGGAAGTGTACAAAAATTCTGTGCTGTGAGAAGTTTTCAATTTCCATTTTTTCATTTATATCTCTGATCTTTTACATTTCTATGTAAATTTTATAATCATCATGTCAGTGTCTCTAAGGCAACTTGTTGATTAACATTGAATTTGTAGAACATTTCCACCCATAAATGAGGTATATCTTATTTAAGACATCTTAATTTTCTTGTCAGTGTTTTATAGTTTTTTTAGTCGACAGTTTTATAGAGGTTTTGTGGATGTTTTTATAAACTTATCTCAAGTATTCTGTGTTTTCATTGTACCTTTAATGGAATTAAATTTTTTTTCAGATTGTTCATTGATAATATACAATAAAAGCATTGATTTTTTAATATTGAGCTTGAATCTTTCAATCTTGGTAAATTCACTTGTTTCTTTAAAAAAAAAAAAATAATTTGTCCGTGCCAATTTAATTTGTGCCACACTGCTTGCAGTCAGCTTCTTAGTTCCTTGACCAGGGATCAAACCTAGGCCATAGCAGTGAAAGCCCTGGGTGCTAACCACTGGACTGGGATTCCCTGAAAACAGAATGTATAGAGTTTACTTAATGTACAGTCATGTCATCTCCAGTACAGCTTTTCTCATGCCTTTCTTGTATAAGTTATTGTTCTAGGAATTCAAATAGTTGGAGTATGTTTCTTTATGTCAGTACTTTAGCTGATAAATTCAGAAGGAATGCTACAATTATAAAATGGCTTTTTCAGAAGCCCCTAATAACACTTGAGGTCTGGTCACCAATCAAAAAAGGATACTAAGTCTAATAGATGGAAGATTGATAGGAAGATTTATAGTATTGTGGGCATATCAAATTGACAGTGTCTGCAACCACTCACCGTTGTTAACACCACTAAAAACTGGCACAACCAGACATTATGTGTCTACATATGTGATGTGGTAGAATATTCCACTAGGTCTTAAAAAAAAGCCTCTGTTTCTCTGTTGAATTCATGTTTATCTCACTTTCTTAAACATTTGGAGCATATTTAAAAATAGCTGTGTTCAGTGTTGTCTGTTGACTCTCTCACTGCTGACAGCTGTAGATCTGTTTTTATAGATTGGTTTTTCTTTTGCTTTGGTTCATATAGTCCTCTTTGCGTGATATTTTTTTGTTTTACTGGATGTCAGGTTTCTATGTTGCTGTATTCCACCTTTTGTTGTATTTCTTTAGAAGGCAGTGGCACCCCACTCCAGTACTCTTGCCTGGAAAATCCCATGGACGGAGGACCCTAGAAGGCTGCGGTCCATGGGGTCCCTGAGGGTTGGACATGACTGAGCAACTTCACTTTCACTTTTCACTTTCAGGCATTGGAGAAGGAAATGGCAAACCACTCCAAGGTTCTTGCCTGGAGAATCCCAGGGAAGGGGGAGCCTGGTGGGCTGCCATCTGTGGGGTTGCACAGAGTCAGACACAACTGAAGTGACTTAGCAGCAGCAGCAGCAGTATTAGGCTTTCTTTTGTTTGAGTGAGTCTAGCACTCTTTAGTGTAGACTAATTTATCACATTGCAAAGGAAATAGATTTCTGAAGATCCTACCCAATGTCCCGTGCGTTATGTGGTCTTTCCACATAATACAAGTTATGTAGAATACATAATACGGACTCTCTACCGTCAGAGCCACCGGGAAGCCCGGTCTTTCCACACCCCAAATCTGTCTCTGTCTTTTCAATTCAGTGACACTGGCAGACTCTGCTAGGTTTCTCCCTTTTTGCATTGTGGCCTGCAGATTACCTGTAATTAGTAAAACTGGGATGTTGTAAGGGTCCCATCACTTCATGGGAAATAGATGGCGAAACAGTGGAAACAGTGTCAAACTTTAGTTTTTTGGGCTCCAAAATCACTGCAGATGGTGACTGCAGCCATGAAATTAAAAGACGGTTATTCCTTGGAAGAAAAGTTATGACCAACCTAGATCGCATATTAAAAAGCAGAGACATTACTTTGCCAACAAAGGTCCATCTAGTCAAGGCTATGGTTTTTGCAGTAGTCATGTATGGATGTGAGGGTTGGACTGTGAAGAAGGCTGAGCACTGAAGAATTGATGCTTTTGAACTGTGGTGTTGGAGAAGACTCTTGAGAGTTCCTTGGACTGAAAGGAGATCCAACCAGTCCATTCTGAAGGAGATCAACCCTGGGATTTCTTTGGAAGGACTGATGCTAAAGCTGAAACTCCAGTACTTTGGCCACCTCATGAGAAGAGTTGACTCATTGGAAAAGACCCTGATGGTGGGAGGGATTTGGGGCAGGAGGAGAAGGGGACGACAGAGGATGAGATGGCTGGATGGCATCACTGACTCGATGGACGTGAGTCTGAGTGAACTCCGGGTGATGGACAGGGAGGCCTGGCGTGCTGCGATTCATAGGGTTGCAAAGAGTCGGACATGATTGAACGACTGAACTGAACTGAAGGGTCATCTTAGGTTTTTAATTTCCTTTGTAAAGCATCCATATACATGTCCTACCTACTCTCCAAAATCTTGAAACTGTTGTTTAATGTGTTTTGTCTGATTTTCCTGTTTTTGTTGTTTTTTTGTGTTTTTTTTTTTCACATTGGAGAGTAAATCTAGTCCCCGTTATTCCATCTTGAAAGTAAACTTTTACATATTTGCTTTTATTGTCTTATGTATTACATAAGGTAGGAGTTTTGGTGGGAGGAAAACAACAAGAAAAAATACAGGCTAGTGCTTAAGAAAAAACAGCAGTGACTTTTTGTGATGTTAAAAAGTAAGTATTAAAGTAAGTTAGAAAGTAATATTAGTTGTTGTAAACTCATATTTGTATATAATCATATACTTTGTGGAAAGTTGACATTTTTATAATAGCTTCCTTGTAACTATATGCTATATCACTTTTTTTTATTAAGCCCTATTTTCAATTCATCAATAAAATTGTATAGATTTTTATAAGTGATTTCTGTATTTCCTTATTAAGTTTATATTTCGGTATTTATAGTTTTGCTTGCATTATTAGTGGAGTTTTAAAGTTATTTTTTATAGTGTTTTATTTATATATTTTATAATTAACCATGGTGCCTAATTTCTATTTTATAGTATTTTAGATTGCTTTTATTACATATTAATTATGTTAACCTTTTGTGTGTCTAGAATTTTTTTATACCCCACTTTAAAAAAATTCAGTTCATCTTTTAAAATGAAAATATCAGTATTTTCTTTATGAGTGCTTACTTCTTTTGATTTGCGTAAAATTCTTTCTTGCATACAAATACATAAAAACTCAGATTTTCTTTGAGTACTGCTGCAGTTTTTATTTTTTCCAAAGAGCTATCCAGGGGCTCTAACACTATTTTTTTTTTTTAATGAATCGCTTCTGTATCTTACTTCATTTTTTTAATATATTCAAGTGATAATATCTTTAAAGTTTTTTATGTGTGTTATCTAATATCGGTTTCAAAAATTTGTTTTTTTTTTTAAACGTTCGATAATTTTAGCGTTGTTCTTCAGTAGGTGTAGTTTTGGGGCTCCCCTGGTTGCTCAGTGGTAAAGAATGTGTCTGTAATGCAGGAGACCCAGGTTCAGTTCCTGGGTTGGGAAGATCCTCTGGAGGAGGGCATGGCAACCCACTCCAGTGTTCTTGCCTGGAGAATCCCCATGGACAGAGGAGCCTGGTGGGCTACATACAGTCCATGGGGTCGCAGAGTTGGACATG
Source organism: Redunca redunca (assembly GCA_006410935.1). Taxonomy (NCBI): domain Eukaryota; kingdom Metazoa; phylum Chordata; class Mammalia; order Artiodactyla; family Bovidae; genus Redunca; species Redunca redunca. The sequence continues at coordinate 53,796 of SJYQ01000671.1, forward strand.
ACTGAGCGACTCAGCAGCAGCAGCAAGTGTGGTTTTTCTTTAATTCAACACATACTAATAGATGTTCAAAATTTGAGATTAGGTAGATATCTTTTATAATCACTTTTAGAGACTAGTTAAAGGCAGAATTTTTAAAATAATTATCACACTGTGTATTGAGACCACATACCTGGGAAAGTAAAAGAAAGTATTTTTTTTTTGTTTTTAAGAAACTGTTGAAGTGATAGAATCACAATTTTTTGGTTAACATCTAAGTTTTTTTGGTTCTTTTTTTTTCTGTATTGATACATTTTATAATCTTTGCTAAATAAATATTTTTCTGTTTTTATAGTTTTGGTAAGCAGTTTGGAGGAAAAAGAGGATGTGATTGTCTTGTATTAGAACCTTCAGAAATGATTGTGGTAAGAACTTTAAAAAATGTTGAATTCCTTTTTGTTACTCTCAACTTTCAACTTTAAATGTAGTGATCTTTTAAATATTCAAAAAGGTTCCATTACTGTGACTTTTTAAATGTTTTACTAAGTAGCATCAAACCATATATATTTATATATACCTAGTTTGATGCATTTTCATGCACTTTGAATATTTTTTCTGATTCTTGAGAGAATTTGAAACATGATGCAATTATATCTAAAGTATTACTAATTTGGTAATTCCTTTACTACATTCACCAGAAAATTTAAATAAGAGCTCTGAAAGGGTACCCTGATTTTCCTATTCAATATAGGTAATAATCTTTGATCATCTGTGTTCTGTACCCTGGACCTGAGAGAAAGAGATAGGAAAAAAGAGAGACAATTATATCCAAGTAAGAAATGGTTTACATTTTAATATTTTAAGAGTGTATTTAAGGATTAGTTCTTTACTTTTTCCCAAGAAAGCTAGGTAGTTGATTTAACTTTAGAAAATAAGACTGTTTTCCCTCATCATTTGAAGAATCCAGAACACAGCTCTCTCTTACCTTGTTCTGAGATGACCTTACTAGAAAACAGCTAATACTGAATGGACGCTTTGTCCTACTAGCATCTCATGTAGATGATCATGTCATCTGATTTGATTTAAACTATTGAGAAATGAGGCTGAATTCTTAATATAGCCTTTTAATATCAGGGCTCAAAACTAAACTACTTTTTTAATATCATAGTGTTATAGTCAGATTGACGTCTTCAGCTATATTCTGTGATTTCTTTGCCAAATTGGATCATCTACATTGTCATGAGCTTAGTGTCCTAAATTTCATGTAAGCAACTGGATTTTAAGCTCCTAAAAGGCTGAGATCATTTTTTATTCCATTTGTGTCTTCAATAGTATTGCAGAGTACTTCCCACATAGTAAATAAATATTCAGTAAATTTTACTGGTTCTCAAGTTTGTTCAAGGCTTAGACTATGTATTGTATTATGTTTATTTTCTTTAAGTGTTGGTATACATGGCATATCTATTAAGGCCTCAGAACTCTTTCTTTTAAATAAGTGCATTGAGAGACATGGTAGGAAAACTGCTTCAGGCAGAAGGATTTTTTCATTTATTTGTGATGTGTATTTCTCATGCTTTATGGAAAAAGAATGGTGCTTTTGCCATAGTGTTTTTGTACGCAGTTGACCCTTAGGCAACATGGATTTGAACTGCTCAGTCCACTTATGTAGGTATTTTTCAGTAGTAAATTCTGCAATACTACAGTGTGGTTGGTTGAATCTGTGTATACAGACGGCAGACTATAAGTTATATGTGGATTAAGCAACACCTTGTACATACTTTTGTTTTATTGTGGTAAAATACACTTAGGAAATACACTGTCTTAACCGTTTTTAAATGTAGAGTTCAGTTTATTAAGTTAATTATTAAATTTATATCTATCAATTTTCATTTTGAATTAAAGGGAAGAATTGTACTTATCTTGCCCCAAGCCTGGAGTTAACCTTTTCTGTGAGGAGATCTGCTTGCTTTTAGTGGAAAGCAGTATTGAGATGCCAAGATCTGGCAGCTGATTGTTTTCATTGCTTCAGTTGCCTCAGTGCTTGTAAGGCCTTTCAGTGAACAGAGCTAGAAAATATATATCTGAGTGTATATATATACACACACATACATACACACTTACATATACACCTCTGTATTTATTTATTTTATATGTATCTATCTATAAAACCTAGAGTTAATTCTTGTATTCTTTTACTTGTACCTTCTTTCACTAAATGGTGAGAAACTTGGTCTCCATTATCAGAAAAATATTTACTTAAGACAGTTTTAAAGTTGCTTGCTCATAACAGTGTAGAAAGCACCGCTAGCTAGAGTATTAACATATACATATACACTTATTTTAAGTGTAAAATTTATTGATATTATAAATGTATATCACTTATAACCTATCTCTCTATCAAAATATAAAATATTTGAATCACCTACCTTACAAAGTAAGGAAATATTCAGAGAATTACAGGGGTCTTGCAGAAAGACAGAGAAAGGCCGGTGAGAGAACTAGATTAAAGGATCTCCCTTTGGCCAAATATGGGACTATGAGAATCCAAATAAAAATTTGTAGTAATTAATGGTACCCTCCTGTATAATAAAGAATTTATAAATTCTAATATTATGAATGAATGAAAAGGAGAATTTCTTCCTGATAGTCAAATGCCAACTAATATGTCTTAAAGGAATGACTAAGTTAGAAAATAATTAATGAATGCTAAAACTTGTGACTAATGTTTGTTGAGAAATGGGATACTTACATAATCTCATTTTATCTCCCCACAAATCATTTATGAAGGGAAAATTTACCAAATTTTTGATGGGGAAACAGAAGGATACGATACCACTGTAACAAAAATTATTGCTACTGCCATCAGTATAGGCATAACGTGATACCATACTACTCCTGATACAGTGCACTGAAGAGGACAGAACATCATCTCTGAGAAATATGCCTGCTGGAAGTGCATGTCTAAAACTAATCATTAAGAAATATCAGACAGACCAAAAAGACATTTTTCAAATTGTTGGCTTATATTCTTCAAATATCCCAATGTCAAGAAACATCGCAGAAAGACTGAGAAACTGTTTCATGTTAAAGGAGAAAAAAAGATATAACTAAATGGAATGCTTTTATCTTGCATTAAATCTTGGAGGCAGGAGAGGGTTGTAGCTATAAATGATGATGTTGACACAGTTGAGATTTGAACTTGGACTGTGGTCAGTGGTCCCCAGCCTTTTTGGCACCAGTTTCACGGGTGACAATTTTTCCAGCCACTGAGGTCAGTGGTGATGGTTTTGAGATTATTCAAACTATTACATTTATTGTACACTTTATTTCTCTTAATATTACTACATCATCTCCACCTCAGATCATTAGGCATTAGATCCCAGAGGTTGGGGGTACCTGGGTTAGATACTATTGAATTTCCTGTTTTTGATTATTTTGGGGGAGGGTTGTGTAAAATAAAGTCTTTGTTCTAAGGAAATACATGTTGACACATTTTCGGGTCAAGAATCACTTTCTCTTCAATTTATACTCAGTGTTTCAGAAAAAGTATGTACATATATACAATTTTAAAAATCACCCCCAAAAGTCACCAACTGTATATATTTATGATTGGTAATTTTTTAATTCTATAACTCTATCATATTGATGAGCAGCCTAGGTAAAAATGCATTATGAGTAATAGAAAATAATCTAAAATAATAAGATTTTTCTTTCTGAAGTTTTTGAGGATTTTATTTTCATTCCACCATTTGATGAATCTTAATGTTTTTTTTTTTTAGTTTTTCACTACTGTTACAGCCTTTGAAATACAAAATTGTACTTAACATTTTGTAACAGTACAGATCTTTGATACCTCAGTGTATCTTTTAGGTGAAATTATTTACAGTTCATAAAAATGCTTGGTCCCAGTGTGTATTTGGACAAGTATGTACATATGTATTTGGTCTGAGTATACATAAGTAACATGTTTACTATTTTGACAAGTTCTATCAAATGGTTTTATTATGTATATATTTCTACAAATGTCGTGAGTAACCGCTGGTGATTGGGAATGCCTGTTACTGAACACCTTCCTTGTTACCTGATAGGTTAATCATCTCAATCTGATACATAATAATGAAATCTTTTTTTAATTTGTGCATATTCTCATATGCTTTACGGAAGGCTTATTTTTATTATCCATGTCTCTTGCCAGTTTTTCTACTTGGATTACTCTTTATTTGTGTTCATAAGAACTTTTTATTACTATATAAATGAACACTTCTGTTATAAGAGGTTGTTTATCATTTTATAACTAGTCTAAAGTGAATTTTGCTCCTTGAAGAGGTTCTCTCAGGGATACTTGAGATGCTGTCTCCTGGGCTTGAAGTCCTAAAAAATTCCTACCAAGTAAAACATAACTCTCAAAAAATTAAAGTGAATTTTGTGTCTATTACAATTTTTTTTTAATCTATTGAGTTTTTTAACTCTTACAACTTTTTGGTTTGAAGGCATACTATAAAGACCTTCTGATGACAGGATTATTGAAGTTTTAAAATCTGTATTACTTTATTGAATTTTATCAGTTCATTGTTTTAATTAAACTTTTAAGTCTTCTTCTGGGCAGCTGAAGACAGTAGTAAACACTTAACTGTCTCCAAATATTTCCTCCAAAAACAATGTAGTACTAAAAGCAGGATGTAAGAAATCTCTGCACAAACTGTGCCCACAACACAAGTTGAGAACAGAGGGTGCTCAAGCTTGAAAATAGTTGTAAATATAAAGAGAGAAATCACCAGTTCCTAGCTTGCTGTCTCTCTCACTTCATCTCTACTCCCAACCCTCCAACAAAACTTTATGGTGAGTAAAGGCCAACCATCCCAAACTATAGAAAACCCAGAAAATGGAAGCTAGCAAATGGAGAAATGGTTGGCCGACACTGCAAGAAGACTAATTCTACACTAAGTGTAAAATATGTGTGTGTGTATGCATATGTCAGAACAGAAACTACATTATTTAAAATTATGAGTAATTGCAGAATAGTCATCTACATGCAGAGTTCAGGATCAAGACAAAAGGTTTAAAAAAGGAAACAAGCTCCCTTTGGCATTTAAGTGCTAAAGAAGCACATGGGTAAATTGTAGTTTCCTGCAAGCCGAAATGAACACAAAATCAGGTTTTGCAACCTCCGCTTCCACTAGCAAAATGAAAAAAATAGCTTAAAACATCTGTCCTTCAAAGTATTTGACAAAAGTGGAGTGTGCTTAGTCACTCAGTCATGTCTGACTCTTTGTGACCCCATGGACTATATGGTCCATGGAATTCTCCAGGCCAGGATACTGGAGTGGGTAGCCTTTCCCTTCTCCAGGGGATCTTCCCAACCCAGGGATGGAACCCAGGTCTTCTGTGTTGCAGGTGGATTCCTTACCAGTTGAGCCATAAGGGAAGCCCAAGAATACTGGAATGGATAGCCTATCCCTTCTCCAGGGGATCTTCCCAACCCAGGAATTGAACTGCGGTCTCCTGCATTGCAGTCAGATTCTTTACTAACTGAGCTATCAGGGAGGCCTGTTTGACAAAAGAGGTGCTATTAAATGAGGGATTTCGTAAGACATCCTAGTATCACAAAAAGGTAAAAAAGGAAACTTGACAAATCTATGTATCGATATTATAAAAATGATCATTCTTACATGTCAGCTAAGAAAAAGTTTCTCCCTATCCTAGTCATGCAGATGAAAAGTGTGGCTGCACTCCAGACATAATTAAATATATTCAGTCAACTAATTGAGGATATTGAAAAACAAAAAGCATGTAGAATCAGAAATTTAAAAACCAAGAAAAGAAAATGCTTCCCCTCCCCCTCCAAAAAAAGAGTAAAAAGAGTATGAATTTAGTAAGGAATGGATAACAAATCTTTTAGAAAAAAATGAATTGTAAGCTTCTCCCAGGGAAAATCAAGTCAAATGAAAATTTAATAAGGTGTATCAGAGAAGGTCAGGAAAGAACCAAGTAAATGAAAATGACACACAGAATAAAGTAAAAGTGTCAGAAATACGGTTACATACTTGAAAGTCACTAACAGAGCAAATCTTAAACCATCTCACTACAAAAATGGTAACTGTGTGACATGGAGCTGTTAGCTAAAGCTATGGTGGTAATCACCTTATAATATGTAAATATATCAACAGTGTTGTACACCTTAAGCTTATACCTTGTTCTGTTAGTCTTAAAACTAGAAAAAAGTGTCAGAGAAAATAGTGTGAGAAGTAATTGTAAGAAATAAGGAAAACAATGAAAGGATCAAAGGACATTTTAAAGGTTTAAGTACAGAAGTGATCCTAAAATAAAAATACAGGTCTTCCTAGGCACCAAAAAAAATTTTTTTTTATTAAATAGCAAGGAATACCTGTTTCTCAGAGAAATAAGTATAACAAAATACACCTAAAATGTTATCACAGAATTGGGACTGAAAATAGATTAGTTATATCAATAAATGTGAAGGCTACACCTTGAAAATTTTAAACCTATCAAACAACTTTCTGTCAAAGGATTAGTGAATACACACTGAATCCATAGAATTTGCAAAATAACCATAGTAAAAATATACTATGTATCAACTTATGGAATACATCTAAAAGTGGTCAGAAACTAAAGGGAATAAGAAGCAGACAATATGAACCAACTCTCAGGAGATCCAAATATTAGAGAAAACACAGACATTTTAGCAGAAGATTAGAAAATATAAAATGAAAAAATTAGTCCCAAACTCTACAACTTGAAACATAACTGAAAATAAAATCTCATCTAGGTTAAAGAGAAGGTAAAACTTACTGAATAGAGACTTAGGGAATTGAATGATAAGCAGGAAGAAGATAAGAGTCACCTCTTTAAATAAACAATAGTGATTTGAACTGGGCAGGTCCACTTACATGTATATTTTTATTTTGTGCATAATACAGTGCTACATGATCCACAGTTGCTTGAATCTGTGGATGTAAGAGCTAAGGATACAGAGGACCAGCTGTAAAGTTATACACAGATTTTAAACTGCATGGAGGGTCAAGTGCTACTATGCCCCGCAATGCTGAAGGGTCAACTGTATACAGGTCCAAGGAAAAATAAAATATAATGGAAGATAGACAGGCAATAGAGTGAAAAAGTCATTTTGGTTTTTTTTCCCCCTCATTTTATTTTCTGGACTAATTTTTTAAAACATTGAAATATAGTTGATTTTACAGTTAGTGCTGTATAGCAAAGTGACTCAGTTATACCTATATACATTCTTTTTCATATTATTTTCCATTATGGTTTATTGTAGAATATTAAATACAGTTCTCTGTGCCATACAGGAGGACCTTGTTGTTTACCTACCCTTTCTACATATACCAGTTTGTATCTGCTAATTCCAAACTCCCAATTAATCCCTCTCCCACCCTTCTCCCCCTTGGCAACCACCAGTCTAATCTCTATCTGTGATTTTGTTTCTGTTTCATAGATAAGTTTATTTGTGTCATATTTTAGATTCCATATGTAAGTGATTTCATGTGGCATTTGTCTTTTTCTTACTTCAGTTGTATCCATGTTACTGCAGATGGCATTATCTTACTCTTTATGAAGATGTGTATATGTGCCACATCTTTATTCATTCATTGATGAACATTTAGATTGCTTCCATGTTTTGGCTATTGTAAATAGTATTGCTATGAACACAGGGGGATGCATGTATCCTTTGAATTATAGTTTTGTTTGGCTAGATACCCATGAGTGGGAATGCTGGATCATATAGTAATTCTGTTTTCAGTTTTCTGAAGAACATCTGTACTGTTTTCTACAATAGTGTAGGAAGGTTCATTTTTCTCAACACCCTCTCTAGCATTTATTTGTAGACTTACTTGGCCATTCAGAGATGACACCTCATTATAGTTTTGATTTGTATTTCTTTAATAATTAGTAGAGTTGAGCATCTGTTCACATGCTTGTTGGCCATCTGTATGTCTTCTTTGGAGAAATGTCTCCAGATCTTTTTTCTGTTGGGTTGTTTTGTTGTCAAGTTGTATGACCTGTTTGTATAATTTGGAAATTAAGCCCTTGTCAGTCATATCATTTGCAGATATCTTCTCCCATTCTATAGGTTGTCTTTTTGTTTTGTTTATGGTTTTCTTTGCTGTGCAAAAGCTTGTTTGATTAGGTCCCAGTTGTTCGTTTTCATTTTTATTTCTATTCCTTGGGAGACTCAGAGTGAAAAGGTCATATCCTTATATAATTGGAGTCATAGAGGACAGGAGGGAATAAACATATTATTATAAGTAAGAGATTTTTCCAAAACCAAAAAGATGTCATCTCACAGATTTTAAAACTCTACAGGGTGAACATAAACTCTAACAGGATAAATACAAGCTTATGCATATGCACATCATAGTAAAACTATTGAAAACAAAAGTAAAGAGAAAGTCATAAAGCTAGTAAGACAGAAGAAAAAAAAACTTCTAAAGGAGCAGTGGTAAAATACAGTAGTAATTTTACCTTCATTAGTTACAGAATTTAAAGATTTTCACATAGATGCTAAGAAAATGTTTCATTAGTAGACCAGAACTCATTTTACTAAAAGAAAATTTTTCAGGCAGAAGAGAATCTCAGATGGAAGCACAGAGATGTGGAACAAAGGACAGTGTACAGAATAAATATATGGGTACATGTAAATGTGTGTTGGGCTTCCCTGGTTACAGAATCTGCCTGCAATGCAGAAGACCTGGGTTCAATCCCTGGGTTGGGAAGATCCTGTCGAGAAGGAAATAGCAACCCACTCCACTATTCTTGCTTGGAAAATCCCATGGACAGAGGAGCCTGGTGGGCTACAGTCCATGGGGTCGAAAAGAGTCAGACACGACTAAATAACTAACAGTTTTTGCTTTCAAATGTGTGTTGCCTACAGGTATGCTTTTCTTTTTTTAATTGCATATTCCTAATAATTTTTTTTTAATTGAAGGTTTGTAGCAGCCCCACATCAAGCTAGTCCATTGGTGCCATTTTTTATTATTATATTTGTTACAGTGATCTGTGATCAGTGATCTTTGATGTTACTATTATGCTTGTTTTGGGGCACCATGAACCACAGCCATGTAAGATGGTCAATAAATGTTGTGTTTTGACTGCTCTACCAATCTGACTGTTTCCCCATCTCTCTTCCTATGCCCAGGCTTCCCTCTTCCCTAAGAGACAACAATATTGAAATTAGGTCACTTAACAACCCTACTATGGCCTTTATGTGCTCAGGTGAAAGGAACAGTTGTCCATCTCATCACATTAAATCAAAAGCTGGAAATGATTAAGCTTAGTGAGGAGGGCATGTTGAAATTAAGATAGACTGAGAGCTAGGCTTCTTGTGCCAAACACTTACCCAAATTGTGATGGCAAAGGACAAGTTCTCAAAGGAAATGAAAAGTCTTTACAGTGAACATATGAACAGTAAGAAAATGAAACTGCCTTATTTCTTATAAGGTGAAAGTTTTAGTGGTCTGTAGAGAATATCAAACCAACTATGACATTCCCTTAAGCCAAAACATAATCTAGTGCAAGGTCCGAACTGTCTTTAATTCTGTGAATTCTTCTTTTAGCTAAAAGGCTAAAAGAAGTGAGAAAGCTGCAGAAGATATGTTTGAGGCTAGCAGAGGTTGGTTCATGCAGTTTAGGGAAACAACATTCTGCATAATAGTTATATAGAGAACACTATATCAACAGTAGAATACATCTGCTTTTCAAGTACACATGGAATATTTTTAAAAGTTGACCATAGGTGGAACATCAGGTTCAAAATCAATTTTAAATTTTACAATTGACCACCATGGAATTAATTTAAAAAACAATTACAAAAACAGAACTGCAACAGAATACAACTTGAAATTTAGGAGTGTATATTAAATCACTTGTCAGAGAAGAATCACTGTGAAACTGAGAAAACATTTTTAGCAGAATGAAGATGACATATCAAAACGTGGAATTCAGCTTACATCGTTCTTGCTGAGCAAGAAAGGTAGCATTTAAACCTTAATGCTATGAGGATTAAAGGCTGACATTACATGAGTTTTCACATCATGAAATTAGAGAGCAGCAAACTATACCAACAGAAAGGAGATGCAAAGAAATAATAAAGATAAATATTAAAATCAATGACCTGTCAAGCAGACTTAAGAATCAGCAAAGGCGTAAGTTGGTTCTCCAAAAAGAATAATAAAATTGATAAATCCCTGTCAAAAATAATCAAGAACAGAACAGATATTACATAACTAGCTTCAGGAGTAAAAAAGAATATAGTGCTATGGATCTAATGAACTTAAAAAAAGTAATAAAGGATATTATGAAAATTTTAAGCAAATAAGTTTGAAATTTTAGAGTCAAATTCCTCAAAGTACACAGCTTAACAAAATCTGGCACACACCCTTACACAAATAGAAAATCTGCATAATCCAATATCTAGAAAGAAAATGAACCTGAAATTAAAGACCTTCTCATTTAGAAGTTCAGACCCACATGGTTTCACTCATAAATTTTTTAAACAAACATTTAAAGAAGAAATGACACACAGAGTCTAACAGAAAACAGAGAAAAATTGAATATGTTTCCTTAGCCCAGTTTGATTTCTTTTAATTGAAATACTTTGAAAGCAAAACCTAGCAATATTACTCAAAAAGAGTATTACAGGTCATTTTCTTTTTTGATGAAAGTATATTTTAAAATTTTCAAATATTAGAAAATCAAATCCTAGTGGTACATATATCTGTACATATCATGGCAGAGTTGAATTTATTTCCAGAGCTATGGGATTGATTTAGTATTTGAAAGTCAGTGTGATTCATTATATTAATATCATTATGGGGAAAAGTGAGATGATCATCTCTATTGATAGAAAAACAATCACTTGATAATACTCAAAGTTCATTCATGAAGACTTTTGAAACTTTTAGCAGGCTAGGAAAAGAGGGAAACGTTCAGAACCTTATTAAAAGTATCCGCACAAACCCTACAGTAAACATTCAAAACCTTCTCCTGGCACTTGGGAATATGTTAGAGCTCACCAATTCCAAATCCAATGTCTAAAAACCTTATAGAGTGCATTTAGGCAAGAGGAAAAAGATTTGAAATGAAAATATAAAACTGTCACAAATTATGTGATTTGCATATAGAAAATCAAAAACTGCATGTGAACTCTAGGAATTAATAATCATTTCAGCAAGGTCTTTCAGTACTTATTCATATACAGAAATCAATTCTATTTGTATTTATGAGTAATAAAATATTAGAAAAATAGAATTTAGTAAGCAAATCACTTATGTCAAAACATCCATATTCATCAGAATAAATCTAACAGAAGTATAGGAGATCTCTGAAGAAAACCATAAAAAAAATTTGGGCTCTTAGCTCTAAGTTAATTGAAAGAATCCATTTTTATGATATAAATTGTCTCCATATTGATATAAAATTCAATGTAATCCCCATGAAAATCCCAGCAGATTGTCTTATGGAGATTAAGAAACTGACCTGACATAAAATTGGGTTGACCAAAAAGTTTGCCTGGGTTTTCCCATAATGTCTTACAGAAAAACTCGAACTTTTTGGCCAACCCAATGTTTATGTCAGGTAATAGTTTCTACAGTAACAGTATTTAATACTGAGCTTCCCAGGTGGCACTAGTAAAGAACCTGCCTGCCAATGCAGGAGATAAAAGAGACACAGGTTCTACCTTTGGGTCTGGAAGATACCTTGGAGTGGGGCGTGACAACCTACTCCAGTATTCTTGCCTGTAGAATCTCATGGACAGAGGAGCCTGGTGGGCTATAGTCCGTGGGGTCGTAGAGTCAGAAACAACTGCAGCGACTTCACACGCACGCATGCATGCATATATAATACTTTAGCATAAACCAAATAAATTTTCAAAAACTTTGCTTTTAAATACTCTCAAAAAATTCAACTTGAATAAAAAATGAGATGCCACGTCCTCAAATAAGGAGGACCTTTATCATTCATAAAGGTATTTCTTTTCCTTAGATTATCTTGTAAATTTAATTAGAGTCCAGTGAAAACTACCATCCAAATGGTGGTGGTTTTGTGCCTAATACATTTGGAACAATAAAAAAGCAAGAGCTTGAACAAACCTGAGAAAGAGGAGCTCTTTTGTGGAACCTAGTAAGTTTTAAAAATAGTTAATTCAGAAAAAAAGGAAAAAAAAATGTACTCTTTAAAAAACTGAGTGATATGTAAAATAGTTGGTTTAACTCTACTGGGAATTTTTATTTCTGGTGACTTTGTTGTTGTTCGGTTGCTCCATTATGTCTGACTCTTTGCAGCCCCATGGACGGCACCCTGCCAGGCTTCCCTATTTTTCAGTAACTCCTGGAATCTGCTCAGACTCATGTCCATTGAGTTGATGATGCCATCCAGTGCTTGCATCTTGTCATCCCCTTCTCATCCTGCTGTCAATCTTTCCCAGCATCAGTCTTTTCCAGTAGGTTGGCTCTTCGCGTCTGGTGGTCAAAGCATTGGAGCTTCAGCTTCAGTCCTTCCAATGAACACCCAGGACTGATCTCCTTTAGGATGGACTGGTTGGATCTCCTTGCAGTCCAAGGGACTCTCAAGAGTCTTCTCCAACACCACAGTTCAAAAGCATCAATTCTTCAGCACTCAGCCTTCTTTATGGTCCAATTCTCACATCTGTACATGACTACTGGAAAAACCATAGCTTTGAATATATGGACCTTTGTGGGCAAAGTGATGTCTCTGCTTTTTAGGATGCCGTCTAGATTTGTTATAGTTTTTCTTCCGAGGAGCAAGCGTCTTCTAATTTCATGGCTGCAGTCATCATCTGCAGTGATTTTGGAGCTCAAGAAAATAAAAGTCTGTCACTGTTTCCATTTATTTCCCATCTGTTTGCCATGAAGTGATGGGACCAGATGCTGTGATCTTAGTTTTTTGAATGTTGAGTTTTAAGCCAGCTTTTTACTCCTCTTTTACCTTTATCAAGAGGCTTTTTAGTTCCTCTTCCCTTTCTGCCATAATGGTGGTGTCATCTGCATATCTGAGGTTATTGATATTTCTCCCGGCAATCTTGATTCTAGCTTTGCTTTATCCAGCCTGTCATTTCACATGATGTAGTCTGCTGACTTTAAAAAACACTATTTTGTCCATGTCTTTTTAATGGGGTATCCATGAGGAGAGAAGGAGTCAGTAGTTTAATTTTTAGTAGTAATGGCAGTATTATAAAAGTTTTTTATATGTGTCTGTAGAGACACATTATACATAATTACATATGTGTATGTCACATGTAATTATAATTAATATATACATAAATTTGTAAATCATCTATACATACATCATTAGGAACCAGGATTATGTAGTATCAGGAAATTGATGGTAATGTTAATATGGTTAAAGCTATTACATATGTAAATATACATATGTATAGTATGAGGAGAAATGATTTGTCATTAAGATAACAGTTCAGTTCAGTCGCTCAGTCGTGTCCAACTCTGCGACCCCATGAATCGCAGCACACCATTCCTCCCTGTCCATCACCAACTCCCAGAGTTCACTCATATTCACATCTGTCGAGTCAGTGATGCCATCAAGCCATCTCATCCTCTGTCATCCCCTTCTCCTCCTGCCCCCAATCCCTCCCACCTTCAGAGTCTTTTCTAATGAGTCAACTCTTCACATCAGGTGGCCAAAGTACTGGACTTTCAGCTTTAGCATCATTCCCTCTAAAGAAATCCCAGGGTTGATCTCCTTCAGAATGGACTGGTTGGATCTCCTTGCAGTCCAAGGGACTCTCAAGAGTCTTCTCCAACACCACAGTTCAAAAGCATCAATTCTTTGGCGCTCAGCCTTCTTCACAGTCCAACTCTCACATCCATACATGACTACTGGAAAAACCATAGCCTTGACTAGACGGACCTTAGTCGGCAAAGTAATGTCTCTGCTTTTGAATATGCTATCTAGGTTGCCGGGAGAAATATCAATAACCTCAGATATGCAGATGACACCACCCTTATGGCAGAAAGTGAAGAGGAACTCAAAAGCCTCTTGATGAAAGTGAAAGAGGAGAGTGAAAAAGTTGGCCTAAAGCTCAACATTCAGAAAATGAAGATCATGGCATCCGGTCCCATCACTTCATGGGAAATAGATGGGGAAACAGTGGAAACAGTGTCAGACTTTATTTTTCTGGGCTCCAAAATCACTGCAGATGGTTACTGCAGCCATGAAATTAAAAGGTGCTTACTCCTTGGAAGAAAAGTTATGACCAACCTAGATAGCATATTCAAAAGCAGAGACATTACTTTGCCGACTATTGGATGTAATTAAATTTATAAATTGTAATTAATACAGTACAGTTAATAATATGTGTGTTAAGATCTTTAAGAGTCATTTTTCCCCAATGACTAAGTAAAGCTATAGGGCAAAATTTGAATATATCATCATTTGTCTTAAAATTATTTCCGAGGTTGGTTCACTTTATGAAAAAGTATATTTCTTAGGGCTGTTCATTGAAAAAGCTTAGAAGTAGTTTTAGTAATTCTTTGTGGCTATAAGAGCAAGCCCAGATTATGGTCGGTAAATATGATTTGCCCACTAAAAGGATATAGTGAGAGTGAAAGTCGCTCAGTTGTGTCCCAACTTTGCAACCCCATGGACTATACAGTCCATGGAATTCTCCAGGCCAGAAAGAATACTGGAGTGGGTAGCCTTTCCCTTCTCCAGGGGATCTTCCCAAACCAGGGATTGAACCCAGGTCTCCCACATTGCAGGCAGATTCTTTACCAACTGAGCCACCAAGGAAATAATAGATTATATATCACATGTGGAGTAGGAAATGTATTAGGCTAGCAATTCATGTCAGAAAGCAAAGAAATATCAAAAAACGATTGAGAATTCGTCGAAGTTTGTAACTTAAAAGGGATAGCTTGACTATCAAAAGATAGTGTTAAAATTTTTTAGCAGAAAGTGTTAGTCACTCAGTGCTGTCTGACTCTGTGACTTCTTGGACTGTAGCCGGCCAGGCTCCTCTGTCCATAGAATTCTCCAGGCAAGAATACTGGAATGGGTTGCCATGTCCTTCTCCAGGGGATCTTCCCAGTCCAGGGATCAAAGCTGAGTCTCCCACTTTGCAGGCAGATTCTTTACTATCTGAGCCACCAGGGCTGCTTTTAGCAAGAGGGGATATTGAAATTGGTATTGAAATTGATATTGGAATTGAAATTTTCTACATTTATTACCTTGATCTGTGCCTTTTTCTCCTTTGATCTCTTAATATTATTATTAATAGATTTTTATAATATTAAACTACCCTTTGTTATTGTACTACTTAAAGGCTGTGGTGTAATTTAACAGACACAAATCCCATAACACAGACCATGACTGTTAATGGTAACACTATTTTCAGCATTGAGTAGTCTGTTTTTAGTGATGGGGAATGTGCTGTGCTTAGTTGTGAAGTCATGTCCAACTCTTTGTGATCCCATGGACTGCACTCTGCCAGGCTCCTCTGCCCATGGGAGTTCCCAGGCAAGAATACTGAAGTGATTGCCATTTCTGTATCCAGGGGGTCTTGCCAACTGGGAGGTCAAATCTATATCTCCTGCATTGGCAAGCGGATTCTTTACCACTGAAGCACCAGGAAAGCCCCTTACATACCCAGTAAAGGCTTGACCTGAGCTATTTGTTATATTTTTTCTGTTCTTCTAGGCTTAACTTGATAACTGAGTTTAGGATTCATTATTTTGTAGTGAGATGTTACCTTGTGATTTACTTTCTAGGACTCTCTTTCATTTATGTATTCAGATTCTGTGGGCCTTGGGGCTTCAGATGTGAGTTAGTGGTAAAGAATCTGTCTGCTAATGCAGGAGGCTTTGGTTTGATCCCTTGGTCAGGAACATCTACTGGAGGAAAAAAATGGCAACACACTGTAGTATTCTTGCCTGGAAAACCCCATGGACCACAGGAGCCTGGCGAGCTACAGTCCATGGGTTGCATAGAGTCAGACACGTCTTAGCAACTAAACAACAGCAGTTTTTGTTGGCCTTAGTACTTGAAGCCTGTTAACTCTTTTTCTGCAATTGGTGGAAGATTTATTTTTTTAACCTGAAAAGATTCTTCTATTTACATCCATTGTGATTGCTGACAAGTTTGGGTTAACTTTTAACACTATGTCATTTGTATATATTCTATTTTTTTTCTCTTATTATTTTTGTCCTCTATATAAGATAGTGTGTTCTTTTTCCACTCTCAACTCCCTCCCCCAATACTCCTTTAGATACAGTGTACTTGGTCTATTCTTTTCATGCTAATTCTAGGCTACTTAAAAATAAAGTTAATAAGTTAGCAAAGTTGATAAAAGGTTATTACTGGTGACTATTAACAAAATATAATTGCTTTTGACCAGTATTTTAGTAATACTTACTGATTTCATAAATTTTTTCTGATAGTATTATTTTATGCAGCCTTTGTGTGCTCAGTTTAACCATGTGTTTAACGTTTCTTTGCTTTTAGTTATTTCTTGGATTTGAGACCTTACTTATGGTACCAATTGTGTTACATCTTGAGGCACATCCTTTTAAATTTTTCTTTAATAAAGGGGTTTTGTTGGTAAACATTTCAGTTGGGTATATTGTTTTTCTCTCTCTCTTTTGCCTGAAAATACCTTTATTTTGTATTAAGGATTATTTTGCTATGAATGCACTTTTAGGAGAAAAATCTTTTTTTTTAATCAGCAGTCAGTGTATTCTGTTTTCTGGTATCCAGAAAACAGACTTTTTGAGAAGTCAGTTATTATTTTAATTGTCCTTCCTTTGTAGCGGATCTTTATTTTTCTTCTGGCTGCACTGAAAATCTGTATATCTTTTCTGTGTGAATTTGCAGTTGTAGTTTCTAAGTGTCCGGCGAGTGTATTCTCCTTGGTTCTGTCTCGTCACAACAAAGATTTGAAGTGACAGACATTAAAGCCCTCGGCACGTCACAGCTTCTTGGGTCTTGGACACACCACGTTATAGCTCTCAGGTCTCGAGCAGACCGTGTTATAGCTCTTAGACAAATCATTGTCACAGCTCTATTTTAGAAAATAGCAAGAGAACTCATCCTCCAGGCGTGAGGGCTTGCCGACCCAAAGGCGTGAACCAGCACGCGGGAGAGAGGGAGAGAGCCGAGAGTGGCGAGAGCCCTCTGGCTTCTCTCTCTCTCTGTTTTCCCTCCCCCGGGCCTGCCCTGTGTAAACTGGGCTAGCCGGGAGTGCTGTGTGTTCTCCCCGAGGTCCTCACTCTGGCCCTCCGTTTTGGACTCCTGTTTCCTATTCTAACTACCTAACATAAGTACGCTGCTTCAGATTTGTTGGAGAGTTTTGAGCTGTTTTATTTTTTACTTTGGCTGTGCTAGGTCATTGTCGTGGCACAGGGGCTTCTGTAGTTATGGAGCACTGGCTCTAGAGCACGTGGTCTTAGTTACCCCACAGCGTGTGATCTTAATTCCCTAAGCAGTGACTAAACCCACATTCCCTGTGCTTGAAGGTGGATTCTCAACCACTGAACCACCAGGGAAGTCCCTTCCATGGACATTTTAGAATAGCTTAGTAAAAATAATCTGTTATTTTCTCTTTGGACATCATCTTAAACTTTGTTTAAATATGTTAAATATTTTCAGCTAATTCTCTGTATTTAAGATTTTTTTTTCTTCTTTTTCATCTCATTCTGACTTTGTACTCCATGCTGCTATTTTTTAGCTCTGTTTTCCTAATTCACTAATTCTCTGTTTAGTTACTTCTTAATGTCGACTTAAAAAATGTACAATGTGAGGGTTTCGAGTTAAGTTTTATTTGGGCAAAATGAGGACTATAACCCAGGAGATAGCACCTCAGATAGCTCTGAGAAACTGCTCCAAAGAGGCAGGGAGGAAGGTCAGTATGTTTGTGATTTGGGTGAAGGGAGAATACATGCAATCAAGCATGTGTTTTTGTGCAGAAGCTTTCTGCTAGTCATGAGGAACAGACTGGCTCCTCTAGTTTGTAGAGGAGCTAGTCTGAAGCTCCTCATGAAGGATGTTAGTGTTTTTCTGGATCTGAGGTATAAGAATTGGGCTCATAAAATTGGCTGCTGTAAGTATCTGACTATCTGAAGATGTATTCTGCTTCATTTTTCTGTTTTACTTTCTCTTTCTCACTTTGGGTAATTTCTGTTGACTTGATTGCATCAGGTCTAGTGATCAAAGGCATTCTTCATCTTTAGTACCATGTTTTTGTTTCTGACATTTTCATTTTGCTCTAATACCTTTCTTATATTTGCTCCATCTGCTAGTTATATTGTCCACATTTTCTGCTGAACCATTACCATATTAATTATGGTTTTAAATGCTGTCTAATGTTGATCTGGTTCTTTCTTAATTTTCATCAATGCTCTGCTGATTGCTTTGTCTCTTGGCAGTGGATTGAGTAGTTTTTTAAAAATTGTTTTTATTTTTATGTGAGTTACTGTTTTGTATTCGATCCTAAATATTGTGTGTTAGGGCAGTAAAGACAGACGGTAGATAGTGTTTAGGCCTGGAGAGGAACACATCTTTTCTGATAGAATTGAGCTGGATCAGTAGTTTCAATTTTCTCTACTGTTACTTTTGTGTTCAGGGATAAGACTGGATTTTTGAAAAATTTTTCTGAGTGTTCCTGTTCCACCATCACATTTAGGCCTTCTCTGTGCCCTTGTGTTTCAGACAGGATATATCTCTGTGTTCTCATCCTTCTTTCTAATGTAGACGGCTGTTTCTTGTTACTCACCATTTGCTAGCCTAGCAGTGGCGGGGGAGGGCACTAAGGGAGGATTTTTTTTCTGGTCTTTAACTGTTTGGTTGCTATTTATAATCTCTGGCTCATTTTCAAGTTTTTGTTTGTTTGTTTGTTTAAAGTTGTTTTTTTCTTTATCATAGCTTTATATTTTCTGATACTTCCAATGTATTGGAATATTTGCAGATGTGATTCTGCTACCTTTTCTGTCCATAGTTGTTCATCATGTCTCTTAGGTTTTGTTGTAGTTGAGGTTGTGTGTGTGTGTTTTTCTTTTTTTTTTTCTTTCTGTTTTTAGTCTTGGGGTTTTTGATGGGGGCAGTTATTTGTGACTTCATGTGTCTTGAACTTTTAGGTGTGGGGATTCTTTGAGGCTTGGGTTAAAGTTGTATTCTTGTAACGAGGTTTTAGATTTGCTTTTGTCTCTTGCATGCATGTATGTTTTTTGTCCTAAAATTCTTTGAGTTTTCTTACACATTTACAGTATAATGAATTAAAACTATAGAGCTACATTAAGGATGGCCTCTCTCTTGAATTTCCCCCACCGTCAGCAGGTCTTTTCTCAGTGCCAAGCAGTTCTTCTTCCACTCCCTTCTTCAGGATAGACTTAAACCTTGCAGTGGGGATGTAGCTCTTTGATATGAGTGAGTCTCTTATGCATTCCCTGTCTTTGGTGGATTCTCTAACCATCAGTGTGGGATAGCTCCTCTAGGCCTTCCTGCGCCCACGCAGTGGTGGCTGTGCGGGCACAGGAAGGCCTAGAGGAGCTATCCGACGTTGAAGGTCAGGAAGGGTGATGGTGAGGAGATACTCCTTGTCCAAGGTAAGGAGCAGCAGCTGTGCTTTACTAGAGCATCTGTGAAGAGATACCCCACGCCCAAGGTAAGAGAAACTCAAGTAAGATGGTAGGTGTTGCAAGAGGGCATCAGAGGGCAGACACACTGAAACCATACTCACAGAAAACTAGTCAATCTAATCATACTAGGACCACAGCCTTGTCTAACTCAATGAAACTGCCATGCATGCGGGGCAGCCCAAGACGGGCGGGTCATGGTCAGAGGTCTGACAGAATGTGGTCCACTGGAGAAGGGAATGGCAAGCCACTTCAGTATTCTTGCCTCAAGAACCCCATGAACAGTATGAAAAGGCAAAATGATAGGATACTGAAAGAGGAACTCCCCAGGTCAGTAGGTACCCAATATGCTACTGGAGATCAGTGGAGAAATAACTCCTGAAAGAATGAAGGAATGGAGCCAAAGCAAAAACAATACCCAGCTGTGGATGTGACTGGTGACAGAAGCAAAGTCTGATGCTGTAAAGAGCAATATTGCATAGGAGCTTGGAATGTCAGGTCCATGAATATAGGCAAATTGGAAGTGGTCAAACAAGAGATGGCAAGAGTGAACGTCAACATTCTAGGAATCAGCGAACTAAAATGGACTGGAATGGGTGAATTTAACTCAGAAGACCATTATATCTACTACTGCGGGCAGGAATTCCTCAGAAGAAATGGAGTAGCCATCATGGTCAACAAGAGTCCGAAATGCAGTACTTGGATGCAGTCTCAAAAACGACAGAATGATCTCTGTTCGTCTCCAAGGCAAACCATTCAATATCACGGTAATCCAAGTCTATGCCCCAACCAGTAA
>SJYQ01000671.1:74462-87468 GCA_006410935.1 Redunca redunca
ATGCCAGCAAATTTGGAAAACTCAGCAGTGGCCGCAGGATTGGAAAAGGTCAGTGTTCATTCCAATCCCAAAGAAAGACAATGCCAAAGAATGCTCAAGCTACCGCACAATTGCGCTCATCTCACATGCTAGTAAAGTAATGCTTAAAATTCTCCAAGCCAGGCTTCAGCAATACATGAACCGTGAACAACCAGATGTTCAAGCTGATTTCAGAAAAGGCAGAGGAACCAGAGATCAAATTGCCAACATCCACTGGATCATGGAAAAAGCAAGAGAGTTCCAGAAACACATCTATTTCTGCTTTATTGACTATGCCAAAGCCTTTGACTGAGTGGATCACAATAAACTGTGGAAAATTCTGAAAGAGATGGGAATACCAGACCACCTGACCTGCCTCTTGAGAAACCTGTATGCAGGTCAGGAAGCAACAGTTAGAACTGGACATGGAACAACAGACTGGTTCCAAATAGGAAAAGGAGTACGTCAAGGCTGTATATTGTCACCCTGCTTATTTAACTTCTATGCAGAGTACATCATGAGAAACGCTGGACTGGAAGAAGCACAAGCTGGAATCAAGATTGCTGGGAGAAATATCAATAACCTCAGATATGCAGATGATACCACTCTTATGGCAGAAAGTGAAGAGGCCTAAAAAGCCTCTTGATGAAAGTGAAAGTGGAGAGTGAAAAAGTTGGCTTAAAGCTCAACTTTCAGAAAACGAAGATCATGGCATCTGGTCCCATCACTTCATGGGAAATAGATGGGAAACAGTGTCAGACTTTATATTTTTGGGCTCCCAAATCACTGCAGATGGAGATTGCAGCCATGAAATTGAAAGACACTTACTCCTTGGACGAAAAGTTAAGACCAACCTAGATAGCATATTCAGAAGCAGAGACATTATTTTGCCGACTAAGGTCCGTCTAGTCAAGGCTATGGTTTTTCCTGTGGTCATGTATGGATGTGAGAGTTGGACTGTGAAGAAGGCTGAGCGCCAAAGAATTGATGCTTTTGAACTGTGGTGTTGGAGAAGACTCTTGGGAGTCCCTTGGACAGGGAGATCCAACCAGTCCGTTCTGAAGGAAATCAACCCTGGGTTTTCTTTGGAAGGAATGATGCTAAAGCTGAAAGTCCAGTACTTTGGCCACCTGATGTGAAGAGTTGACTCATTGGAAAAGACTTTGATGCTGGGAGGGATTGGAAGCAGAAATAGAAGGGGACGACAGAGGATGAGATGGCTGGATGGCATCACTGACTCCATGGATGTGAGTCTCAGTGAACTCCGGGAGTTGGTGATGGACAGGGAGGCCTGGCGTGCTGTGATTCATGGGGTCTCAAAGAGTCAGACGCAACTGAGCAACTGAATTGAACTAACCATCAAAGTGGAAAGTCTTGCCTTTAAAGTTGAGAAATCATCTGGTAGATTGGGTCTTTGTTGCTAACCTACTTCCTGGTATTTTGCCTTCAGTTCATTGTTTTCATTAGGATTCCTACTTTTGTGCCATTTCAGTATGTGTTTATAAGATTTCAGTTTTTAAATCTAATCTCACATTTCAGTTGTGTTCAGTGAGTGTTTAATCATTTATACATTGTTTGCTTTTTTCTTTTCATTTGGTACTTTCCCCCACATTTTTGAGGCTTAGAAACTCCTTTCCTAATTTTAATTTACTACTATTTCTATGTTGAAAATCCTTTATCATTTAAATCACTGTTTTTGCTAGATACATGGTAGATATTAAAAAATCTAAGAATCACTATACTGGAATTTCGCCTAAATAATCTAGAATATCCTGTTGGATAGGATGGTATGAAGGCAATGAACTTTTTAGTCATACTAAATTTTTGAATTTTTACTCATCCATGTGTGAAATAAAAAGCTTTATGAGGCTCCATAGCATCTGTTAACAGAAAGAGTAGCTATGTTGTGAGCCTTAAAGGATATAACTTATAGTTTCTGATACTTGGCCCAATGTAGTGATGTAGTAAATAAGATCATTTTTTTAAAAAAGGAAATTTAATCTCAAAGAGGTGACGTGTATTTGCTACTGGTACAGAATTCTGTAGTTTTGAATTAGACTGTCAACCCATGTGTCTTCTGGATTTTACCTTTCAGAAAAATAATAGTAAGTTATTCTGCCTGCCTGTGTATTTGTTGAGTATCTTACGTATACTTGAAAGGGCTTAAAATCTGTAGGGAGAAAGAAAGAATTTAATGCCCATTTTGGCAAACATTTTTAATAAGTGAGTGAAGATGAATATAAATATAATGGAGTTCTTATACTACAGAACTTGTAGTTAGGTGGGCTTATCTAATAATTACGGCTAATATAGTTAGCGCTGTACAAGGGGTGGTACCTTCTTGGGGCAGAGGTAAGGTTAGTTGAACTGGATTATGAGGAATATATAGCTTAGGGTTAGTTGAACTGGATTATGAGGAATATATAGCTTGTCAAGATTTTAGCAGAGGAGGAATGACTTTTAGGCAGAAATAATACAAATGAATGCAAAGGCCTGAAAGCAGTCTTATTTATGAGAACTCTGGGTCGGGTACACACAGTAAACTAGTCAAAAGAATGTCTCGTGGTCATTGAAGAGATGGCAGTTGAGATGTTCTCACATTTTTGGTAGCATATGAAGATAAAATGGATAGGATAACAGAAATTGAAATAGGTAAAGATGTTTAGCAGAATGTAATTTATTTATGTATCAGTTCAGTTCAGTTGCTCAGTCATGTCTGACTGTTTGTGACCCCAAGGGCTGCAGCATGCCAGGCCTCCCTCTCCATCACCAATTCCTGGGATTTATTCAAACTTACGTCCATCAAGTCGGTGATGCCATCCAACGATCTCATGCTCTGTCATCCCCTTCTCCTCCTGCCTTCAGTCTTTCCCGGCCTCAGGGTCTTTTCAAATGAATCAGTTCTTCACATCAGGTGGCCAAAGTAGGGAACCACGAATAGTCAGTGGTTTGGCTGCTACCTCCTCTGGAACACTCACATTGGAAACAGAACAGTTTAGACATTGATTCTTTCTGAGAAATCATCAGGAAGTTTTGCACACCTCATTGGAGCTTTTATGTGAGAGGATTTTTTGTGGGGAGGAGGATGTGGGAACAGTTTCTCCAGACTTCCTTGTGTAAGATAAAGTGCTAAAAATATTTTGGCAATGGAGCAAATATGGCTTGGGATATCAAATGTAATAGTTTAAATTTATTTGGTATCCATTAGAGGTCCATTGTAGCATTTTGAACAGGGAACAACATAATGTTTTATCTAGGTGATTTACTTGACCATGCCAGATGGAACTGGAGATGATCATGACAGAAGCAGTAAGTTTAGGACTGAAGTGATGAAGGCTTGACTAAGGAATGGTGATAGTGGGAATGAAAAAAAAGGCATCATGAAAGGGATTTCTAAAAGACAGTTTTGAAGAAATGATTGAAGATAAGATTTGAAAGATAAGCAGTGGAATTGGAAATGTTGAAATTTCATTCTTGGATGACTGGGAAATTTTTGATATCAGCAAGTGATACAATATTAGCAGGAGAAGTAGTTGTGGGAAAAAGCTGAAATTGTTGTTATTTATTGAATGTGAGGTTAATTATAAGTCTACTTTAGAACATGTCAGTATACCTTTACAAAAGTGATTTAAAATTATGTAATTTGTAATTTTTAGTAGATAGGCAAGATAGTCTTTTTCTTTCCTTCCAGTTATATTGAGGGATAATAATAACTTTATTTTATTATCCTTCCAGTTTTATTTATTACATATGTAAATTTATACATATACAACTTTATAAGTTTAAGGCATAATGATTTGACTTACATCATGAAGTAATAAAGCACAATAAATTTAATGACTGACCATCATCTCATGTGGATAGAAAGTTAAATAGAAAAAAATGTTTTTCTTGTGATGAGAATGCTTAGGATTTACTCTTAACAGCTTTCATATATAACATGGGTGTCACTGACTTGTATACAATAGTGTTTATTTATTGTGTTGACATCACATCACTAGTACTTATTTGCCTTATAACTGGAAGTTTCTGCCTTTTTTCCTTTTTTTAATGTATTTATTTTAATTGGAGGATAATTAAAATACTGTGATGGTTGTTTTCATACATCAGTATGAATCAACCATAGTTATACATGTGTCCCTTCCACCTCCCCCGCACCCTATCCCTCCAGGTTGTGACAGAGCACTGGCTTTGGGTGCCCTGTGTCATATATCAAACTCACACTGGATATCTATTTTACATATGGTCGCATATATGTCTCAGTGCTGTTCTCTCAAACCATCCCACCTTCTCCTTCTCCTCCTCCCACCAAGTCCAAAGGTCTGTTCTCTATATCTGTGTTTCCTTTGCTACTCTGCATGTAGGATCACTGATGCCATCTTTCTAGATTTCATATACATGCATTAATTTGCAGTATTTATCTTTCTGTTTCTGACTTGCTTTACTTTGTTTAATAGTCTCTAGATTCATCTGCCTCATTAAAACTGACTAAAATGTGTTCCTTTTTATAGCTTTTGAGTAATATTCCTTTTGCATTTTCATCCTTTTGAGTAATATTCCATTTTGTATATGTATGACAACTTCCTTACCCATTCATCTGCTAGTAGACATCTAGGTTGCTTCCATGTCCTAGCCATCGTAAATAGTGCTGCAGTGAACATCGGGATACATGTGATGTGTCTTTTCCAATTCTGGTTTCCTCAGGGTATATGCCCAGTAGTGGGATTGCTGAGTTGTGTGGTAGTTTTATTCCTAGTTTTTTTTAAGGAAATTTCATACTGTCCTGCATAGTGGTTTTATCAGTTTGCATTCCCACCAGCAGTGTAAGAGGGCTCCCTTTTCTCTACAACTTCTCCAGCATTTATTGTTTGTAGACTTTCTGATAATGGCCATTCTGACCAGTGTGAGATGATTCCTCACTGTGGTTTTGATTTGCATTTCTCTAATAATAAGCAATGTTGAGGATCTTTTCATGTGTTTATTGGCCATCTGTATGTCATCTGTTTAGGTCTTCTGCCCACTTTTTTGATCGGCTTGTTTGTTTTTCTGATATTAAGGTGCATAAGCTGCTTGCATATTTTGGAGATTAATTCTTTGCAGATGTTTCCATTATTGTTATTTTCTCTCATTCTGAGTGCCATCTTTTCACCTTGCTTATAGTTTCCTTTGTTGTGCAAAATCTGTTAAGCTTAATTAGGTCCCATTTGTTTGGTTTTACTTCCATTACTCTGGGTTGTGGGTCATAGAGGATCTTGCTGTGATTTATGTCAGAAAATATTCTGCCTATATTTTCTTCTAAGAGTTTTATAGGTTCTAGTCTTACATTTAGGTCTTTAACCCATTTAGAGTTTATTTTTGTGTACAGTGTTGGAAAGTGTTCTAATTTCATTCTTTTACACATAGTTCACCAGTTTTCCCACACCACTTGTTGAAGAAACTGTCTTTTCTCCATTGTATATTTTTGCCTCTTTTGTCAAAGTTAAAGGTGTCCATAGGTGCAAGGATTTATCTCCAGGCTTTCTGTTTTGTTCCAATGATCTACTTTTCTATTTTTGTGCCAGTACCATACTGTTTTGTTGACTGTAGCTTTGTAGTATAGTCTGAATTTGGGAAGGTTGATTCCTCCAGTTCCGTTCTTCTTCCCTCAGCCCTCATCTCTAGGAACCACAAATCTGATCTCTTTTACTGTGAGTTTGTTTGTTTTTGAAGTAAAATCAATCCAGAACAGTTAGGTTAAACTAACTTAAGTGTTAGGTTAGTTCCTCTTACCCAAAGTAGTGATTTGGTATTTCTGTACATTTCAAAATAATCACCACAATAAGTCCTATTACCATCTGTCACCATACAATGTTATTACATATTTATTGACTATATTCTTCACCCTGTGCATTTCATATCCATGAGTCATTTATTTTACAGCTGGATGTTTGTACCTGTTAATGCCTGAGCTGTTTCTATCCTTCCCCTCCTCCCTTGGCAATGTAGTCTTGTATCAGTGGCATAAGTTTTGGAAACAGGCTTGTATTCTAGATCACCTTTAATAAGTATTACTGTTATGAGACTTGGAAGTCACTGATCTTTTTGGATTTTCCCTTGTTAGCCTTTAAATTGAAAATAGTAATACCTGAGTACATCAAGGCTGTATGTTGTCACCCTGAAACTTCTATGCAGAGTACATCATGAGAAATGCTGGGCTGGAAGAAGCACAAGCTGGAATCAAGATTGCTGGGAGAAATATCAATAACCTCAGATATGCAGATAACACCACCCTTATGGCAGAAAGTGAAGAGGAACTCAAAAGCCTCTTGATGAAAGTGGAAGAGGAGAGTGAAAGAGTTGGCTCAAAGCTCAACATTCAGAAAACAAAGATCATGGCATCTGGTCCCATCACTTTATGGGAAATAAATGGGGAAACAGTGAAAACAGTGTCAGACTTTATTTTTTTGGGCTCCAAAAATCACTGCAGATGGTCATTGCAGCCATGAAATTAAAAAAGACGCTTACTCCTTGGAAGGAAAGTTATGAGCAACCTAGATAGCATATTCAAAATCAGAGACATTACTTTGTCAACAAAGGTCCATCTAGTCAAGGCTATGGTTTTCCCAGTGGTCATGTATGGATGTGAGAGTTGGACTGTGAAGAAAGCTGAGCAGCAAAGAATTGATGCTTGTGAACTGTGGTGCTGGTGAAGACTCTTGAGAGTCCCTTAGACTGCAAGGAGATCCAACCAGTCCATCCTAAAGGAGATCAGTCCTGGGTGTTCATTGGAAGGACTGATGCTGAAGCTGAAACTCCAATACTTTGTCCACCTCATGCGAAGATTTGACTCATTGGAAAAGACCCTGAAAGCTAGGAGGGATTGGGGGCAGGAAGAGAAAGGGACGACAGAGGATGAGATGGCTGGATGGCATCACGGACTTGATGGAAATGAGTTTGAGTGAACTCCGGGAGTTGGTGATGGACAGGGAGGCCTGGCGTGCTACTATTCATGAGGTCTCAAAGAGTCGGACACAACTGAGTGACTGAACTGAACTGAATATCTGATTACAGGGCTGTTGTGTAAACTATATAGTATAATGTATATGCATGCTGGCCTAAAGCCCTCAGTAAATGTTAGTTTTCCCTTCCTCCTTAGAAGATGCCGGCTTTAGTTACTCTTTGACTGTTTTCACACATTAAGATGGACGTCAAAAAATAACACACAAAGCATTTTTGTTTCATTGTTTAGCAGTTCACTGAAGGCGTAACCATGATTGTTTGCTAAATATGTGTATAGCCAACCAGTTTGTAATTAGACTAACTCAGATGTTGTGATTATTGAATGTGTAGGTGTAGTTAACAGCCTTCATTTCTGGTAAGTGACTTTACTTAGGAGGATGTATGCTCATGTAAGCAAGAGAGACTATTTCCTGGGAGGAAATTGTGGTCTCTAGATCTTTATAATGTCACCTTTAATCTTTTTGTACTCATGAGCATTATCCTATACAGACTGTTTTCTTGAGGCAGTTTCTTGGCTTGAAGTAAATGAAGCCTCCTTATGAGCCTGTTAAAACTCCACAGACTGTCAGTAATATGGAAAAATTGGATGTTTAATCAGGAATGTGAACATGTGTTTCAGGTAGAGAATTCCAAAGATAATGAAGATAGTATTTTACAAAGAGAAATTCCTGTCAGACAGTCTCGAAGAAGGTTTCGGAAAATTAATCGTAAAGGAGAACGCCAGACTATTACTGATGATGTGGATATTAACAACTATCTTTCTGTGAGTATATTTACGAACATTTCATTGATATTCCTTAATGTTCATATACAGTATGAATATACATATTTTTGGTAATATCAGCATATATTTTTTATAATATCAACACTTGGGGCACTACAGATAAAAGTTTGGGGCACGTAAAGATATCTATATAATTTTTAAAAGTGTTTCTGTTGTGTTGGCTTTGATAGAAATAGTCTTACCAGTGGGGTATTTGTTTTTGTTTAAATGGTGTAAAAGAATCTTTTTAATGTATCTTTTTAGACATGCTTGTGGATTTTCTTACCTTTCTGTTGCTTGAACGGTGTGCCCTGAGTGTATGTGTGCCCAGAGAACTCAGAAAATAGACTCTTTGGGGTGCTTTTTTTCTTTTATGCACTAAGGCATACCAAAGAAGTTTTTTAAATGTCAGTTCTTCCCTTCAGATGTGGGCCAGTTATGCTACTGTATGCTAGTGCAGAAATATATACAAGTGTTAAAAGTATGTTTTCACAGGTAATTACTGAAAGATGATGATGAAATAAACAACTTCCATAAAACCAGAAAATCTTCTTAAGTCTTTAATATTGTAATGATAGATGCTGCTTTTCAGATTGAAAAGTATTGAGTTGGCCAAAAAGTTTTTTCAGAATTTCCCATATGATCTTACGGGAAATACTTAAACTCTTTGAATGACCCAATAGTTGAATCAAGGAATAAGGATAATTTAAGAAAGAATAAATCCAGGTGTGTTTTATAAGTTTTCAAAGGAAACTTGATCCCCCAAAATATAAAAACAGCCTAGAGATTTAGGGTATCAAAATTCCCAAGGGTATATCTTCTTTTGGTTGTCAGAAACAGAAATTCATTCCATTTTAGGAATAAGGAGGATTATTTAGGGAGCTGTTTGTGTTAGAGTGTTGAATTTGAGCAGCTGTAAGGATCTGATGCTGGGAGGGATTGGGGGCAGGAGGAGAAGGGGATGACAGGATGAGATGGCTGGATGGCATCACCGACTCAATGGATGTGAGTTTGAGTGAACTCTGGGAGTTGGTGATGGGAGGCCTGGCGTGCTGCAATTCATGGGGTCGCAAAGAGTCGGACACGACTGAGCGACTGAACTGAAGGATTTAGTCATTATTTGCCTAATTTCTTTGATTGAACGCATTCTGACAACAAGCAGTAACATATGAAGTAGTCTTCAAATTTTTTATTACATAAAAGTTCATTTCCTGTTTTTATTTTTTAATGATTTTTTTCGTTTTGTTTTGTTGGCTGTACCATTTAGTTTGCAGAACAGGGATTGAACTCGGGACCATGGCTGTGAAAGTGCCGAGTCTTAACCATTGGACTGCCAGGGAATTCACACTTTTTATATAGTAACTTTCCCTGTCACCAATTAATTTTAGCTAATTCAGGTTTTAATTAAGTTTGGACTTATTACACAAATGATTCTTGTCTATTTTTGAAAAATTAAAAGTTCATTAGTCCACTCACTTATGGAACTACTAATGACACTTTGTATATTCTTGGACAGAACTTTCTGGGTCTTTTGTGGTTCCATGTGAATTTTAGGATTTTTCCCCTAATTTTATGAAGAATTTCCTATATATTTTGGTAGAGATTGCATTAAATATGTGGATTGCTTTGGATAATGTGGCCATTTTAACAATATTAATTCTTGCAGTCTAAGAGCATGAGATATCTTTCCACTTCTTTGTGTCATCTTCATTTTCCCTTACCAGTGTTTTATAGTTAACAGTATATAGGTCATTCACTTCCTTGGTTAAATTTATTCTTAGGTATTTTGCTTTTTTAACATAATTTTAAACAGGAATTTTTTTCCTTTTCCAATATCTATATTTTAATCTTGTATACTAGCACCTTGCCAGATATATTTATTAGTTCTAAAAGGGTTTGTGTTTGGAAAATTTAGGGCTTTTTAGAGAAAGTATGGTGTCATCTGAAAATAGTAACAGTTTTACCTCTTCCCTTCCAGTTTGGATACCTTTTATGTTTTTTTTCTTGTCTTGTTTCTATGACTGGGGCTTCCAATAGTGTGTTGTTCAGAAGTGGTGAGTGGGCATCCTTCTATTATTCCTGAACTTAGTGGGAAGATTTTCAGCTTTTCACTGTTGAGTGTGATGGATTTGTCATAAATGACTCTTGTTATGTTGAGCTGTGTTCTTTACCCTCTTTGGTGAGAGTTTTTGCATGAAGGGATGTTGAATTTTGTCAAATGCTTCTTTTTTTTTAATCATTTTTTTTCCCCTCTGGTTTTGTTTAGTGTGGTATATCACAGTGATTGGTTCGTATGAACCATCCTTGAAACCCTGAAATGAATCCAGCTTCATCATTCTGTATGATCCTTTTTATATATTTTTGCATTTGATTTGCTAATATTTTTTGAGGGTTTTAACATCTGTATTCATCAAAGATATTGGCCTGTAATTTTCTTTTCTTGTAGTGTATTTGGCTGCTTTTGATAGCAGTTTGATTGTGGCCTACTACAGTGAATTTGGCAGTGTTCCTCCTTCTATTTTGGAATAGTTAGATAAGGATGGGTATAAGTTTTAGTAGCAAAAATCTTAATCAGTATTGATACAGTAGATAATTGGTTTTATGACTACCATAGGATCTTTATTTCTTTTGTGGGTATTAGCAGCAGTTCAGAGAGATCAGGAGGACTCTTTTAAAAAAAATTTTTTTAATTTATTTATTTGACTACACCAGGTCTTAGTTGAGGCACATGCATGTTCAGTCTTAACTTGTGGCATGTGGGGTCTAGTTAACCCACCAGGGATTGAACTTCGGCCGCTTGCATTGGGAGCATGGAGTTTTTAGCCACTGGACCACCATGTAAGTCCCAGAATCATTATTTAAGATAGCGGTGGAAATTTGACAGTTTCTTTTTGTACTTGCAAACCATCAACTTTTTCTTGCTAGAGTGCTGAAGGTCAAAAATTATTAAAGGTGTATGGAATATTTTGTTATGGTAGTTTTCTTAAGTAACATTAATCCAAACCTGTACATCAGATTTTATGAGCATTAAAATTTTTGCATGTGTTTGAAAGATACTTTCTAAGTGAATGCCTAGAATGATTGAAAAAAATGATTTATTTTTATGAAATATTTTCAGTCTGTTCATGTACATTGCTTTGTATAAAGATGAGAAGCACACTCTAAACTTGAAAAGTTTTTCTTTTTTAATGTTAAAAGAGCACGTCTATAACAGTAATAACATTATTGAAACTCCTTTGGGTATTGCTCTCAGAGCTCACAACACATTTAAATATCTTCAGATATTCTCAGTGATTTCAGAACTTTAATCTTCAGGGAGGATGTACTTGATATTTGAAAATAGCATAGAGGTGATTGGGAGCAATATTCAGTGAATAGGATAGGTAATTAAGACAAGTAAAAATAGCCTTTTATTTAGATGAGGCATCTCTCTGAATTCTTCTTTCATTTATTATGCGATTGGGGCATTTTATCTGAACTGTTAATGCTTTGGTTGCTTTGCTCTAAAAATGAGGATGACAGTATTGAGTTTGCTTGTCTTGCATGATGGTCTGATAGAACATATGTGCACACTCGAGGTTTAATCAGTTAATGATATCTCTAGGTTCTTTCTCTCAGATGTTTGTGCCCTTATCTCAGTTTCCGCATGTCATGGCCTTAGTGTTCACTGTCATTCTTTTTAGAAATGTTGTAGTAGCATCTCCCAGCAACCCGCCTCCCCCCACCAACAACTTTTATTGTAAAAGCAATAATTTTTCATTTTAAGAACTTAGAATTTAATTGAAAAGTATTATATAATTTTGGCATTTTAAAATATTGCTTAATCATTTTGTTTATTTCAAGTTCTGTTTTTCTCTTCTCTGTGGTGTGTACTCCTAACCCTATTCTTTATGTATTCCACTATCCCCTGCTACCAAATAATTCATTCATTTTACTTTTACCAGTCCTAAAAGAATCTTTTAACAGTGTTATCTCTTTTAAACTCTTAAGTCTTTTTATGGTCTACTACCACCTATTAGAAAGTCTAATGATCTAGAATATTTATCTGGCATGTAGTCTAAACCAGTTCTGTCTAATAGAACTTTCTGCAGTGGTGCAAATGTTTTATTTCTGTGGTTTTCAAACTGTTAGTAACCAGCCACATGTGGCTTTTGAGCATTTAAAATGTGGCTGGTATGACTGAGGATTTTAATTTAAAATTAAAATTTTTAATTTAAATACTTTATATCATCTCATGGGAGAAATCCATGATTTTTTCTTGGTAGGATTAGGTATACATATCTACATTGCTGTAGTATCCCATGTATATACCTGTTAGCATTTATTATCTACATTGTACTTTTTTTTATTCAAATGTCTGTTTCTCCCATCAGAGTGTACATGCTTTGAAAATGTGAACCATCACGCTTATATTCCTCAGAGCATATTGCCTGTTAAAGAAAATAGAGTGCCTGTTTTTATAAGCTTGTTGAGGTTTCTTGCATAACTTGAGGCAAGTTATGTATCTTTCTTAGTGGTTTTTTATGTATAAGAGACTCAGCTCAGTGTCTCGTGCATTGAAAAACATGCAGTAATGTCAACAATTCCTGTTTCTGTTATTATTATTTAAAATATTCAAAAAAATGTTTGTTCCTGTTACTAACAAATTAATTTTATTATTTATTGATTCCTGGCTATAAAACATGTTTACCAAAATATGTATAAATGTAAAGATAACTGAAAAATGTAAGATAAAGTATCAAAGGGAGAAAAAAGGTAGGAAATATAAAATCAGGCAGGCAACAAACAGCCACCTATGCCTTTCACAGTTTTCTTGTAGCCTGTACTTGCTATGGTTCACTTTAAATTATTTTTTCAACCCTACAAGATAGAGTGCTTATATAAATGTATATGAAAGTCACTGAATTAATTGCCTTACAGCATATAATAATAAATGACTAGAAGCCAATTAAATGATGACAAAGGATGTCTGCTGGAAACTGATGACTGGTTTTGGAATTACTGACTTGACCTTTTTTCTTTTAGTAATTAAGGTCATTAAAATGTAGTTTGCAAAATGGGACATGGGAAGAAAATAGAGTTTATGTATACTGTAATCCTCTTAAGATTTTGTGTATTTTTTTCTGTTTATTTATAGTGAACACAAAGCATTTTTGCTGATACTATATGTATTAATTAACACATGTATAAATTCACATATATTAATTTATAAATACATTTATTAAC
>SJYQ01000671.1:93586-141845 GCA_006410935.1 Redunca redunca
TGTATTTTTGTTTTTTAATTAGTTTACAAAGTATAATTTATAATATGAATATAATTATTAACTATATAGCATTTACATTTTTATAAAACTATTTTAAATGGTTTGAAGCTTTGCAGATGCATACATTGATTGCTTTATTTGGTAGTAGTTTGAAAGATCTTTTTAAAGCTAAAGGTTTCATCAGTGTGGCTTAGCATCATTATGGCATTTCACGTGCAGGGAAAATGTGTTCTTAAATAGTTATCCTATGTTGATGATTCCTAGACAATGTGTACATCAGGGCATTCTCCCTTGCCTGAGTTACTTCAGTTGTTTGAATTGATGAGGTAACAGAATGAGCTTCATGATAAAAATTTTTAAGTAATGAAAGTGAAAAGTCATTTATTCACCTAATCACATATTTTAGTTATTTGATAAATTACTGACTTTTTAAAGGATGCTTATATTTTTGATCAGTAGTTAAGAGAGTAAGTCATTATTTCTAAAGAAACTGTGGTAAAGTGTATCATCAGAGGGGCGGTGGGTTCACATGCTAAATATATAATTTGACCTGTTTCTTTCATAGTATTCTTGCACAGGGAGATTTTTCATGCTAGGCTCACCGTACAGTTCCCTAGAATGGCAGATACTGTGAGACGATTGGTAGAACAAGGAAAAGGATGATGTCATCTTCACTTCCAGGCCAAACTAAAGGAAAAGAGAGTTGTTCCTTTATTGAGCCAGTGTTTACTACAGTAATTCTAACATATGGCTTTAGTGGATTGCATTTCATACACAGGGCAGGGTGCTTTTTAAAGCAGCTAAGAGGTGGCTGGCTGTCTGTCTCTCGCTCAGCTTGAGGTCCTTCTTTGTGCGCTATCATCATGATTTATAAAAAAGGGGGAAAGGTGCCCTTTAGGATTTTGCTTTTTGATTTGGTTGTAATTTATCCTGTTGGTTCTATACATGAGTATAATTATTAGCTCACATTGAAACTAAAATGTTCTTCAGCGGCATTAATGTTTATGTACAAAATATCTTTTAGAAATTTATCTTTAGAAAATGTTCAGCTTCATTTATATACAAGGTACCTACTATCATTATCCTGTTTTTAAAAATGACTGTTAAAATTAGCTTTTAGTTAATTTATTCTTGAATACTTAACTTTTTGTTGAAATTCCAACTCACTGTAGTTTATTTAATTGAGTTGAAAAAATATATTTGTGCTGGAAAATCAACCTGTAAATGTTTTCTGTGTTTCAGGCTTTGAAAGCTAGAGTCATGTTTATTTGCTAGATTTAGTTGTATGTTTATATGTAAATTTTGTATGTTCTTTTGAAATCGTTTCAGAAAACAAGTAATTCTTAAGTTTTATGGAAACCCAGATTGATTTATAATCACTTATTGTGAAAATATGATTTTGTACAGAATAACAGTTTTACTAAAGTCAGTTCTATTCTTGTAAGTAGCAACATATTCAGATTGGCAGCAAAGTGTTGTTCAGAAAGTGACTTATACTTTGCCCAGGGGTATTCGAAATCTTTTGTTACTTTGCCTGTTTCTTTTTGGCTAATAATGAGGTATTTATCCCTTTGACAGTAGAGTCCTTTGTAATAATACCTGTCTCTCAGGTAATAATTTTTCTTATGTTGCACATACTCTTCCTCTTAAAATGGTGTTAGGTCAATAAAGCAAGGTAGTTCTATTACTTTGAATTATTTATTGATGTTATTATAATTTTACTGCCTGGAGGGGTGGTACCTTTTTTTTTTTTTTTTAAACCGCTGGAAACCATGTTTTACTTTGGCTATTGGAAAGCACAATTATAGCTTAGTGGAAACTCTTTGTGGTAGTACCTGCATTTAGATGCCTTGTGACAGAATCTTGATGAGTAGGGTGGGTACTAGAGGAATTGTGTTTTTAGATTGGAGAGGGTGTGACAAGAATTCATGTTTTCCTATAATTTTTATAGAAAAAATGATGCTTCCTTTTAGTCCAAGCTCAATTTGGAAGCAGGTTGAATCATTTTCTTTTCGGATTGTTTCTGAATTTTACTTGCTGCTTGTCTCTTTCTAGGAATCTAGCATTGGGCTGTAGGAAAGTACCATATTGCATAGATGATTTTTCCTCAGAGGGAGTTGGTAAATGCTACATGTCAGCTGTTTTGCTTGTGATTTTTTTCCCAGTTTCCCTTTGCACAATGAAATTCTGTTGTTTCCATTTAAATTTATTATTTACATATAAATCTTCATGCCAATTTTGATGTTTTTAATGTTAATTTAGAATAATCTTGAAGGTTACACCTTTCAGAACAGTTACTTGATAAATAGGAACTTTTACAAGCAGAATACATATGTGACATCTGAGAACTAGGCTGCCTTCTGTATTTGCAGTGCAAAGAGTATCTTACTAGAGCTGATTGTTTTCTCTTGGGAGGATAAGCCTATGTTAAATTTGAATAGTCATATTAGGAAATATGGCTTCCCAAATAAAGCTGTGCATCAGTGAACAGAATTTAAAATAAAAATGAATTTTAAAACTGAAACAGAGATGCTTGAGCCAATTTTTTTCTTATAGAATTTAGCTTGTTGACAAGTCTCATAGAAGGGTGTGTGTGTGTTTTCAATAAACTGCTCTTTGGGCTACATCTGCAGATACAGTAGCCAATTGATCTAATGCAGTTTCTGAAGGCTTTCTATACAGGTGATGTCATCCTTTTAGCTCTATTCTCCTCCCACTCTCTTTCCTTCTTATTAGATATTTCATCTTACTGCAGAGCATAGAATCAATAGGAGCTTCTCCTTAGGGAGCTGCTGTGAAACAGGCAAGGACAGTAGGAATTAAGACACTAACATACAGTCTTGCTTTAGCAGACGATGTAGTGTTTTTGTACCCTATCATATATAAAATTTCAACCAGAACGTCAGACTTAGATCCACAGTACTGTCTTACTGATGCATTAGAACAAGGAGCAATGCTGCAGAGCTGTAAATAGTGCTTATGCATAGAGAAATTTTTAATTTTGAAGATTCTCAGGCATTCTTTGGGACAAACCTGTTAGAACATACATCTTCTAACTACCGCTTGCTCAGTGGTTGATTTTTTTTTTTAACCTCTGATGGTTAACAATATAAAGAAGAAACTTTCATCTTAAGGATACAGTGTTCTGGTTTGCTTCTGAGGCAGAAGAATTACTGCAGTGCTTGCTCTACAGAATGAAATAAATTGAAGAAAAGACAAAGCTGTCTTTGGAAAGGTTTCTCAGAATCGAGCAACACAGATTTGGTGCATGTTGCCTTATTTGCTTTGATTGATACAGTATTAACTGTTGTGTTACCACTGTGCATGTCTGTGCCAGGTGCCTGAGGAAGCATGTGTATGTCTCTACGTTCTGAGCCAGAAACGCAAACATCTTGATTTACTGTGACTTGCTTATTAAAAGTGAACATTTTGATGAAAACTGCTCCAGTAATTTAGAAGCTCAGTTCTAAGGTACTGAAAGCTCCTGATTTCAGTTTGAAAGGGATTTGGAGAAGCTGTCTTTACACTGCAGTTTACACTGTAAATGGTGTATGATTTATAAAAAGGAAACTTAACAGAATTTTGTCAACATACTCGTCGGTGTGGCTCTGGTTTGAAAAGGAAACTATCCTTTGCAGCTCAGGAAATGGCTTTTCTTGTTCGCTGTTATGCCAATTGTCTTCAGCCATGGGCCTCCAAAGTAAGTAATTATTATTTTCTTTGAGAGTGATATAATCTCACTGTTACATTTAAATTCTCTTTGAATTGTAAATGAGCTGTATTATACTGTTATGTTTTTAAACTTTAAGAACTGCAGAGCAGTATAAAAAACTCATTCTCGTGGCCATTTTTGTTTTCCAGTTTGTAAGAATCTCTTAAATATTTTCATGTACCTCTAAGAGGATTTGAAAATACTTTCTTGATTAATCTGTAGACTCAAAATGTGTAGTGCATTTGAAGTATACTGTTTTCAGACTGAATGATTTGTTTATGCCTATTTCTGTACATCTCTGTGATCATACTGTAACTTGAATGTATTGTATTTTCCTCATTTTCTTCAAGGGTTGATGTATTTAGCTATGTTAGTCTAGTCTTTAGTCTGTGTTATACAACATTTTCCGGTAATATGGTACTATCAAATAAATTGTTGAATTGTATTATTTTACAAACACTGGATAATAATTCATATGCAGCCAAATGGTATGAAGAATACTCATTATGAAGAGTAATTATATGAAAGTCTTTTAATAATGATCTTAATTATTTTCAAAATAGTAGTAAATGAACCACTAGTAGTTTGGAATTGCTCAGGACTGTCTATTATACTTGTCATTTTAAAGCAAGGATGTTAACTCACAAAAAAGCAAAATTGCTACACAGAAGGATTTGCTAGGTTTTAGGAAAGTATACACTGTAATTTAATAAATTGTATTCACAGTGGTTATTAATATAGAGATCTGGAATTTGATGCCACTCAAGTTATCTTTCCTGTTATATAAATTTCAAAACAAAAACAGTACAATCTAAATTTTTAGTTTTGTATAAAACCAAGTGTTTTAGAAAACACTTTAATTGTAACAGTAACTACGTTAAGATTGTTTTATGGTTCTGTTGGATAGAGACAGACACAATGGAAGCATCTCTTAGGATGATCTGAAATCATGTCTTTGTTTAAAGGTTGTCCTATTGATGGTGACTAAGGAAGAAATACTATGATAGCATCATGGTGTACTGTTTGATCTGAAAGATAGCTCATTGGGTATCTATCTTAAAGGCAGCTTCTGGAAGGACATTTAAATTCACTGTCCATTTGACAAACAGCTGACTGAAATGTAAAGAATAGAAAGATGCCTAGGTTCACACTTCATTTGTACTATTATCTGGATGATCTTTTCAGTGCAGATGCCACCTGTGGTCCCATGCATTGCTGCTACTTGGTACTGAGGTTTAAAATGACACATAGAAAGGAAATGGAGGAAACCAGGTGAAAAATATTCAAACAAAAGAATGAGATATAGGGGTTATTCTTTAGAATACTAACAAAAAATAGCCTTTTGAGATACTGATAATCCACATTTGATTTAAGATTGAACAAGTATAGAAGACCCAAAGAGGATTTTAAACATTAAATTCTAAGGTTTCATTAAATGACAGCAGATATTATCTGAGCTGGATTTTGTGATTGTTACTTTACTGAGTAAATTAAGTATTTAGGATAAAGTACATGTCTCCTACCCTTGCCCCCAACTCTCATTTCACTGTTGATGGAATTTTAACTCTGTTGTGATTAATTAAACTTGTGATTAATTTTTCATACTTGCTGCTTTTGGTTTTCTAATACATTTTATTCATTAATTCATGTATTTTACCCATTGTAGTACTCAGATTCATTACTTCTGAATTGATTTATTGTCTTGATCAGTAAATAGTATTAGCAGTAATGTTCAAATGCCATCTTTTATGTTTACCCTTCAAACAGTTGCTTATTTGTGTGTGAAATAATAAATCTAAAATCTTTTCCCTTTAGCGCTTTGAAAAAGTTAATGCACTGTCTTCTGGCATCTAGTACTAGAGATGAGAAGTCTGGGATCTTTGTAATTCTTGTTCCTGTATTAAGTAATCTGCTTCTCTCCTTGTTGGTTGTTAGTTGTGTTTTGCTTTGTTTTTATTTTTTATCCTTGATGCCATAAAGTTTTATTATGGAATATCTAATTTTTTGTTTTCTTTTTCCTTCTTGACATTTGGAAGTCTCTCTCACTCTGAAGATTCCCATTTGTCTTCAGTTGTGGGAACTATGTTATTTTTTGAAAGCAGCAACTTTTTTTTTTCTCTTGTCACTCTGTATGTTGGAACTCTGGACTGTCCATAATGTCTCTCAACTTTTGTTTCTTACTTTTTCTCATTCTGTGTGTTCCTAGTTTGATATTCTAGCTCATTAACTTATCCTCCACTTGTGATCAGTTTCTGTCCTGCTGTGTGTTTTTTAAGTTTCTAAATTTAATACTTGTGTTATTCATTTCTGAAATCTCATAGTGATGCTTCATTATAACCACCTTTGTTTTCATTTTATGCGTGCTATTCTTTTTTCCTGATTGTCTACTAGCTCTTTCTTCAAGTTTAAATTTTTCTCTTAGTTGAGTGTGTTTGTGTTTGTTTTTCTTTCATGAGGTTGACCTTTCTCGATTGATGGTTAGTTAAGAGCGCACCTCTGCTCTGTTACAGTTGCTTGCCCAGGGGACTGACTGCTGGACAAGAGAGGCGCTACTCCCTGGGCTTCCATCTTCTTTCTTTAGGTGTGCCTGCAGTCACTGGTTTAGAAAGTGCTGCCATTTTCACTTTTATACACAGCTAAATCTATATAGGTTGTTTTTTTTTTTTTTCTATAGGTTGTTTTTTTTTTTTCTATAGGTTGTTTCTTGACCCTTCCCTTATTTTACCTATCTGCAGCATTTGAACAGTTGATGACTTCCTCCTCCTTGACACTCTTTCTTTTGAGTAGAAATCAACCATGACTTGCCAGACATATGTGATCTCTTCTTCCCTTCATCTTCCCCTAGATTTCTCCTTGTTCTCTCCAACTACGTCAGTTTCCTTATGTCTCCCTAAACTTGCCAGGTAACTCTTAAACTGATTTCCTATTTTCACAAAAATTCTATTTGCCCTTTAAACAAACCCACTGTTAACTGCAGATATTGATTGAATTCTGTGGTTTTAAAAATGTTAAAAAGTGGGGAGAAATGTGTCTCAAATTTGAAAAACTGTTATTTAACAGTTTACCCCCATCCTCATCTTTCAGTAAAAATAATGAGTTAGAAATGCAATTTTACATGCCTCAGGTACAGTGCTGCTGTATATACCCCAGGCTGCTGTGATTAGTTATAGCTGTTTCCTTCAGGGCTTTTGAGAAGTGTACACTTCTGTTTCCATAAAACAGGCTCCAGACTGCTTTGGGGGCCTTGGGATCTGTTTTTAACTCTCTCTCTCTCACTGTTAGCTGACACTTGATACTCTCGCCTAGTACTGTATAATTCTGGTGTCTTGCTTTTTAACTTTGTAAGACTTCCATCTTCTTGTGCCTTGACTAATTTCCTTGTCTCTTATATGTATGATTTTCTTCCGTTTCATATTCTATGCTTCCAGAGTAATGTGTTCTAAAGGTATATTTCTTCCAGTCATTTTTTTTACTTAACACTCTACAGTAGCTCTTTTCTAGTACTGGGAATCCAAGCACCCCAAAATGCTGTGTCCGGCCCTTGCCTCCTGTATGCTCCTGTAGTATACATCTCTACCTGAGCTATACCGGTTTGCGTACTGTTTCCTGGCCTAATGTGGATCACATATGTAATTTTAAACCTTCTGGTTGCCTTATTTTCTAAAATAACTTTAAGGTGTAGTTTGAGTTTTTAAAATATGTAATAATGAGATTTTACTTTTTGTTTTTAGTCAATTCAAATTTGCATTTTATACTTAGAACATGTCTTGGTTTGACTAGTCACGCTTCACTTAGCCCTGTTTGACTAGGGCTACCACAATGAACATTGTGATTCTGGGTCTTTGTCAGGACTCTTTAGTACATTTAATCTGCTTTTTACCTTCAATGAGAATGAGGTCTTTCTTTCTAAGTTGCATTTGTTATTTTAGTATTTTAATTGTTTCTTAAAGTCTCCCCAAACCCATGATACCGATTAATGTTATGACTAGCATTAGATATACACAAAGTGCTGTTTATTGAGTAATTAGGAAATTAGACCACCAAGCTTGTTAGAAATTTATTTATATATTCAGTAAATGAGTATGTGGTTCTGAAATGTCTTACTGTGAGTAGCACAAGGAACTTAAAGTCTTTGCAATGTGCCCACAAATCATCTTTGTTCTTTGATAGTTTTAAGGTTAATGGATAAGTGATTTCTGGATAGGTACAGTTCCTCTGTAACACGTAGCTACACTTTGAAAAGAAAGTAATAACAATGCAGTTTGGAATTTAATAGTAATTTTTGAGAAATAATGTTCTGTTGGGGAATTGTATAATTTTTAAACATTATTTTTAGAGTTAATAGTAAATGTTATTTTGTACTTAATAAAGCCCTTTGAATGCCCTTCTCTAAATGAAATAACTCTTGGGTATGGATTATAAGGGGCAAAATGTTTCAGATAGCAGTTTGTTAAAGGGTACATTTTCCCTAGTATGATTGTTAGCTGTGGCAAGTTATTCCTGCAGACCAAGTTTTAATATATGTAGTAGTCTTGAACATTTGTGTAATACTTGTCAGGTACCCCTGAGTTTTGGCAAGTATACAGTATATATCGATAGATAGATAGATGTATATATATATGTACTGTGTTCATTTGTGTATTATTATGCTATACTTACACACCTGCATTCATGCCAGTCTAAGTTCAAGCAGATCTCTGCCACTGCTCCCCAAACTAATTGCCCTATAAATGTTTCTTGGATAGATAGATGGTATTGGCCCATAGCATGATTTCTTATATTGACAGAATGTTGATAAGATGAATACTGGGGGAAAAGAAGTTTTGAAAATGCTGGGTGAAACAAGTTTCTACTTTGTCAGACTTCTTTCAGTTCAGTCCCTCAGTTGTGTCCAACTCTTTGCAACCCCATGGACTGTAGCATGCCAGGTCTCCCTGTCCATCACTACCTCCCAAAGCTTGCTCAAACTCATGTCCATTGAGTCGGTGATGCCATCTAACCATCTCATCCTCTCTCGTCTCCTTCTCTTCCCACCTTCAATCTTTCCCAGCATCAGGGTCTTTTTAGATGAGTCAGTTTTTTGCATCAGGTGGCCAAAGTATTAGACTTTCAGCTTCAGCATCAGTCCTTCCAATGAATATTCAGGACTGATTTCCTTTAAGATGAACTAGTTGGATCTCCTTGCAGCCCAAGGGACTCTCAGGAATCTTCTCCAACACCACAGTTCAAAATCATCAGTTCTTTGGCCCTCAGCTTGCTTTATAGTCCAACTCTCACATCCATACATGACTACTGGAAAAACCATAGCTTTGACTAGATGGACCTTTGTTGGCAAAGTAATGAACTTTTTGACCCTCCATAAATACACTTATGCTTGCTATCAAGAGCTAAGTATACCATTATACCATTATTTGCTGATTTATTCAGCCATCAAACCCTGCCCTTCCCCCACCTCCCCAATAGATCCAGAAAGCTCAGTACAGTTTAGGAAATGCTACTCACCCTGAAATACTGAATGTGTATGTGCTAAGACTTTATCTATTCAGTTATCCATGGAAACCATCTGAGCAATAGTGACAGTGTTTAGAAGTCAAATATTCACGCAGTTCTTCTACAGATACTCAATGAGCAGGTGATATATGTGGGGTAGGCATCACTATGGTAGGCTTTCATTAGGTAGTAAAAGTGAAATATAAATGTATAACACTATGTTAATGTTTATACGTGATATATAATAGGAATATATAGAGTGAATGCTGCATTCAAAGGAGTGAAGTGAAAACGTTGGGTTATTTCACTTCATTTCTCAGCTTCACATTCAAGTCCTTATGTTGGGAGTTTGTGTTGTAAATCTAATTTTATATCACTTTCTATTTTGTTTCCAGTGCTTTTAAGTTAAATGTTCATTCTGGGCTCGACTTTCAATAAAGTATATCAGTATTTGTCATGTTCTCACAAGACATTCTGATAAAACTCATCTTTGGATCTTAATATTTCAATATTTATAAAAAATGTATACTGTGTGTATAGCAACCCCTAGTTGCTAAGGGTTACAGAATTTCAGCACATTCCAGTGTTTGTGGACACTTTTAAATGGGAAGGTGGGAAATTATTGTACTCACTTGTATATATTTGTTTTCAGTTCTGAAATTTTTCAAATGGTTTATTTTTAGAAATTAATAGGGAAGTTTTTTCTCCATATGGAAGTAATAACATCTCAGCTAGATTTTGCAAATAAAACTAAAATTCCTTTTAGACCACCAGCCCCAATCTTCCACCTTCACTATAGAGTGCTCCTGTTGGTCTATCTAGTATACTTTCCTCCAAATCTCTCCCCCTAAACCTAGATAAGTATATATCCAGAAAATACATGATACTGTGTTTATGTTTTTTAAAAAATGAGTCATATTGCCTACATTTATCATGAATTTGGTTTTTCAATCGAGAACTATCCAGGTTTGAACATACAGAT
This sequence comes from Redunca redunca, assembly GCA_006410935.1. Lineage (NCBI taxonomy): Eukaryota > Metazoa > Chordata > Mammalia > Artiodactyla > Bovidae > Redunca > Redunca redunca. Next base: position 103,771 of record SJYQ01000671.1, read on the forward strand.
CTATTTTATACCTTGAACTATTGCTTTGTATTCCATAATTAGCTATATCGTAATTTAGCTGTTCTTCCTGTGATATTTATCTCTTTTTTTGAACTATTACTGACATTGTAATGAATGTCTTGGTACATTCCCTCTTGGACACATGTATGCTTCTTTAGAGTAGGTACCCAAAGAGGAGTTCTTGAGGATTAAGGTTTATATATTTTAAATGTAATAAGCCCATTTCCTTACATTTTTCTCCCTCAAAGTGGCTACTCCCCAAATGACTGTTCAGAGTAGCTGTGAGTAGCTGTATCAGTTCATAACTCCCACTGGCAATTGATAAGAATATTGTTTTCCTCCATTGTCTTGCCCATATTTTGTAGTGTCAAATTTTCTTTCTGCCATTCTGGTGGGGGAAAAGGTTATTTGTATTAATTTTTATTTCTGTGATTGATGGCAGTGTTGACTCTTTCCAGCTTTGTTTTCTTCTGTTGTGATTACTTAAGTGACCCCATGTTAAGACGGCAGAGCCAAGAAACCAAAGCAGCCTGGATGTCTGAGTATCTGCATGTGAAACAGTTGCCCAGAGATTTGCTTGGATCTGTAGGGTATTTTGAGTCAGCAGAATAATACACTTTGCTGAGTTAAGCCTGTCAGAGACATACTATGTAGCTCTTACATCACTGCCTTTCACAGAAATTGGAGTAGTTCTCTGTTGGCTGTAGAAATGAATTTCATAATACGTAGCTTGACATTTTTTATTATGTTCTGCCTCTTAGCCTCTTCTTAGCTTTCCCTTTTCATGTAAAAAGTATTTCCCTTCAAAAAACTATGTACTTTCATAATCTGTGTCTATATTTAAGCCATTAGCTAAGCTGCCTTCTCAACCTCCAAACAAAACTTTGACACTAGTCTTCATGGATTAGTGAGCTCCGACAGAGCTCAGAAGCTCAGGTATAGAAAATGTGTGTGGAAAAATATGAAATTGTGCCAGACGTGATAGGCTGGAAGATGATGGGGTAAGTGAATTGAGGTTGCTGATGAAAAGTCAGCTATTAAGTCCTGGCTGCAGTCAGGAAAGGAAAAAGGACAGATGAGCTGAAAGACAGTGGAAAAGATTTAAGAAATCAAGAATTCCTATGGGAAGAAAACTTTTTTCTTTGTGTTTTCTTTGTTATAAAGAAAATAGTAAGTTCTGGCTGTTATGAACTTTCAACTTAATATCAGGAAACAACTTCATCGGAAAGAGCAACAGATTTATAGTCAGGCAGCCTGAGTTTCAGATTTTAATACTCCTGCTTCCTAGCTATATGATGATGGGCAACCTTTATAAACTTCTCTGGGTGTTGGTTTCTTAATCTGTAAATTGGGTAAAATAATAACATTTATCTGGGCAACCCTAGCCTTTATAAGCATTACTGCAGCCTTCATTTTTCACATTCATTTATCACATTTATCATTCTTGTTTTACTCACTGTGCTTGAATTTGCAATAACCCTTACTGGTGGCTCAGTTAGTAAACAGTCACCTGCAAAGCAGGAGACCCAGGTTCAGTCCCTGGTTCAAGAAGATCCCTTGGAGAAGGAAATGGCAACCCACTCTCCCACTCCAGTATTCTTGCCTGGGAAATCCCATGAACAGAGGAGCCTGGTGGGCTTTAGTCCATGGGGTCACGAAGAGTCGGACACAACTGAGCAACTAACTTTCACTTACACTTCTTTACTCAGATTAGATGACTGGTAAAAAGCATGTAGAAGGATTTAATTGCTATAATCTACATATTTGGTAAATATAATGAGCACTCAAATGTTAGCTTTACTCACCATCATCATTATTCCTGTCGGGTAGCCAAGATTAAGGGGATTCCCATATGAAGATCTGCATTCTCTTCATGAGTTAGAAAGCATATAACTCGATTTGTTCTCTCCACTACTAGACTGAGCTCCTTAAAGATAAGAACCGTCTGTTTTCATCTTTATGTTACCAGCAGAGTTCTGACATAAAGTAAGAGAATAGCGGAGAGTACTAAAGTCAGATAAACTTGGATTTGAATTCCAGCTACACAGCTTTCCTGAGTGTGTGATCTAGGGCAAGTCGCTTAATCTGTTTGCCTCAGTTCCTCATCAGAAAGGTAGGGATGATAATAATAATGCTTGAGGTTTAGGATCTAGTAAGGATGACAGTTACTCAGTACAGTATAAACATCATTACCAAGCTAGTTTGTAGACATGCTCTTGTGGCTTTGGTTCACTGTGTTACTTTTATGGATGACCTCCTCCTTGGTCTTATCTCTGTATGAATCTTGGAATATAGAATTCTTTCTTCCTTATCCCCAAACCCCAACCCATCATTTGTCATTTTAAAACTATTAATACGTTCAGTCTTTGCCTTTCTATCTATTTCATGACTAGATGAGATTTTTTTCTTTGTATCTAAACAGTAGAAACTACGTAGAGGAAGATCTTTGAGCTTAAATATACTCCTATCTTCTGTATTATTGAAACCAATTATTGGCAGCTCTTTGTTTTTCTGCTTCTTTTTTTAGTTCTCATCATTAATAACTTGTAGCTTATTCTACAAGTTTTGATATATGGCATTTTAATTTTTATTTTGTTTAAATATTTTCTGATTTCTGATGTGACTTTGTTACCTGTGGGCTATTTCAGTATTCATTTTAGTCACTCAGTCTTGTCCGACTCTTTGCGACTCCATGGACTGCAGCACGCCAGGCCTCCCTGTCCATCACCAACTCCCAGGGTTTACTCAAACTTAATGTCCATTGAGTCGGTGATGCCGGGAAGGAGGGAGGAGAAGGGGACGACAGAGGATGAAATGGTTACTCCTTTCCCAATTTGGAACCAGTCTGTTGTTCCATGTCCAGTTTTAACTGTTGCTTCCTGACCTGCATAAAGATTTCTCAGGAGGCAGCTCAGGTGGTCTGGTATTCCCATCTCTTCAAGAATTTTCCACAGTTTGTTGTGATTCACACAGTCAAAGGTGGGCTATTTAGAGGTTTGTTTTGTACTTTCCCAGTGCATAATAGTTTTCTAGTTATTGTTTTATTATTTTGCCTTACTTGCTCTGTAATCATGGGATAGTCTCTCTGTGATTTTAACCTTTTGAATTATGTTGGGGCCTGCCTTATTGTCAATTTTTATGAATGTTTATGTATGAATCCTAAAAGAAAATAGGTAGTTTTTGATAGTAGCATTTTATGTATATACACTTTAAGTTTGTGTATTTTCTTCATATCTTCTATATCTTCACTTGTTTTTTTATTCACTTATTCTGTTACTGAGAGATCTGTGGTAAAGTTTTTATGGCATAACTGTAGAATCATGTAGTTCTCCTTTTATTGTTATTGTTTTATCTAATACAGTTTGAGGCTATATTACTCACGAAGTGCATATCTATTTAGTGTCAAACTTTTTAACATTATGAAATGTCCTCTTTTGTTTCTGTTAATGCTTTTGCCTCCAAGTCTGCTTTATCTGACATTAATAAAACTACATAAACTTTCTTTTCGTTTGTGTTACTGTTTCATGTAATCAATATTCATGTTGATTTACCCACACATTTCCAATTTTCATTGGTTTTCCTTCTTTCCTTCATCTAGAAGTTTTCGTTTAGAATCATTTTCTGTCTCCTAGTGGATTTTCTTCACTGTAGGTATACTTAGGGAGTATTTCTCTTAATTTTTGTTTCTCTGAAAATTACTATCTTGTTCATCTTGAGAACTGTTTTTACTGGGTGTAGAATTCTGGCTCTTGAAGATAACACTCCATTGTCTGGCTTCTAAATTGTTGAGTGGTCAGCTGTCAGTTTAATTTTGTTCTTGTCAAAGTAATCTCTTTTTTTTGTAGACTGCTTTTAAGACTTCTTCTCTGACTGCCCCCTCCCCTCCCCGACACTTTCACCCTGGTATATATAATATGGTTTGGCTTTTATGTATGTTGCTGGTAATTTTAAAGCTACTTGATCCATGGCTTTGTATCTTTTGTTAACTTTGCAAGTTGCTCAGCTGTCATTTCTGTGCGTTGAGTATTCTTCTGTTTCTGTGACTCTGCTTATTCTGATGCTGCTTTCTCACTGTATCTCCTGTGGCTCTTGCCCCTTCTTTTCCTAACTTCATTCTTCTTACTCTTCATGTCTCTTACTGGACATTTTTTAAAACCAATCTTTATTTTCTTTTTTTCTTTCTTAGCTCTGTCAGATTTGTTACTGAATCTATCTGTTGACTTTTAAAGTTTACATAATTGTATTTCTGAATTCTAGAACTTTCATTTCATTCTTTGTTAGTTTTTTTCTTTGCTAAAGTGCTTAGACCTGTGTTTCTTTATGTATGTCCTGATTGCTAACCTGGGCCAGATATTGCCATTAAGCTGTTAATTACTTTTGAGCTAAGAATGACTTTTACATTTTTATTTAGTTTTATGTTTTAAAGGACAGTGCCCATCTAAATTAATTCACTAATGGCTCTGCTAGTTCTTCGCTGCTGTGTACGGGATTTCTGTAGCTGCTCTGAATGGGATCTGCTCTTTGTTGCAGTACGGTGGCTTCTCAGATTGCAGAGCGTGGGTTCTAGGCACACAGGCCCAGTAGTCGCAACAGACAGGCTCAGCAGTTACTGTGCATGGGCTCAGCAGTCGTGGCACATGGGCTTAACTGCCCCTCAGCATGTGGGATCTTCCCGGACCAGGGATTGAACCTATGTCTGCTGCATGAGCAGGCAGACTCCTGAACACAGGCCATCAGGGAAGCCCAGTTTTTACATTTTTAAAAGGTTGTTATGAAACTTACCTGGTGGGCCAGTGCCTAACACTCCTCTCTTCCAATTCAGGGGTCACAAATTCAATTCCTGGTCCGGGAACTAAGATCCCACATGCTGCATGGCATAGCCAAGTTTAAAAAAAAGATTGCTTAAAAAAAATATGTTGCCCCACTAGCTGCTTTGAAATGCCATGTTTACATTGTTCCCTTGTCTGATTTTGCATGTGCTTCAGCCACCTCTGCCTTGGCCTCCAGCAGCTTTCTGGAGAGCCTCCTCAGACTCTCGCGTTCTTTCCTCTTAAACCACTGCATAGGATCACTGGCCTGCCCCATCATGTCAGCCGTGGCTGTGGACAGCAGCTTCAACGTAACAACCAGGGACTGAAAGGAGAAGAGGGGAGCTGTGGAGGAGGCAGAGAATGGGGGAGAAGCGCCTGCTAATGAGCAAAGTGGGGAGCAGGAGGTTGACAAAGAGATAAATGAAAAAGGAAGGTGTGGAGGGGAGAGCAGGAGGAGGAAAGTGATGGTGGGGAAGAAGGAGATGAAGGTAAGGAGGCTGAAGCAGCGACGGCCAAAGGGGCAGCTGAAGATGAGGAGGAGGATGGTGTTGATACCATGACTGATGAGGATGACTAGACAGCAAAAAAAGGAAAAGTTAAACTTACCCATGGGACTTCCCTCGTGGTCCAGTGGTTAAGGCTCTCCATTCCAATGCAGGGGATATGGATTCAATCCCTGGTTGGGGGGCTAAGATCCCACATGCTTCAGGGCAGAAACCTGGAACATAAACAACAGAAGTGAGGTTGTAACAAATTCAATTTAAAAAAATGTTTAAATGGTCCACATTAAAAAAAAAAAAAAAGTTTAAAGAAACAGAAAGGCTGCCATGACCTACCTGTTCACCCTCCACTTCCCGTCTCAATCTAAACATGGTCCTCTTCTGGTAGCGTCCTGCCGGCCTGCCCTCCCGCCACGCCAGCGCCCCCTGCAGGTGACACAACATTCTCTCCCACCCGGCCAAAACCAGAACATGAATCTTGAGCAGGGAAGGAAAAAAGAACCCAAATTTCCAAGGCCCTGCTTTTCTTCTTAAAGTACTTTCTAAAGGAAAATTTGTGTTTTTATTTACATTTTATATTTTTGTACATGTTGTTAGGAGTGAGTCATTTTTAATGACCCTGGAGGACCAAACCAGCCTTAGGAGCAGTCTCTGTCCTACCTCTGACTTCACTTGTGGCGCAGTCATGTTCATTATGATCTCAGAGGAGAAAAAAATCTTGTGAAAAAAAGCAAAAACAGCAACAACGAAACAATTTTATTCTGAGCATTTTCTGTATGTACTTAGCTGTACAGTAAGTCGTTGGCTTGTCTGAGATGGCTAGAAAGGCCAAAGATAAAAGGGTTCTTTTTTTTTTTTTTGGTCTCTGAGGTTGCTTTCTATTTTTTTGGCCTGTTTGATGTGTGTATGAAACAATGTTGTCCAACAGTAAATTGGACTTTCATTTTGCTGATTTCTTTTTTAAAAAAATATCAGAAGAAGTAATGCCAAAGAGATGTTATGTGGCCTACAAAAACCTAAAATGCATACTCAAGTCCTCTAAAGACAATGTTTGCCAACCCCTGGTGAAGGTGAAAGTGAAGTTGCTCAGTCATGTCCTACTCTTTACGACCCCCATGGACAGTAGCTTATATAGCTCCTCCATCCATGGAACTTCCCGGACAAGAGTAGTGGAAAACTGCCTGGGTTTGCCATTTCTATCTCCAGGGCATCTTCCTGACCCACGGATGGAACCCGGGTCTCCCACATTGCTAGCAGATGCTTCTACTGTCTACCCCTGATATCTGTTATTAAATACAGTTGTTTTAGAATCTGTATCTGATAATTCCATTATTTGAAAGTTTTTTCTTCATGGGTTTCTAGATTTTATTACTTCTCTTAGTTTGCATGAATGCCATCTTCTCTTTTAATGTGCCTGGTTTTATTTGAGCAATGGATATTGTGCGTGATTTTTTTTTTTTTTTAAGTAATCTGAGGCCTGTTGTTTAGTTGTTAAGTCATGTCCTACTCTTTTACAACTCCATGGTCTGTAACCCACCAGGCTTCTCTGTCCAAGGATTTTCTAGACAATACTGGAGTGGGTTGCCTTTTCCTTCTCTAGGGGATCTCCCAATCCAGGGATGAAACCAGTGCCTCCTGCATTGGAGGAGCTGAGCCACCAGGCAGTCCTGTTATCTTGGTGCCCCGGATGATTTTTTTTCCTACGGTGAAGTTTCGTGTTTGCTTTCAGTAGCTAACTGGAAGCAGTATTAACCCTATGCAACTTTAATCCAAAATTAGGGATTGTGATGATTTTAAATTGAGCATCAGTTGACTTTTGGATCACACTTATTTTGTGTTGTTGTACAGTCACTAAGTCATGTCCAACTCTTTGCGACCCCAAGGACTAAAGCACACCAGGCTTCCCTGTCCTTCATTATCTCCTGTAACTTGCTCAGACTCATGTTCATTGAATTGGTGGTGCTATCTAACCGTGTCATTCTTTGCTGCCCCCTTCTCTTGCCCTCAATCTTTCCCAGCATCGGGGTCTTTTCCAGTGAGTTGGCGCTTCACATCAGGTGGCCAAAGGATTGGAGCTTCAGTTTCAGCATCAGTCCTTCTAATGAATATTCAGGGTTGATTTCCTTTGAGATTGACTGGTTTGATCTCCTTGCAGTTCAAGACACTCTAAAGAATCTCCTCCAGCACTAGAGTTTGAAAGCATCAGTTCTTTGGCATGCAGCCTTCTTTATGGTCCAACTCTCATATCCATACATGACTACTGGGAACACCATAGCTTTGAGTATACAGACCTTTGTCAGCCAAGAGATGTCTACTTTTTAACATGCTGTCTAGGTTTGTCATAGCTTTTCTTCCAAGGAGCAAACAAATGTCTTTTAATTTTGTGATTGTAGTCGTGAACAGCAGGGAGCCCAGGAAAATAAAGCCCAATAAAAAATGTTACTGTTTCCATTTTTTTCCCCATCCATTTGCCATGAAGTGATGGAACCAGATGCCATAATCTTAGTTTTTTGAATGTTTAGTTTTAAGCCAACTTGTTCATTCTCCTCTTGACCCTCATCGGGAGGCTCTTGAATTCCTCTTCACTTTCTGCCATAAGGGTCGTGTCACCTGCATATCTGAGACTGATGATATTTCTCCTAGTCTGAGCGGTGCAGTGGTAGAGAATCTGCCTGCCAGTGCAGGAGACTCAGACTTGATCCCTGGTTCTGGAAGACCCCTTGGAGAAGGAAATGACAACCCACCCCATGGAAATCCCGTGGACAGTGAATACTGGCCAGCTACAGTCCATGGGGTCACAAAAGAGTTGGACACGACGTAGCGACTAAACAACAGCAACAAATACTGCCTGGGGTCCAAATCCAAAGCATTCAGGATTCATCTGTATCACCTGTCCCAGCAGGGGACGTTAGTGATGCAGTTTTTTTGTGTGTAATTTTTAGTATTGACCATAGGTTTGGACATTTTCTTCTTTAGAGTATATTTAGCTTCCACTATCATTCACGTGTTTCTTGAACATTTTTGTATAATAAAGCAGTGAGAAACCTTGCTCTAAAATGTAGATTTCTCTCAGTGGTCCTGAATAGCAAGTTGCAGAGAAATTATTTGGAAAATATGTCATCAAATCACCATGTAAAGCTCTCACTGCTTTGGAGCACAGTGGTTTGTATCTTGTCTCAATTCCTATAGCATTTATTTTGTAAAATTTTTATTAAAGTTTTATGGTGTAAATTATATTGTACAACTTTCATCCCTGATAAAAGCATAATCATATGAAAGATGAGATGGAGGGATTAAGCATTGACTTCTGTGTCTCTGTAGCCATATACCTAGCACAGACTTTGATTACATCATTATGATTACTAACAAATTTTTTTAGGGGCCAACTATAAGCTAATACAATATTAAATGAAAAAAAAGGCTTACTAAAATTTTGGAATATTGAATGCTTGCTTTTCTGAAGTCTTGATGCTAGATGCTGTACTTTAATCCAAGATATTGCTATTTTATTCTGGTATTCCAACCATTTTGTATTAGGGGTATCTGTGCTTATGGGTGGGGAGGGGATAGTATTCTTATACTTTAAGTAGCAACAACCAGTTATTTTTATTTGAGGGAAAGGGCAGTTTTTCCCTCTAAAATACCCTTATTTATGGTAATCTCTTTTGAAAACTGATCAGTGAGCTTCCACTGTAGGCTTGCCAAATAGAATACTAATTTGGTTCTTATCATTTTTTGAGATTTTTCTAAAAATGGAGAATTTAGATTAGAAATTAGGTTGCAGAGAAATGTACATATAATTTTGTTGCAGAAGTTACACAGTGTGTCAAGAACTCTCTAATGCTAATGTCTGACATTTAGATTATTGTAAACTATTTTTCTTCGTCTTCAGCTTCCAGCCGATCTTACCAAGATGCACATTGCAGACAACCCTCATCCACAGGTGACTCATGTGTCTTCCAGCCAGTCTGGTTGTAGCATCGCCAGTGACTCTGGAAGCAGCAGTTTATCTGATATCTATCAGGTAATACTTTAGGAGTTTGTATGCTATGCTTATGTTTCTTTAATTCTGCCAAATACCTTGTGCTTATGCCTTAGGTGTTCATATATCTTTTAATAAGGCTATGAAATTCATACATAAAGTATTTGAGAAAATGTGCTTTATTTACATTTCAGATTTACAAGCCTAATGAAAGAGGTGATCTATCTTTTGAGAGTGATTAAATATGGTCCTACAGTATGTGAATATAGTATTTTTAATTTCTTCTACCCAGGTGAATCTATATTAATATATATTTGCTTTCATTAGAAAAAGGTTCTTGAAACAACTGAACTTATAAAAAGACTGATTTTTATGATGGTGGATTATTTAAGTCTTCTGTAAGTAAAGTCATGAAGAAAATCAGAGTTGCCTTTGTATTGTGAAGACTGTTAAATCTTGTAGTAGCCACAGTTTAAAACAAATAAAATTGATTTGAATAATATATATTTTTAGCATAGCATATTTGGATATTATTATTTCAATATGTAATCAGTTTTTAAGAATTATGAATGCGATACTTGATTTTTTCAAACTAAGTCTTCAAAAGGCAAAGAATATTGACATACAGCATGTCTCAGTTCAGATAAGGCACGTTTCAAGCACCACGTGTGACTAATGGTTACCATATAGTACTGATCTTTGAAATACAACCATTGCTGTCTAAGGAAAACATTTTATTTTAGACTGTAGTTCTGTTCAGTTACCTGGATTTAGCTGCTGTTGTTTTTTTTGTTTTTTTTTTTTTGAAAATTTACATTCCTCTGTTAAGGGAAGTTTTCAGGTAGGTGCAAAATGGAAAAAAGCCTCTGTGTTTGATTCCTGTGAGGCTTTTCTCTACAAAGATTATTGTTGTGGTCTTGCCATCTATGTCCCATTGTTTGGCCCTTTATTAGTAGACCAAGGAATTCTCCTTCTTCAGCATTTTATTGTAGATAGAACAGGGAGTTTTTAAAAAGTTATGTTAAAGACAGTGTGGTGGTTCAGGGGCCACTTACTGTGTTCATGGAGTTGTTGGGCTTTGTGCATTTCCCACCTTCTCCCAAAAAGACATATCTTGTGGATTAAGTTAGAATTGTTGCATACCTAAAAAAGTCAGAGTAGAGTTGTGCTTCTCTGGACTTGTTTTTCCTAGAGAAGGAACCCTAAGGACGATTGACCCTGGGTTAACAAAGTTAAGGGGTGTAGTTGTAGATTTTTCTCAAGATTAGTGAGAATGTCTGGACCTTCCAAAAAGAGAGTGTAAAGCAGAGATGTAGTGTTAATGATACCTGATCTCACTAGTATATCCATCTCTGACCAGATGTGACCCCCTTTTTGGAGCAAGGAGCAGAGCCCTCGGTGGTTATGAGAAAAAGGACAAAAGGATAGTGCACCAAATTGAAGTTCAGGGTCATTTGGAAAGACCAGTTCTTTACCCTAAACTATTACTAAAAGATGGGCTGTACATAATGGGATTCTATATCATTGGCAAGATTGTGGAGGAGCCTCTGAAGAATTGTGCTTACATGAGCATCTATAGCATGTTCACCTACAGAATGGCCCACCTGAGGCTGGGGCTAGAGCCTGTTCGCTGGTGTGGTTGGAGTCTTCTCCTGTAGGACCCTGACCATGAGTATGCCTGCCCTGCTTCAACCTTTTATATGTTTTCCTTCCTCAGTAGTACTTTCCACAATTCCTTCTACCTTTAAAGTGATTCATTTTAACAGTTAGCATAAAATGTGGACAGATACCTTTGCCAGCTTTCCTGCACAGCAAAGAAGTCCTTTCATTGCAAAATGAAGATACCATTTCATGTCCCCAGAAACCTGAAAGTTAGCATTGGCCTCATCCCCTGATCATCATAATTCACCATTAAGTCATATCACTTCTTCTTGCATCAGTGTGTTTGTATATATGATTGATGCTGCGATATAATTTACAAATAACAAAATTTACCCTCTGTAGTATAGCCTACATGAAGACGTACAATATTTCTATCACCTGAAAAAAGTATTTTGTATTCTTTTTAGTCAGTTCCTTCTCCTGATCCCTCAGCACTGGCAGCCATCAATCTGTATTCTGCCCTTTTAGTTTAACATTTTCTAAAAGGTTACATAAATGAAAACATAGGTAAAAGATGGTATTGGAAACATAGAAAGTAACCAATAAGATAAAATAACTTTTAATAATTTAGGAAGAGTAAACAGATGAGCCAAAATAATGAAAGTCAAGAACTAAACCAGAAATTCAGAAATTTTAAAGAAAAAAACTATACTAAAGTAAGATATGCAAAAATGTAAGATGAACTCTTTGAAGTGTAGCCAAAGAAGGTAAGCACAGAATAGTAGCCAAAGGATAGAAACAGTGTAAAGGTTAAAACTAAACAAATGTACAAAAATAAAAACAGAAGGAAAAAAAATCAGAATCTTAAGTATATACATATTTGTCTTATATACATGGAATGTAAGTATGAATTTAAGAGATGTGTTACCAAATGATACCTGTTTTCTGCTAATGGTAGGTTTGTGGGTAGTTTTTAGTATGTTTCTTGAGCTTTTCTTGTATTTTTCTCAATGGACTTTATTATTTCTACATTTAAAATTTTTTAAGGAGGGCATAGAGTATATAGTTAAAAATAAAAGTTGAATAAAGTTGTGGAATTATAGTTGCTTTTCAGTTACTAAGTCATGTCCAACTCTTTGCAACCCTATGGACTGCAACACACCAGGCTTCCCTGTCCTTCACTCTCTAGTTGGAGTTTTTCAGATTCATGTTCATTGAGTCGGTGAGGCTATCTAACCATCTCATCCTCTGCCACCCTCTTCTTTTGTCTTCAGTCTTTCCCAGCATCATGGTCTTTTCCAGCGAGTCAGCTCTTCGCATCAGGTAGCCGAAGTATTGGAGCTTCAGCATCAGTTCTTCCAGTAAATATTTAGGGTTGCTTTCCTTTAGGATTGACTGGTTTGATCTCCTTGCAGTCCAAGGGACTCTCAAGAGCCTTCTACATCACCACAGTTCAAAAGCATCATTTCTTTGGCACTTAGCCTTCTTTTTGGTCTAATCCTCATATCCGGACATGGCTACTGGAAAAACCATAGCTTTGACTAGATGGACCTTTGTTAACAAAGTGGTATTTTTGCTTTAATGTGCTGTTTAGGTTTGTCATAGCTTTCTTTCCAAAGAGAAAGCATCTTTTAATTTCATGGCTACAGTCATCATCTTCAGTGCTTTTGGAACCCAAGAAAAGAAAGTCTGCCACTGTTTCCATTGTTTCCCCATCTGTTTGCTATGATGTGATGGGACTGGATGCCATGTTAGTTTTTGAAAGTTGAGTTTTAAGACAGCTTTTTCACTCTCCTCTTTCATTCTCATCAAGAGACTCTTTAGCTCCTTTTCACTTTCTGCCATTAGAATGGTGTCATCTGCATATCTGAGGTGGTTGATATTTCTCCTGGCAATCTTGATTCCAGCTTGTGATTCATCTAGCCCAGAATTTTGCATGATATACTTGGCCAGCATCATGTGAAGCAGTTTTCCTGGTTATCCAAATTTCAGCATTTGAGAGATTTGAAAAGTGAGTTCCTCTATTAGTCATGGCTTGTAACAGTCTAAGCAGAGCCTTAAAAATGTGCAGGGACATTTACCCCTCGAACAAAATAGGTTTGAACTACACGTGTCCACTTATAAGTGGATTTTTTTTTTCTTTCAGTAAATAGATGCTACATGTACTGAACCACAGATACAGAGGATGGAGTGTAAAGTTATATGTAGATTTTCAAATTGGGGTGGGGGGGTTGGTGCTACTAATACCAATCTTGTTTCAAGAGTCAGCTGTATTTTTAATTTGGAGGAATGAGGGAAAGAGAAGAGATACATCCTAAGAACAGTTCTTAACAGGAACATCATTTACACCATTTTCTATGGCCTAATGTGTGAATAGATAGGGAAACAGTGGAAACAGTGTCAGACTTTATTTTTCTGGGCTCCAAAATCACTGCAGATGGTGATTGCAGGCATGAAATTAAAATACGCTTATTCCTTGGAAGGAAAGTTACGACCAACCTGCTGATGCTGCGTCGCTTCAGTCATGTCCGACTCTGTGCAATCCCATAGCCGGCAGCCCACCAGGCTCCCCCGTCCCTGGGATTCTCCAGGCAAGAACACTGGAGTGGGTTGCTATTTCCTTCTCCAATGACCAACCTAGATAGCATATTAAAAATCGGAGACATTACTTTGCCAACAAAGGTCCATCTAGTCAAGGCTATGGTTTTTCCAGTGGTCATGTATGGATGTGAGAGTTGGACTGTGAAGAAAGCTGAGCACCGAAGAATTGATGCTTTTGAACTGTAGTGCTGGAGAAAACTCTTGAGAGTCCCTTGGACTGCAAGGAGATTCAAGCAGTCCATCCTAAAGGAGATCAGTCCTGGGTGTTCATTGGCAGGACTGATGCTGAAGCTGAAACCCCAATACTTTGGCCACCTCTTGAGAAGAGCTGACTCATTGGAAAAGACCCTGATGCTGGGAGGGATTGGGGGCAGGAGGAGAAGGGGACAACAGAGGATAAGGTGGCTGGATGGCATCACCGACTTGATGGACATGAGTTTGGGTAACTCTGGGAGATGGTGATGGACAGGGAGGTCTGGCGTGCTGTGATTCATGGGGTTGCAAAGAGTCGGACACGACTGAGCGACTGAACTGAATGAGTGACTATGCACCTATGCATTTCTGCCTTGAGAGCTTTCATGTGTTCTTGTTTAAAAATAAAAAAGCTTGTAGATCTCAAAGTTCAAAATAAAGCATTTATCACAGTTTGGAAAAAATGCAAGTAATTGGTTCAGTATGAATATGTTTTTAATCAGAGTAACTTAAAATTTAGCTAAGAGGATGCATTAAGATGTTAGAATGTTCTTGGATAGAGTATTTTATGTATCTTAAAAGAATACTGAAGAGAAATAAGGAGTGTTGCTTTCTGGATTCCTTTTCCAAGAGCTGGATGAATATAGAAGTTAATTATTGAACTAAATCACTTTGCATCAATCTATTTTTAAATAACTTGAAGTACACATACATCCCCCACTTAGCTTTTTGATTTCGATGTAGAAAGGAAACGTGATGCTAAAAATCCCACTTCATGGCAGCATGATTCCTTAACTCAGAGTTCTGCTGCCTATCTCTCCAAAACTCTGGTGCCACATTTCCACCAGGAAGTTCCTTTGATACTTCAACTAGCTTTGAGCTGCTACATGTTTTCTTCCACTTGTCTTTAATATTTCTATTAAGAATATTATCTGTGTCAAAGTCTCAGTTACCTTTGCCTATTTCCATTTCTTAAACTTCTACTTTCATTGTAAGAAGAATATGACTTTCCTTCTCTACTTAAAAATATTCAGTGCTTCATCATTATTTAATTTACAGTCTTCATTTCAAATTTATATTCAGATCACAAGCCTCAATTCCAGTTCCTGAAATTTCTAACCACAATCTGCAAGTCTGGTTTTATATTCCACTGTTTCCCATTCAACACATACTAGATTCTAGTCCATGACAAATACATATGCTATTCCCCGAATGAGTTTATCTTTACCTAGTCCTACTTTCGTAATTTTGTTCTTCCTATGCCCCACGTAGATGACATTTTTGTATTGCCTCTCACATGTTGGAACCCACAGCAGTTTTTCTGTGGGTCTTATCACTTTTTTCACTCTGCTCTTTTATGTTGTGCTGCTGTTGTTGATGTTGTTCATTCGCTAAGTTGAGTCTGATTCTTTGCGGCCCCAGAGACTGCAGCACACCAAGCTTCCCTGGCGTCCATCACCATCGCCTGGGGTTTGCTCAGTCTCATGTCCATTGAGTTGGTGATGCCATCCAGCCATCTCATCCTCTCTCATCCCCTTCTCCTCCTGCCTTCAGTTGTTTTCCAGCATCAGGGTCTTTCCGATGAATTAGCTCTTTACCTCAGGTGGTCGGAGTATTGGAACTTCAGCATCAGTCCTTCCAGTGAATATTCAGGGTTGATTTCCTTTAAGATTGACTGGTTTACTCTCCTTGCAGTCCAAGGGACTCTCATTTCTTTGGCACTCAGCCTTTATGGTCCAACTTTCACATCTGTCCATGTCTACTGGAAAAACCATAGCTTTGACTATATGAAACTTTCTAGTGTAGCTTTTTAGTGTAGAGTTACCTGTAAGCTTGATCTTTTCATCATCATAATTTATTTTTAGTGTGCAGTTTCTTCCTTTTGTATCTTATGCTGAGTTAAGCACAGTGTTGGCAGTTAAGAAGCAATCTAGAAATGTTTTTAGTTGAATTACATTTGAAAATAGAAATCAATATTGTTTCCAGGGAAAATGCATAGGATACTACTAACTGATTGATAATCCAGAACAAAGGAGACCTTGCCTTCCTACCTGCCCTGTTGTAGAGATACTGGACTGGGCCAGCCTAGAATGCATTACTGTGAAGGATTAATTTCATGTTGCCCTGACTAGAAAGACTAAGAGGAAACTTAAGGAGTAAATGATCCATGAAAAAGGTTGAATGAAATACTGAAAATGGGAATTCAATAAAGATAAGCACTGAAAATCTCAGGTTCTGCTTAATCTTTGCTCTAAATTTGAAAATGTGGCTTCTGTAATTTGTGTAACTTCTCTTTCTAATCTATTCTCCTCATAGTAGCTTCATGTTTATGTAGATACAGACAGAAAAAGAATATCCTCTGGTGGCTTATTTGGAGAAGGCCAAGTCAACAGAAAACCATCTCAGACTGTCTACCTCACCAAATTATATTTATACATATACACAGAGACACATTCATACTATGAGAAAAGAAAAACATAAAACGTGTAATACTTTTTAGCCCTTTGACCAATATACTCCCCNNCCCCTGGGCTTAATCCATTTATCATCATCTTTCTGAGGGTCTGCTGTATCCCACCTGCTGGGATAAAATAGTTCAAAGGCCAGACCTTAAATCCCTGAGTTTACTTAAATATCAAAAATTCATGTCTCCTAATTTCATCATTCCTGGATATTTTTATGTTGGTTTTTCTCCAGGTTATGGTCACATTTTCTAGCTTCTTCATCTGTCTAATAGTTTTATATCATATGCTGGACACTGTGGATACTACATTTTAAAAAAATCTTTATTTAATTATTAAAGAAACTTCATTCCTAGGAACTGCATCTTGTGCAGCATCATATAGTGACTTCCAGTCTTGATGGTCAGCATACCTTCCTTTACGTTAAAGATTTGGTTTTTCTTTGTTTAGTCAGGGATTAAGACCTTGGACTCTACATCGAACTTTTTGTTTACTTTTTTTTAGTTATGAAAACCTTTTTAATTTTCCAGCATTTTTCTGGTCACTCTTTGATATTTTTTATTTTTAATTCTTATTTTACCACATCATCCCTCTTAGAGGCTCTGAATGCTTTAGCAGCTGAGTATATTCTCTTAACTAATTTTTATTCTTTCTCTTTTCAAAAATGTTCAAGTAAAAGAAGACATGATAAAAATAATTATATTCTTTCTTTTTCAGATGGCCTTAAAAAGTTCCTAAGAGTTATCTTAGTAGCCTTCTCCCAATCCCTACCCATGATTTTCATCCTCCCTAAAAAGTTTTTTTAGTACCTTCATTTTTCATGCAAGTGATGCAAGTGACTTCCTTATATTCCACATAACTGAATTGCATCTTGCCTTTATTAATACTGTGAGTTATCCATCTTTTTATCAGAAAAAATCTAAAAGGTAAGAATGAGATGAGGTTGAAATAATCTGGATCAGAGGATGAAAACTTGAGCTTGAGTTGAAGACAAGGTAGTTAAGAACTCAAATTTAAGGTAGATTATCCTTAAAACTTGATAGAAGAGAAAAAGACTATTATACCAGAGGTGAGTATTTAAATTCTGAAAAATTTAATTAACTTGTTTGAAAAATTTTACTTCAGTGTTTTTCTAACACTCATTTCTTAGGTTAAAATCAGTGTTTGTAAATAGATTGGGTTTTGGAAAAGGCATTTTAGTATCTACACATTTAAATTAAAACTATTTTTTTTTGAAAAGAGGTTGTAACTTGCTAGCAAGCTTTTAGTTCCAAAGATATATCATTTAGAAATGCATTTCACTTAAGTACTAACATTTCATAGTCAAAATGACTTAAGAGAGCATGCTAGTCAGGTAAAATTGGATTGCCCCTCTATGATCCTTAAGAGCCAGCTTGTCTAATCTTAAAGATTTCAAGTTAAGTGTTTTGATCTAGTTTAACTATTCATTAAAACTTTTACTGAAAGCTGTGCAGGAAGTATAGAACATGGTCTTATAAAACAAATCAGAACTCTTTCGGTTGGAGGTATCAGAGCCTTAACTTGTATTAACAAAAGCCAGAAAGGATAATTTATTGATCCCCAGAGAAAGCAGAGGCAGCTCTGACCTCAAGGAACCTGGATGCTTGCAAGTGTGTCTGCCCCTGTCTGTCTAGCCATTTCACTCCCGGAAGCTTGACTGCTCTTCCTCCCTCGCCCTCTGTGACGCTTTCTGTCAGAGGTCATCTTTGCTGCACATGCTCTGCTCTTTCCATCTCTGTCCTGCATGACACAGTTTTGGTTTTTTTATTTTTGTTGCTTTGTGTCTGTCTTGATCTCTTTTTTGTCTGCTCTTTTGTTCAATGTTCTTCCTCTGCATTCCTCTACCCCTTTCTCTGCCAGCTGATTCCATTTTCTTCCACCACAGAAAGGTATTCCCATGTGGCTGTGGGCTGCCCTGCATCACATTCTTCCAGTTCATCAACCAGGGAAGAAAAGATGCTCTATTCTTCAGCTCCAGTTACAAAAATCCATAGGAAAGGACTTTCTCCCTTAGCTTACCTAGCCGGAAACAGGGCACTGTTTCCTTTTGAAATAAGTAGGTTAAGTTGGAGAGGAACAAATGAGTGAATGTTTGACACAGGAGATGAGACTTAAATATTTGAATGAAGGTTCTGTAGTTTTCAGTTAATACTCATATGAGAATCTTATTTGTTATGAAAATTCCTGTATGTTCTACTCACTTTTTTCATATCTGCTTCAGTATTCATGCTTTTTCATTTATAATATGAATCAAGTGAGTATAATGTTTAGAAATATTGCCAAATAGTCCACTTCAGCAGAGTTTTATTTCTCAAAATACATTCTCATTGCTTTCTATGAGTGATATTTAAATTTACAGTTTTTAAAAAATCTGGTAATCCTTTTACAAATACCTGAGACTAGTATATTTGCAAAGTTCAGCTTGTTTGTATAAGTTTATTTTCTTCAAGATTGCCTAGAGTAACTTTGGCTTTTCTTTGCTTATTGTTAGATTGCATAATAAGGTATTGGAAAGAGATAAGTATTTGTTCAGTCCTTCATAGTTGTTGCATTTTAGCAGTTTTCAGTACTGTTATATACCTGTTTTATACTTATTTCTTAATTTATGTGACTCCCTACTCTACTAGACTTTAAACCTGTGGTGAAAGAATAATAACCTTATTTAAAATAGCCAACATAAGCTAACAAGGTACTCCTAAAATGATTGTTAGTAAACTTTTCTTTCACTTCATATTTTAAGAAATGTACTTTTAAGGAATATAAGTGGGTTTTTTGGAAAAAAGTATTAATACATTTAGTGATGTTTTAATCTCTTGACCATTTTATACTTATTGGCTTAGACTTATCAATTTAGATGTCACACTGAAATGATGGCCTGTATTTTGGGCAGAGAACCATTTATTAATAAGTATCATTTTGTTTTTGATACAACATACAGTGTTGCCTAATTTTTGATGGTATTTAGTGGAAAGGATAGTTTTATTTAGATTGTAATACATAATTTTTATAACATGAAGTGATAAGTGATCAAGATTTCTTCCTATAGGCTACCGAAAGTGAGGTAGGAGATGTCGATTTAACACGTCTTCCAGAAGGACCTGTTGATTCTGAAGATGAAGAAGAGGAAGATGAAGACATTGATCGAACAGATCCTCTGCAGGGGCGGGATCTTGTCCGAGAATGTCTTGAAAAAGAACCTGCAGATAAAACTGATGATGACATTGGTAAGAAATACGTCTGTTCACAATAGGAATTTTATAGTTTAATTTATATATAGTTACCTGTTGGTGCATGACACATTATCGCCGAAAATTTTTTGTGGGTCAGAAATTCAGGAGCAGTCTAGCTGAGTGATTCTGGCTCATTCTTTCTCATATGGTTGTAGTCAGAATGTGGAAGGGATTACAGTCATCCGAGGCTTCATTGGGCTGAGCTAGAGGATCTACTTCCAGGGTGGCTGCTCATGTGGCTTTGGTCATAGAACCTCAGTTCCTCTCCACGCAGGCCCCTCCAGAGATGGCGTAAAAATTCTCACAACATGGCAGGTGATATCTCCCAAAGCCATAATTAGGGGAGAATAAGGCAGATGCCACAGTGTCTTTTTTGATCTGGCCTCAGGAGTGACACGTCATTGCTTCTTCCCAATTAGGTTTGTCACACAAAGCAACCCTCATGCAGTAAGGGAGGGTGCTGCATCCAGACATGACCATCAAGAGGCCAGATTTGTTTAGGGACATCTTTGAGGCTAGCTGCCCTGATAGGAGAGCTTGTTCAGAGGTAATAGCTACGGAACACAGCTCCTCCTATACCCTTAACCAAAGGACGGTTCCCCTTTGTCAGGGAATGTTCTCTTCAAGATACTCCTGTATCGGGACAGCTTGACTAAGCGTACAACTTCAGGGGGGACACATGCTTGAAGCAGTGAGGGAGGAAGGGGACACTTGCCTGGACAACCAGATCAGCTGAATCAACCCTGATGATCTTTGGGTGATGAGAGGCCTCACATTCTGTTTGCCTCAGTTTATAAAACAAAAGCTTTGATTGCATTAAAGTGGTTTTCCCTTTCATGTCCATAAGACATTTACAACACAGGACATCAGTGTCCGTTGTCTATGAATTTTAAAAGATTTCTTTAAAAAAAAAGAAATCATAGTTTTGCCTCTCCAGCTTTTGATCCAAATTTTATGAATTTTTCTTTAATTTCTTGTACTTTACATTAGAGATTGAATAATACTAAAGATGCTAATGTCATCTTTAAGGACAAAGATTATTTAGTATCATTATATATTATGATTCATTTAAGATTTTATCCTAGATTTCTCTTTTAAAAGAGTTATATTGCTGTGATTCAAATCAGGGAATACTGCTAGTAATAATTATAGTCTGGGAGTGAAGATCAATACGTTTAAACATTCCTTATCATGGTAATAACATATAGTATAGTTAAGCAGCCTACAGTTGAGACTCATGTTGTGAATGCTTTCTGGACAGAAACTATAAGTGCACTTTCAGTGGTGATAAAGAATTGTATACTGTGCACTTTTTACAAGGCTTATTTAAAAAATGAAATATAATTAACTTACAGTTATCTGTGGGTTGATAACTTCTTATCATTTTCCTCTTGCAGCTTTAGCTGACTACTTAAAAGTATTTGTTTTCTTTATATTTGTCTTTATTGCTCACATATCTGTACAAGGGAAAGGACTCAGGCACTCAAACATTTCTTGGTTAAATTAGACAGTTACCTTGTATTTGCTTTGACAAATCTTAAATTAGTATTCACATTTGTTATCTCTGATTTAATTACTTACTGACATTTATTATTAACTACTAAAAACTCTAGCCCATAAGAAACAGACAAAAGCTCTTTTCAGTAATTTATTAGCTCAAAGGGCATCACTAAACCTAACCACCATGAAATAGCACCTCCTGCAAGGAAAATTAGCTAAACTCTCCAGCCTCATTTGAACCTGTAGTTTCCAGGTTTTCTCTGGAGGTTGTGATTTCTGGTGTCTTCCATTATGCCTATATTTTTATGTGAGTCAGAATGTATCCATTAACCAGATTTTTTTAAGCAACAGTCATCTTGCATCTTGGCTTCTCTAGTTAAGCATCAGGAATTCCTAAGTTGATGGAAATTGAGTATTGGATTCTAGATTTTATTGTATCTTTAAACTGTAGTCCTTGATGAGCACTAAACTAGAATTTCTGTTTTTTAACAGAACAATTGCTGGAGTTTATGCATCAGCTCCCTGCTTTTGCAAATATGACTATGTCTGTAAGGAGAGAACTCTGCTCCGTGATGATTTTTGAAGTGGTAGAGCAGGCTGGAGCTATTATTCTTGAAGATGGGCAAGAGGTAGGTTAGCAAATAACTGTTACACATTACTTGCTTGTGGGAGCTAATTTTTAGAATGTTTAATTTTCATAAACTTGTATAAATCTTGACTTAAAAGTTATACAGTTTTTTAAATGAATGCTGATTTGGGGGTAGTTACAATTTCTGAAGAGATAAGTTTCGTTTTGTCTTAATTTTGATTTCCTGGCCATGGACCTTACACAAAATAGAAGTTCAGTAATTCATTAGACCAAATTTGTTTTTTAACTTCTCAAATTAAGTTGTAAGACTTGAAGATATTCTTAATTATTATTTTATTAGTATATGTATAATATTATTAAATGTTTATCAAGTATTTAATCTCCTTATCCCTTTTTTATATTACCCATTTTCTTTTTAAATGAAGCAAGTGTATTCATACCTGTACCTCCTAGTGAACTGCTGTCAGTTGAGGCATTTATGTGTCAGTTTTGTTTTCAAAAATGCTTGGATGGCAACTTGTGGGTGGGTGGAGGGGAGGATTCAGAGGAATTGAAACGTGTTACCACTATTAGGTAGCACTTCACTGGTTTTCTTATTGAACTGATAAAAATTGATGGTGAGGTATCAGTCAATGAACATTGTCATATATACTGTTAATAGGAATATAAACAGTATTTCTGGAAAATCATTTAGCAGTTTTTAACATGGGCTTTTAACAGTCCCTGATCTATTATTATCCTTCTGAATGTCTCCTCCGGACAATATAAAACTCAGAGTTATGGCAAAAGGTATTCATTGTGACATATGTATAATATTAAAAATTGAAAATAACCAAAATAAGCAGTGGTTAACTAAATGAGTATATGGCCACAGGTTATAATATCGTATGGATTTTCAAATTATTGTAATAGAAATCTTTGATTTGATAGAAATCTTTGAAGGTGGGGCCTTACCTCTAGCTTTATTTACATGCTTTCTCCCTGTATCCCAGAAAACATTTAGCACATGGGATATACTTAAAAAAAAGTTTGAACAAATGAATATAGTATTAAATTTTTTTTCAAAGCATAGAATAAATAGTTCAACAGTGTGAGATAAGATAAACATGGGAGGAAAATACTAAACTTTTAATGACAACTATACAAACAGTAGGATTTTAAATAACTTTTCCACAAATTTTGTCTTTTAATTTTTTACAGTTCTGTCAGCAAAACTTTGTTGTGTGCCTGCTTTTGCCAGTTACTATTCTAAAAACTGAGGATAGTGGTGGAAAACCCAACATGGCCCCTGTCCTCAAGTGATTTGTATAATTGTAAAATTTCACAATAATTACATTTTATATTTGAAATAACAAAACCCCACAGTTTTGAAAAAATATTTCTTGTTGCCACTGTATTTCTTGTTGCCACTGATTCTTCTTAAGAATTGATAATCCAGATTTTCCTTAAATCACATTAAAATTGTTGAAAGTTTAGACTAATAAAAGGGATATTAAATGAGAACAAGTAGTCTTTCATGGATATGCAGTAGGCATTACAATATGTCTCTCTAGAGCATTAAATACTTTGGTATAAATTGAGAACAGTATTTTCTTAACATTAGAAATTTTTGATATATTTTTAGGTATACCTTAAAATTCAGGTTTTTAATAGTTTTTCTTAATCAGTAGCTACCTTTTTTTTTTCCTTCTCAATGTTTGCTATGTGCCAGACATTATTCCAGTCTGGAATTTATTGCTATTTATTACTTGATTTATAATCTCACTTTTAATTGACACAGATGTTCTCTGATAGGTGATATTGTTACACCCATTATAGCAGTAGAGAAACTGAAGCAACTTTCTCAGACTCATTCAGCTGGTCAGTGGATTCAAATTCCAAGTTTGTGGCCTTACTTTCAGAGGAGTACATCAAGAGAAGCTAAAGGCAAAGGAGAAAAGGAAAGATATACCATTTGAATGCAGAGTTCCAGAAACAAGGAGGAGAGATAAGAAAGCCTTCCTAAGTGATCAATGCAAAGAAGTAGAGGAAGACAATAGAATGGGAAAGACTAGAGATCTCTTCAAGAAAATTAGAGATACCACGGGAACATCTCATGCAAAGATGGGCACAATAAAGGACAGAAATGGTATGGGCCTAACAGAAACAGAAGATATTAACAAGCGGTGGCAAGAATACACAGAAGAACTATACAAAAAAAGATTTTCATGTCCCAGATAACCACAATGGTGTGATCACTCACCTGGAACCAGACATCCTGGAATGTGAAGTCAAGTGGGCTTTAGGAAGCATCACCATGAACAAAGCTAGTGGAGATGATGGAATTCCAGTTGAGCTATTTCAAATCCTAAAAGATGATGCTGTGAAAGTGCTGCACTCAGTATGCCAGCAAATCTGGAAAACTCAGCAGTGGCCGCAGAACTGAAAAAGGTCAGTTTTCATTCCAATCCCAAAAAAGGGCAATGCCAAAGAATGTTCAAACTACCGCACGATAGCACTCATCTTACACGCTAGCAAAGTAATGCCAAAATTCTCCAAGACAGGCTTCAACAGCTCTTGAACCATGAACTTCCAGATGTTCAAGCTGGATTTAGAAAAGGCAGAGGAACTAAAGATCAAATGACCAACATCTGTTGGATCATCGAAAAAGCAAGAGAGTTCCAGAAAAACATCTTCTTCTTCTTTATTGATTATGCTAAAGCCTTTGACTGTGTAAACTGAGGAAAATTCTTTAAGAAATGGGAATACCAGACCATCTTAACTGCCTCCAGAGAAATCTGTATGCAGGTCAAGAAGCAAGTTAGAATTGGACATGGAACAGCAGACTGGTTCCAAAATGGAAAGGAGTATGTTAAGGCTGCATATTGTCACCCTGCTTACTTAACTTATATGCAGAGTACATCTTGTGAAATGCTGGGCTGGATGAAGCACAAGCTGGAATCAAGATTTCTGGTAGAAGTATTAATAACTTCAGATACGCAAATGATACATCCCTAATAACAGAAAGTGAAGAGAAACTAAAGTGCCTCTTGATGAAAGTGAAAGAAGAGAGTGAAAAAGCTGGCTTAAAGCTCAACATTCAAAAAATTAAGATCATGGCATCCGGTCCATCACAAATAGATGGAGAAACAATGGCAACAGTGACAGAATTTATTTTCTGGGTGATTTTCAAAATCGCTGCAGATGGTATCTGCAGCCATGAAATTAAAAGACACTTGCTCCTTCGAAGAAAAGCTATGGCCAACCTAGACAGCATATTAAAAGGCATAGACATTACTTTGCCAACAAAGATCTGTCTAGTCAAGGCTATGGTTTTTGCAGTGGTCATGTATGGATATGAGAGTTGGACTATAAAGAAAGCTGAGCACCAAGAATTGATGCTTCTGAACTGTGGTGTTGGAGAAGACTCTTGAGACTGCAAGGAGAACAAACTAGTCAGTCCTAACGGAAATCAGTCCTAAATATTCATTGGAAAGACTGATGCTGAAGCTGAAACTCCAGCACTTTGGCCACCTGATGTGAAGAGCTGACTCACTGGAAAAGACCCTGATGCTGGGAAAAATTGAAGGCAGGAGGAGAAGGGGACGACAGAGGATGAGATGGTTGGATGGCATCACCGACTCAATAGTGATGAGCTTGCTCATGAGTTTGAGCAAGCTCAGGAGTTGGTGATGGACAGGGAAGCCTTGCATGCTGCAGTCCATGGGGTCTCAAAGAGCTGGACAAGACTAAGTGACTAAACTGTGGCTTTAGCCATAACGTTATTTTGTCTTAGAGTATTTTGATCAGTTATGAGGGTCCCGGATTTCATTTGGTAACTAAAAGAAGAAAGAGTAAAATAAACTGTAGTTGTTTGCTTAACAGAAACAGGGTGTTATTTAGTAATATATTCTGATCTGATGGAATATTTGATAATGAGATCTTTTATAAATTTTATGAGTTCTATATATTGATTATTTTTCAAAGTTAACATATAATTATCTTTTCTCAAAGATTCTTAAAACCTGTCATCTTCTCTATAGCTTGATTCATGGTATGTTATTTTAAATGGCACTGTGGAAATCAGTCATCCAGATGGAAAAGTTGACAATCTCTTTATGGGAAACAGTTTTGGAATCACACCCACTCTGGATAAACAATACATGCATGGAGTTGTTAGGACTAAAGTAGATGACTGTCAGGTAAGCTTATCTCTGGTCATGTTCTCTTGTTTCTTTTTTTTAAATTTTTTATTTTATATTGGAGTAGAGTGGATTATTTAGGATAGTTTCAGGTAGACAGCAGATAGTTTCAGTCTCACATAAACGTCGTATCTACTCTCAAACTGCACTCCCACCCTGGCTGCCACATGACATTGAGCCAAGTTCCCTGTGCTGTACGGCAGGTCCTTGTTGGTTATCCATTTTAAATATAGCAGTATATGTTCTTTTGTTTCTGGGTTTTTTTTTTGTGGGGGGGGGGTTCTCCTGTTTCTTGATTTTAAATGGCTGAGCCTTTTTCCTTCCTCAAAATAAAATAGCTTGATTTAAGAATTAGAAGTTTGAAAAACTCACAGTTAATAAAGGAAAGTAGATTTTATATCTGATGCAAATATTTGTGGAATTAAACTATACATATTTTAAAGAGAGTATACCCAATAAATGTTTATTTGTTAAATATCTATGTGATATTAGCCAGCTCAGTCTCCTTTTTGTTGTTTTTTTTTTTCCATTAGAGGAAGAAATAGGAACTTCTGAGTTGTTTGTTTCTAACTTACTCCTGCTTCGTGTTTTCTTTGCATAGTGTCAGTTTTGAAAGAAGTATATGCTTACTTCTCCTTTTAGAACAGAATTCACACGGATTTAACTTCTTTGGTCTCTCTGTGCATGATTTATTTTTTTTTACCTTGATTTTTGTTAAGGAGTAAAGAGGCTAAATAAAAAAGAACTGATGTCACTTGAGTTCTTACCTTTGTGCTCTGCCTTGGTGCATAGTGATATATTTATGTATTATAGGTTTATTAATTGTCCCCACGTTGTTCTTGGACAGTTTGTCTGCATAGCCCAGCAGGATTATTGGAGAATTTTAAATCATGTTGAAAAGAATACCCATAAAGTTGAGGAAGAGGGAGAAATTGTTATGGTACATGAGCATCGTGAACTGGATCGAAGTGGAACCAGGAAAGGACACATTGTAATTAAGGTGGGTGTGTTTTACTTATTATTCTTATTGATAGAATAAAACCTTCATCTTGTTTAAAAGACTTTGAAGTGCTTATTAAGTAGTGCAAAATAATTCACTAACTTTGGGATCCAGTGTATATAAATGTATACTTTTGACTTTTTCTTAGTTGGTTTTTAACAGTATTTTATTGGGTAAGGAAAACACTGCAATGTAATATCAGTATGAAAGGATATTACTTAGAATATACCAGTCAAAATTTTCCTTCTCAAATTTATGATTCATCAATAATGGGAGTTAATTTCATCAAAAATAGCAATATTTAAAAACAACAGAAATTGAAAGGAGCAACCATCAGCGTACAAGAATCCTAGATGAAGATGGAGAGTGCTTATGGGATCTCTGTGTCACTGAAACAGACATTAGCCTCTCTAAACCTCAATTTTCTTATCTGAAAATGGGGATGCAATGGCAGGTCTTTATTAGGGCTAAATGTGGCAAATCAAAAGCTTAGCATGCTGTAGAGTCTAAGTATTAATACCCATGTTGTTTTCCCTTCTCTAATTCCCTCTCCCCTCTGATCCTTGCCCCCTTGCCTTCCACTCTCCCGTCTGCCTGTCTTAATGGCATCTGAATCTCGAGAAGGAAATGGGAACCCACTCCAGTATTCTTGCCTTGAAAATCCCATGGACAGAGGAGCCTGGCGGGCTACAGTCCATGGATCACAAAGAGTCAGACATGACTGAGCACACACAGATGTAAAATAGAGCAATTATAGTTGGAAGAGAGGAAATAAATTCTTGACCTTTTTTTTCTTTTCAAGCTAGTCTTGGTTGCAGAATAACTAAATGTGTTATTTTTCATTATAAGTGCAGCTGTTTATTTAACAATAAGAGGGACTGGTTGGTCAGATCAGATATTCTTTAAGAGTCAGACTATTTCTAAACACTTCTTTTCCTAAGCTGATGAGTGTAAGCCTTCTGTGTAGGAAAAAATTCGAATATATGTGTGGATTGTCACAGGCTGTCTTTTTATGAAGGCTCATGTTGAGCACCCCCCCTTTTTTTTTTTAATAATTTCAAACTTAAAGAAAAGTTGCAAGAACAGCATAGAGTATCCTGACTCAGATTCCCCCACTGTTAACATTTCCCTGCATTTTCTCCATTTTCATCAGTTTTTTTTCAATCTTTTGAGAGCAATCTGCAAATGTGATGCGTCATTACTCCAAAATACTTCATTGTATACTTCCTAAAAATAAGAACAGTCTCCTACATAAACACCATGGAACCCTTCAAGTTAGGAAATGAACATTGATAAAGTAAAGCCATTCAGCCCACAGATCGCATTTAGATTTTCACCAATTCTCCCCAAAATGGCTTTTTTTCATTTTTGGCTCAATCTCATCCAGGCACACAGTTGCATTTAGTTGTCATGTCACTTAAGTCTACTCCAGGAATAGTTATTCCCTTTTCACATTCTCAGCAATTTTGATGAATATAGACCTTATAGTGTACAGTATGACCCCCAGACTAGATCTGTGCGGTGTTTCCTCATGCCCAGACCAAAGTCATACTTTCCCGGCTGGAACTCCGCAGAAATAATGTCCTGCTTTTCTCAGGGAGCACGCAGTGTCCACCCCTGCCACCACTAGTGAAGTTAATCTTAATCACCTGGTGCTGTTGGTGTCTGTCAAGTTTCCTTACTGTGAAATCACCATTTTACCCATTGTAATTGATAAGCATTTGAAGCATTGATGTTCTAGGATAGTGTCAGTATGTCTTGCAGACCTCTATCCACCAGTCTTTCTTAGATTGACTACTCCTGCCTGACATGGTGATTTTCTATTTCCATTATTCTATTGTCATTCTGCTCTAAGAATGGGCATTCTCTCCTCTTTGATTATATTGGCCTCATGTATTTCTTTACCATCAGCATTGTTCTGATTGTCCCAGATTTAGCTGGTGGGACCCTCTTAAGGTTGTTGATTCCTATATTCTTCTGATACGTTCCCGTCATTTTTGAGAGCTTCCTTGTTATCTGGCAAAACAAGATGTTACAGGGTCATCTTTTACTTTTCCTGCCCCTGCTTAGAAATCAGTCATTGCTCCAAAGAGCCCTGGATCCTCCTGGTAGATAATAGCATTTACAAACCAAATCGGGGCACTCACTCTGTTCACTGCTACTGTGGTGTCATTACTTCTAGAGACTTTCCTCAGAGGGGTCGGGATATATATTTAACTACTGTAAATTCATGCACATCTGTACCTTTATATATCTGTCTCAGTCATGAGCTTATACCAGGACTCCCAGTTCTAGTACTGTACCACAGAGTTAGTTTTGTAGCCTTTTCCTTTCCCTCGTTGTTAATAACAGTAGCTCTTGTTATGCTCTGTATATTTACTTGCTTGCTCATCATAACCAAACTCTACCAGCTAGCCATCTCCTTCACCTGCCCACTCACATACCTGTCTCCCAGCATCCCACCTTATTGGATGCTAGTGAGCAGTTTGGTAGGTGCCTCTGCATGATTATGGAACTTGGCATTAAATACTGCATTTTAAAATACAACCTAATCTCCACAGATATCCCTCCTCAGTGATTTACCTAATCAGAATAACAGCTTTTCTTTAATATGTCGATCATTTTCACCACTGATGTAGCTATGTATGATCTGAGAACCAGATTTGAGTGACGTCAAATTGTGATTTGCCTGAATGACTGACACAATTTGGAATTCTTAGAATGTTTTTGAAGGTGGGAGAAGAATAGGAATGATCTGTGATTGTCTTGTCCCTTAAATAGGTAACTTGAAGAGCCTTTCCTCTGACTTCCTTCTAGAGAAATGATTTACATACCTGATTAGCAGTGGGTACCCTTTTTTAATCTTGTAATAAATTTTTAAACAAGAACATTGTTAGTATTAATGTATATTTGTCATGCAGTAATTCTGGCCAATGAAATCGTTAGGATGAATGCACCAGATTGAAATCTGACATTATGGGCAACAATTGGTTTTTATATTTGGCTTAATACCTGGTTTATTTCTATATTTGTTTTGCGTACCCATTTTTTAAGATGCTGCTAGGGTAATAAATTTTAACAGTGATTCAGGAATTCAAAGAGGAGCAATAGATAAATTTTACTTTCATTCCTTTTTATAAATTGAGAAACAGGCAAGCAGTTAAACTCTGAGTGCATGTAAAAAATGTCTGTAGGACTTCTGGTTCCTCTGGCAAACGGGAATGGAGAAACCACAGAAGAGGAAACCTCTGTTCAAGAAGTGACAGTAATAAAACAAGCTATCTTGAACTATGTTGTTCCCATAACCTGGAACAGAAGGGAATTTAAGGATGGTTAAATTCGGAAGAAAGCTTTGCTCATTTATTTTCTTTAACTCTCATCTCTTTCTTCTCTTATTTATTTATTTTTTGCCTGTGGAGGATCTTTGTTGATGCACGGAGGCTTTCTCTAGTTGGGGAAGTAGGGGACTACTCTTCATTGTTCCGTGCAGGCTTCTTATTGTCATGTGGTGACTTCTCTTGTTGTGGAACACAGGCTGTAGGCGCACAGGTTTCAGCGGTTGCTGTGCTTGGGTTCAGTAGTTAAGGCTCTCGGGCTCTAGAACACGGCTAGTAGTTGTGGTGCACAGGCTTAGTTGCAACATGGCATGTGGGATCTTCCTAGATTAAGGATTGAACCAGTTTCCCTTGCTTTGCAAGGCGGATTCTTAATCCCTGGACCACCAGAGGAGCCCCTCTTCCTTCCCTTTACTCAAAATAGTTATTATATTATCCCCCCATAGCTATAATGAAATACGGATAAAACAGCAACAGCCAAGGTAATGCTGTTGTGCATGTTTATTCCTCTGCCTTATTTCTCTCTAAACTTCTCCGTGATGATGGTCTACAACCTAGAGACACTACCTACTTCCAGTGCTGAGAGTTTTAAAGATGAAACTTCACTTTGAGGACTTTATAATTGAGGAGCTACAAAGGGAAGTAATCAATAGGAGTTATTTGGTTCCTGAGCTACTTTTTTATTTTCTAATTCTTTCTTTGTTTTGATTTTTAGGGAACGCCTGAGCGTCTCATCATGCATTTAATAGAAGAGCATTCCATTGTGGACCCAACTTATATAGAAGATTTCCTATTAACTTATAGAACATTTCTTGCAAGTCCTTTGGATGTTGGGACCAAACTGTTGGAATGGTTTAAAATTGACAGCTTAAGGGATAAGGTTGGTATTATAAAGGGCATGAAAGTGATTTTAACCTTTATATTCCCCCAAAACCTTTTGCAGTTGACAAATTAAATGCTTATTTTGATAAGATTCAATTCACTTAAAAAAATAGTGAATCAGTAGACATATCTGGTTACTTTTATGACAAAATAGCTTGTAAAAAGTGGATTATTTTGCCTTCTAAAAGGCAGAAACTGAAATCAGGCTGTGGTGTAGTTATAAATTCAGAAGATGCAGGATAGTGGTCTTGCACTTTTGGAGAAGGCAAAAGCAACCTGCTCCAGTACTCTTGCCTGGAAAATCCCCTGGATGGAGAAGCCTGGTAGGCTGCAGTCCACGGAGTCGCGAAGAGTTGGACATGACTGAGCAACTTCACTTTCACTTTTCACTTTCATGCATTGGAGAAGGAAATGGCAACCCACTCCAGTGTTCTTGCCTGGAGAATCCCAGGGGCAGAGGAGCCTGGTAGGCTGCCATCTGTGGGGTCGCACAGAGTCAGACATGACTGAAGTGACTTAGCAGCAGCAGCAGTCTTGCACTTTATCAAAATACCTGGTTGTTTCAGAGATTAGTAAAATATTTAAAAGTTCAGAAAGAATATTCACCAAGTACATTTTTTCAAGAGGGTTTAGAAACAATCTAAATAGAAAAACATTGATTTTTCTGAGTTAAAAAACTTTATAATCATTTTAAAATTTTATCTTTTTGAGTTTAATTTATCACTGCTGTAACACATTTAGTTGTGGCATTGAGGATCTTTTTTTTTTGCATTTAAATAGATTATCTTAACTTTTTTTATGGAGTGTTCATACTTTTCATGGAAAAACTAGTAATACTTCAGCTTACTGGTAAAAACTACCGATCAACTACCTCAGTAATAGGAAGTTAGTTATTTTAAGAAAAATAAAAGTAGAACCATAGTTGCCTGGCATATCTTTCTGAGTTCTAGTTTGTGCTAAATCGCTTTAGTCTTGTCCAACTTTATGCAGCCGTATGGACAGTAGCCTCCCAGGCTCCTCTGTCCATGGGATTCTCCAAGCAAGAATACTGGAATGGGTTGCCATGCCCTCCTCCAGGGAATCTTCCCAACCCAGGGATCAAACCCTAATCTCTTTTGTATCCTGCATTGGCAGGTGAGCTCTTTACCACTAGCACCACCTGGGAAGCTCTGAGTTATACTTTAAAGGAAATAAGTTAGATACAGTAAGTGTCCAAAACTACAGGCTTGCCTTTCCCTTGTTTTTGAAATTATATATAGTTACTTAGATTGCTGAGGAAGTAAAGGCATGCTAGAGAATGAACAAAAATATGACTTAGGGATAGCTCAATATTCGTGTGTAAAAGGATGAAGTTTGACCTTTACCTTATACCATATTCAGTGTTAGCTCAAAATGGATCAGAGACTTAATGTAAGAGCTAAAACTATAATATTCTTCAAAGAAAAGAAGGAGTAAAAAAAAAAACGAAAAACGACTTTGGATTAAGCGATAGTTTTTTTAGTGCAAACCACAGACTTGAGCAATGGATATATAGAATTTCATCAAAATTAAAACATTTTCACATTAAAGGAACTATCAGGAAAAGCAGAACAACACATGGAATAGGAGAATATGTTTGCAAATCGTATGTCTGACAAGGATTTAGTATTCAGAATGTATAAAAAAACTCTTACAACTCAACAACAAAAAGACAATATGATTTAAAAGTAGACAAAGGACTCAAATAGGTATTTCTCCCAAGAAGAGATATGAATGGCCAGCAGTCACATGCAATAGGTGTTCAGTATCATTAGTCATGGGAAATGCAAATCAAAACCATAGTGATATTCTGCTTCATACCTACTAAGATGACTTAAAAAAGGAAATACCAAGGATTTCGAGGATGTTGATGTGGAGGAAATGAAATTCCCATACATTGCTTGTAGTAATGTAAAATGGTATAGCTGCTATGGAAAACAGCACAGGAGTTCTTCCAAAAGTTAAACATAGAATTACAGTGTAATCCAATAGTTCTACTCCTGAAGTATATAGCCAAAATAGGTAATAGGTGTGCAAACAAAAGTTTGTAAACAAGTGTTCATAGTAGCACTATTGATGATGGCCAAAAAGTGGAAACAACCCAAATGTCCATCAGCTGATGAATGGATAAGCAAAATATTGCATAACTATATAATGAAATATTATTCAGCTATAAAAAAGTTGGTAAAGAATCTGCAGTGCAGGAGACCTGGGTTCAGTCCCTGAGTTGGGAAGATTCCCTGGAGAAAGACATGGCAACCCACTCTAGTATTCTTGCCTGGAAAATCCCATGGACAGAGGATCCTGGCGGGCTACAGTCCATGGGGTCACAAGAGTTGGACACAGAGCAACTAAACCACCACCATTAAAAAAAATGAAACGTTGATACATGCTGCAACATGTTATAAGCCTTGAAAATGTACCAAAGTCAAGCCAGTCATGAAAGATCACATATTGAATGACAAATCAGAGAGGCAGAAAAGCAAATAGAAGCTGTTCTGGGCTGGAAAGAGGGCAGAATGGTAGGTGGCTGCTTAGGATTTTCTTTTGTGGTGGTGATAGTGCTCTGGAACTAGGTAGCTTGGGGATGACTGTACACGACTGAGAATGGGCTAAATGCCACTGGGTTGTACACTTTAAAGTGGTTAAAACAGTGGGTTTTATGTGTTATTTTACCACAATTTTAAAAGTATATGACTTAAATTATTTGTATTGTTAGGCCCTTTTTTTTTAAATTTAGATTTTGGAAAAATCTCTGGTTTATTTCTTTAGATTTATCTTGGCTCCCTTGTGTTTTCTTAATGTTCAGAATGTCTCTTAATATTCTTAATTTTTTTTATGTTTATTGGACTATAGTTGCTTTATAGTGTTGTATTAGTTTCTGCTGTACTGATTCAGCACAGTGAGTCAGATATAAGTGTACATACATATATCTCCCCCTTTTTTGGATTTCTTTCCAATATTAGTTCACCACAGAGCACTGAGTAGAGTTCATGTAGGCACATTATTTAATTGAATATATCCATTTGTTTGTTTTTAACTTTTTTGTTAATCTGTAGCACAGGTTAACAAAGTAATAAATTAATTCCCAACTTTGAAAATTATACTGTTTACGAAGGAGATTTCAGATTTTTGTTATAATTTTGGTGAAATGGTCTCAACTAAAGAAATACTTGACATTAGCCTGCTCTTAGAAGTTTGCATTTTAGGATACTGTTCAAAATTCACTTCCCATGTACTTCTTACATGTTAGTATACAGGCTTGTCTTCTCAGTGAAAGCAGAGGCTTGGTTCTCTCTGTTATATAAGGAAGCAAAAGCTCAATCTAAAATGTTCCTCTCTGTTAGAATGAGCCTTTCATGTGTGAGAGGGTGGGCAAAGGGCTTAGCCATAAAGCTCAATTGTTCCTCAGTTTAGGACTTGCTTTTAAGACTTTATTTTTGCAGGAAAAATTCCTCTCATATAATCATATGCTGCTTCTTCCATGTTTCCACAGGTAACACGGATTGTATTATTATGGGTAAATAATCATTTCAATGATTTTGAAGGTGATCCTGCTATGACTCGATTTCTAGAGGAATTTGAAAAAAATCTGGAAGATACAGTAAGGCTCAGAATTTTATCTTCTTCAGGGTTTGGGGATTCTTACCATCTCTTTTATCCCCCTGCTGAAGAACTGCAACTCAGAATAGCTTTCATCTTTTCCTGTCTTCTGAGAACTTTCAAATCTGTATTCTAAACTTGGGCTCATCCTCTGCTGCTTCAACCCAAACAAAGATATATACAACACCTCAGATAATACCCTCAAGGTCTTCTTAACTTTCACGGTAGCTATTTATAAATCTATTTATTCTTCGTATTAGATACAGAAACTTGGAACTGCAACTCAGTTGTCTGTTCCAAGCAACTTGAATTTTTAGGAAATAAATAATAATGCAGCTCAGGAGTTAGATTGTCTGAATTAACAACATTCAGACTTTACCACTTGGTAGATATGTGAACTTGGAAAGATTGTCCAGCCTTATATGCCTCCATTGTCTTATTTTATAGATAGTAGCCTCTAGGTTGTTGGGATTGTCTTGAGGGGTATAGTGAGCTATGAATATAAGAATCTGCAAACAGAACCTGGCACGGCACCGTTGTTATTACAGAGTAGAAGTGGATTAAGTTGAATAAAGAAGGGGAAATTTCAGATTTTTTGTCTCTTTCCTTACCTCTTGGTTCCTGTAGCCTATTCAGCAGCACATGTGCTCTATGCAAAATGGGGAGAATGAACAGGGAACTTGATTAAGAGGCCCGTTGAGGCTCACCAATATCATTTGGTGCTTCCATTGTTGGCTGTGTAAATATTCAAGGGACTTAAGAAAAATAGAAACTATCTTGCAGTCATGGGATTTTTTTCCCCCCGTTATCGAGTCAGTCATCACATATTTACTGAATTCTGCTGTATACTCCAAGCTGTTATATAGGATCAGAAGAGGTGTAAAACTTGGTTTCTACCCTGAGGAAAAGCTGTAGCTTTTTGTTATGAACATGAGATTTATTTAATACACTATTTGAGAATAGTTGAATTCTCAGCTGATACATTAAACTGATATTAGAACTTGAAAGTTAAAATATTGCTGAGTTTAATGAAGATCTAAAATAATATAGGAAGATCTAAATTATAAGAATAATATTTCAGAAAGAGATGGAGACTTGCATGTGTCTGAGTATTAGACAGTGTTTGGGAAAGTGGTTGAAAACCTTTAAGGTTTTAAATAAAAGTTTAAAAATATTATGGTTTTATGTAACAGCTAGGAGATAATAAGCACGATGGTAATACAGAATGTGTTATTACGTAAATTCAGAAAATGAAATTTTTTTGTCATCACTGTCTGAGTAAGACACCACTTTGAAATATTTTCTAACTTGTGATTATCTAGAAGTTTTAAAAAACCATATTAAGGGATCTTTATTCTTAAGAGTGCTCTAGGGTGGAAGGTTTCCCTCCTTCAGTTTTATTTACCCATACTTATATATTCTTTATTTACTCTAGTTGTAATAATTTTAGGTTATATTTTTTAAAGCCTATAGAAATAAATAATATACATTTATATATATATATGTTACCCCTTTCTACTTTGTAGAAAATGAATGGTCATCTCCGGTTATTGAATATTGCGTGTGCTGCAAAGGCTAAATGGAGACAGGTTGTGCTGCAGAAAGCTTCCCGGGAGTCACCTCTGCATTTCAGCCTAAGTGGAGGAAGTGAGAAGGGATTTGGTATTTTTGTTGAAAGTGTAGAACCTAGTAGCAAAGCTGCTGATGCAGGACTGAAACGTGGTGATCAAGTAAGTAAATAACAACCATTTAAAGCCTTTTTATAAGTAATAGGAATGCTGCTTTGCTTATATGATAATATTCTAGTAAGCATGATCAATTTAAGGAAATACCTTTGAAACCTTTTTTTAGAGGTGGTATTTTTAAATGGTTTATTTTTAAAATGTGATTGTCATATATCCATTACTCTTAATGGAAAATTTGATATAGCAGGTCCAGAAACAGCCTGGTAGTCTGGCCACTATCAATCTGAATGGTCCTGCCCATCCTCCAAGTATTAGGAAACTCTGTCATTTGGCAGCTTCACAGTATTCCAGAAAGATCAGTAAGAGAGTTAGCACCCTTGCACGTTTTAAAGGAATAAGCACTTTTATCCATACCACTCTAAAATTAAGTGGCCAAAGATTTACCATAAATGATGGTTTTGTTTTAAATAATGTTCATATGGTAACAAAACTATTCGGTACATCCGTAAGTAGAGTGAGCTGGTTGAAGGATTAGGAAGAGGAACGGGAGATACTGGGAGTAAGTAGATAGGGATTTATTCTCTCCATGGAGGCATTAGTAAACGATAAAACAACATATTTTCAAAAATGAAATTGCTGACAACTTTGTTACTTAAAAAAATACAGTACGCCAGTCTTAGTAATCATAGTAATCACATTCTGCAGAGTTAATGACTGGGCATTTGTATTTTGAACAAAGCTCTCAAAATCTCATGTACACCAGAGTGGTTTCTCTTCTAGCTAAATCATTTGGGAAGCTGATTTTGTCCCACTTAAAAGTTTTTGTTTGTTTATGCATTCATTTAGAATGTGACTTTATTTTCCTTATAACCACAGCGTGGTGTTTTTTGTTTTTAATCAAGAAGGCATTCACAGGGACTTCCCTGGTGGTTCACTGGTTAAGAGAGCCTGTGCTTCCGCTGCAAGCGACACAGGCTCAGTCCCTCGTCAGGGAACTAAGATCCCAATGCCACATGGATGACGTAAAGCAGGCAAGCGAGCATGCCCTCACATCATTAAAAGCTCTGTGCTTCAAAACAGTGGCTTTCAACCAGCAGTGATTTTGTCACCCAGGAGACATTTGGTAATGTCTGGAGTTATTTTTGATTGTCGTGACTGGGGAATTACTATTGGCATGTAGTGGATAGAGGCCAGGGATACTGCTGAAGAGCCAGGAACATCCCGTGACAAAGCAGCCACCTGGCAGTTATCCAGCCCAAATATCAGTATCTAAATAGCAGTAGTGCAGGGAGTTAAGAAACTAATATAAGTGAATCATATATTATAATAAAATACTTTAAAATTTAAGGATAAATGATATAATTTTAAAAAAGAAACTCTGACACAAAAGTTTTAATGATACGCTTCTTCCTCTAGGGGAGCTTTTTAGAATAGAGATTTCTGGGCTTTACTCAGACTACTCATTAAGAATATCCAGTTGCTAGGAATTTGGAGTCATATATT
Source organism: Redunca redunca (assembly GCA_006410935.1). Classification (NCBI taxonomy): domain Eukaryota; kingdom Metazoa; phylum Chordata; class Mammalia; order Artiodactyla; family Bovidae; genus Redunca; species Redunca redunca. The sequence continues at coordinate 141,468 of SJYQ01000671.1, forward strand.
TATTGGTCAAGTATTTTTTGGTAAATATGTTTAAGAATCTCATTCTTCAAAGAAGAAAAAGAAAAGCATACTCCAGCAGTTTCATTCCTGAGAGAGGAGAGAAATTTATTGTTATTTTACTTCTTCCCTCAGGCCTTCCAAGTATGGTTGAAATTGAGATTTTCAATAAGTCATTTTTTAATATTGTGAATATTCTTTTTTAAGAGTACTTTGGCATTTGCATTGTTTCATAAGCTTATTACTAAGAATCATTTTGCACCTGCTTACTGCTTTCATTGATCACCTCTACTTCGTCTATGCCACATGGTGCCATTATTTTTATTTATTTCACAGTTGTCTTCCAATACTTCTAGCACCTTTTCTAGGACTTCTTTCAGA
>SJYQ01000671.1:142298-154481 GCA_006410935.1 Redunca redunca
TATTTCCCCATCTATTTGCCAAGAAGTGATGGGACCGGATGCCATGATCTTCGTTTTCTGAATGTTGAGCTTGAAGCCAACTTTTTCACTCTCCTCTTTGACTTTCATCAAGAGACTCTTTAGTTCTTCACTTTCTGCCATAAGGGTGGTGTCATCTGCATATCTGAGGTTATTGATATTTCTCCCAGCAATCTTGATTCCAGCTTGTGCTTCATCCAGCCCAGCATTTCTCATGATGTACTCTGCATAGAAGTTAAATAAGCAGGGTGACAATATACAGCCTTGACATACTCCTTTTCCTATTTGGAACCAGTCTGTTATTCCATGTCCACTTCTAACTTTTGCTTCCTGACCTGCATATAGGTTTCTCAAGAGGCAGGTCAGGTGGTCTGGTATGCCCATCTCTTTCAGAATTTTCCATAGTTTATTGTGATCCACACAGTCAAAGGCTTTGGCATAGTCAATAAAGCAGAAGTAGATGTTTTTCTGGAACTCTCTTGCTTTTTTGATGATCCAGCGGACGTTGGCAATTTGATCTCTGGTTCCTCTGCCTTTTCTAAAACTAGCTTGAACATCTGGTTGTTCACGGTTCACATATTGCTGAAGCCTGGCGTGGAGAATTTTGAGCATTACCTTACTAGCATATGAGATGAGTGCAATTGTGTGGTAGCTTGAGCATTCTTTGGCATTGCCTTTCTTTGGGATTGGAATGAACACTGACCTTTTCCAGTCCTGTGGCCACTGCTGAGTTTTCCAAATTTGCTTGCATATTGAATGCAGAACTTTCACAGCATCATCTTGTAGGATTTGAAATAGCTCAATTGGAATTCCATCACCTCCACTAGCTTTGTTTGTAGTGATGCTTTCTAAAGCCCACTTGACTTCACATTGCAGAATGTCTGGCTCTAGGTGAGTGATCACACCATCATGTGGGTCGTGAAGGTCTTTTTTGTACAGTTCCTCTGTGTATTCTTGCCACCTCTTCTTAACATCTTCTGCTTCTGTTAGGTCCATACCATTTCTGTCCTTTATCGAGCCCGTCTTTGCATGAAATGTTCCCTTGCTGTCTCTAATTTTCTTGAAGAGATCTCTAGTCTTTTCCATTCTGTTGTTTTCCTCTATTTCTTTGCATTGATCACTGAGGAAAGCTTTGTTCTCTCTCCTTGCTATTCTTTGGAACTCTGCATTCAGATGCTTATATCTTTCCTTTTCTCCTTTGCTTTTCACTTCTCTTCTTTTCACAGGTATTTGTAAGGCCTCTGCAGACAGCCATTTTGGTTTTTTTCATTTCTTTTCCATGGGGATGGTCTTGATCCCTGTCTCCTGTACAGTGGCAGGAACCTTCATCCATAGTGTATCAGGCACTCTTGTCTATCAGATCTAGTCCCTTAAATCTATTTCTCACTTCCACTGTATAATCATAAGGGATTTGATTGAGGTCATACCTGAATGGTCTGGTGGTTTTCCCCACTTTGATCAATTTAAGTCCTAATTTGGCAATTTGGGCAGATCATGTGGTTCATGATCTGAGCCCAATCAGCTCTTGGTCTTGTTTTTGCTGACTGTATAGAGCTTCTCCATCTTTGGCTGCAAAGAATATAATCAATCTGATTTCAGTATGGTACTTTAAGTGTGTTTTGATTTTGTAACTATTTGAATTCAGCAAGTCTAAGCTTCTACTTTTAACTTAATCTATTTTTTTTTAAGCTTTTGAGAAAGACTGCAACTTGGTTAGTCTTCATAGGATTTTCTCTCAAATTCTGAGAAGGGCAACAGTAAAAACAATATAACGGTTGGAAACTATCATAGAAAATTTAAGGGTCTTTATGTAGTAAGAAGGAAAAAAATTCTCACATTATTTAGGTTCAGTTTTGAGAAATAAGAGTTGAATTTGAAAGCTCTGCCTATGGAAAAGTGTGTGTGTGTATACGTTCTACCCCCACCCCCCGACTTTGGCTTCTCCTAATACTGCACTTAGTCATAATGGAAAATGAAACATTTGGTGTTTTTCCTCTTTTTACTTGAGTCCCTTTTATTAAATGACATCATGCTAAATCTGGCATATAGCAGTCTATTAGCAATTTACAAATATTGTATAAGCTTACTTATTTTTAGCATAGTAAACCTGTGCTAAAAATTCATAGTTTTTGAATTTCCTAGACTTTGGGCTAGTATCTAGAAATACCAACTTTTGGGTTAAACTGAAAGGATTCTAAGTTTGAAAAATATGGAAGCAGAGGTTATTCTGACACTTGAAGCAAATTAGTTTCTCAGTTCAGTTTCTGCAGCTCTGTTTCATAGGTTTAAAAACATCAGTATCTTTTAAAGTTTTTTTTGTTCCTGGCATATAATAATTGGGCTTCCCTGGTGGTGCAGAGATTAAAGTGTCTGCCTGCAATGTGGGAGACCTGGGTTCGATCCCTGGGTCGGGAAGATCCCCTGGAGAAGGAAATGGCAACCCACTCCAGTATTCTTGCCTGGAGAATCCCACGGACGGAGGAGCTTGGTGGGCTATAGTCCATGGGTCACAAAGAGTCAGACACAACTGAGGTTATTCTGACACTTGAAGCAAATTAGTTTCTCAATTCAGTTTCTGCAGCTCTGTTTCGTAGGTTTAAAAACATCAATATCTTTTAAAGTTTTTTTGTTCTTGGCATATAATAATTATTAACTAGTATCAAATGTGGTTGTGTATAAAAACATGGAGATAGTATAATGTAGTGGTTAACATCATAGACCCTGGGAAACGATTGATCCGAAGGGTGCAAGAAACCACAGCCTCTGAACTCTTTGAATAGTGAGAGACAATTGCCCAAAGAACCCTGGACTGAATATTGCAGACATGTGAGGTATGTGGTGCTACAGAAGGCGGCCCATACCCTCAAGACCTCCCTACTTGCCCCAGCCAGAGTGTAGTCAGCCAACATTCTCCCCATGCAAAATGCCGAAGAGTATCTCAAAGGAATATAAGTAAAACACTTGCTGAAATGAAGTATTTTAGTCTGGCTGTGATGTCTGGAATAAAGTCCCAGTGTTTTTCCTGTGGTCATGTATGGATGTGAGAGTTGGACTGTGAAGAAGGCTGAGCGCCGAAGAATTGATGCGTTTGAACTGTGGTGTTGGAGAAGACTCTTGAAAGTCCCTTAGACTGCAAGGAGATCCACCCAGTCCGTTCTGAAGGAGATCAGCAGCCCTGGGATTTCTTTGGAAGGAATGATGCTAAAGCTGAAGCTCCAGTACTTTGGCCACCTCATGTGAAGAATTGACTCATTGGAAAAAACTCTGATGCTGGGAGAGATTGGAGGCAGGAGGAGAAGGGGATGACCCAGGATGAGATGGCTGGATGGCGTCACGGACTCGATGGACATGAGTCTGAGTGAACTCCTGGAGATGGTGATGGACAGGGAGGCCTGGCGTGCTGCAATTCATGGGGTCGCAAAGAGTCGGACACGATTGAGCGACTGAACTGAACTCTGGCATTACCATGAAAGACAGTTACTGAGAAAAATAAGTCTTAAGGTATGCAGAGACATATTTTAGTAAAAAAGACAGACACTGAATAAAAGATGAGTTGAAGAAATCACCTTTATGGAACAAAAAAATACAAAATGCAATTGAGTACTATTCCAAGAGACCTAAAAGAAAATATGAAGAAGAAAGTATTTAGAAAACAATGGCAGAGGCCATGTCAGAATGAAAAATCAGGACGTGACTCCCAATTCAAAGAGCCACCTATAATCTGAGCAAAATTAATTTTAAAAAACTTGTCAACTTACTGTTTCTGCTGTTGACTGAGAACAACTGAAAGGGCTGGCTAGTGAAGAGCTACCTGTTATTAAACAGAAATTAGACCTCCGAGAGGTAAACTGGAGCCACTATCTGCTGCAGAGCATTTACCAGTACAATACAGGGAAAGCAACTAAGAGACTGAGCCTTTTTTTTTTTTTTTTACCAGTAGACTCCCAGGAAAAGGGCAAAGATTTTGAATCCTGCAGTTGCTAAAAGCACAGACTCTGGATGTGTCTGACCCGTTACCAGTTGTCTAAGACTGTACCCTACCCCTCAAAAGGATGATTTTTCCCCAGGGCTATAGTCAAGGCAACATGAAACCCGAATGTGAATATTCTAATGCAGACCAAAAAGGACCCAGGGATGGGAAGGGAAACTCCTAAAGCTCAGACAGAGTTAGAAAATTCCCACAGGTTTTTTTTTGCTTCCCCAACTCTTGTTTTCCCATTCTCTCAGGCCCCAGCCTCCAGGCAATCCAGTGGCATTGCCTCACAAAATGTTCTTCACCCCTTAGTGGAGCTGTGGCTTCAAGAAAGCAAGGCCAAGGTCACTGCTTCCCCCCCACTTCACACCCTCCTCCCCCACACTGTCCTCTTCTATTTGGCCCCTGAGGCACTGCAGCGGACAGTTTGGAGGCCTAAGGAACTAGAAAGTGTACCAGGTTGATAACTGACATGAAGGAAGCAATCCCATAAAGTTGTTATGAAATCCTAGGCTCACCCACGTCCTATAGGTACATGAATCTGGTTCTATTTAGCATATCATGGACTTTGAGAACTGGCACAAGCAGACCTCTACTCAGGTCCCCGCCTGAGCACTAGGTGGTACAGTGTGGACTCATCTGTATAGCACTGCAGTGGGTTTGAAAATTAAACACTGGACCGCAACTCACAGGAGGCTAAGCAAAAATACCCACGTTTTCCATAGGTTGCAAATAGGACTCAGCAGTTTTAACAGTAGCAAAGAATCCTCATTACAGTTTTCTTTGTGTTTATTTTGTATGGGGTTTGCTCAGCATTTGAATTTTGCATTGATGTTACTCATCAGTTTTCAAAATTTCATGGCCATTACTAATTACTACTGCCCCTCTTTCTTTCCTTTGCATGTGGGAAATCAGTCACTTATAATAGAAGATTTGTGTCCCAACTATTTATTACATTCTGTTCTGTTCTTTCTAACTTTAGCTTTGTGTTTCAGTTTGGATATTTTCTAATGACTTGTGTTTAAGAAAGTTACACCATTTTCTGCTGTACCCAGTCTGATGATAAATGCATGCCTTGAATTTAATTTTAGATATTTTTCAGTTCTGGAGTATTTACTTGAATCTTTTATAAACTTCAGTTCTTTGTTGCACTTCTTCATCTTTTAATCCATTTTCTCTCTCCTCCTCTGTGTTCTTCAATGTAAAGATTATAAAATCCTTGTGAATTAACTCTAACATTTGGATTATCTTTTACTCTCTTTTTCCCTCTGGCTATTTTCTTTCCTTGAATCTTAAAATTTTTTATAGTGTGCTGTACTTTGTATATAAAGAAACCTTAGTAGTAAAGTTAGTTATTTTTTCACAGATAGGATTTGCCATTTCCTTTGTTGAATCACATAGGGTAAGGGGAATTGAGCTGGGTCAGGCTGAGTTGCGGAATTACATAGGCTGTGTCCATTGGTTTCAAGTTGACAGCAAACTTGTCATGTGCTTGATGTAGGCCCCTTCTCTAGTGGAACTTTGTCTCTAAGCAGAGACTGAAAAATTTCACTCTGCTTTTTCACCCTTGTCTTCCCAACCACTTCCCCACCTCCGATCTCTTGATTCAGAATCTGGTAGCTTTGTCTCCTTTGTTATAATTCTTTCCTTCAGAGATTTTGAGCCTAACTCTTCAGCTTCCCACCCCAAGCCAATAAATCTGTTGTGTGTTTGTTGGTCGTCTCTCCCTGTTGTGTGACTTTGTTTCCCGGGTACCATGAGATTCTAAGAAATTTCCAGCCTCATGCCTTGTCTTAGAGTAGAGATATTTGATGAAGAGAAGTGACACTGACTTGGTGCTTCTCTGTGTTCCAGTTTTGTTGCCATTACTTGCATCCATCAAAGCTTCTTTTGCCTCTAGGAGTCCCTCTACCTGATCCTCACCTCCTGTTTATGTTTAGACTCAGCAAATGTCCCCAGAGAAGAAAACAGCTGGCAGTCTCTGTTTACCCTCTTCCTGCTCTGGAGTTTTCATTCATCTGCTCCTCTTTCTGCAACTTTCTGACATCTGTAAATATCCCACCCCTCAGATAATCTATGATTAGCATTTTAATTGTTTAGTAAAAGTAATACCTGCATGTTTTACAAATTATCCTAAGGAAAGATACCCAGTGGGACCATATTGTGTGTACAGTGTGTTATACCTTTCCACAGTAGTTTGTACCAATTTATTTCTTTTATAATTGTTACTGCATCAAATTCCATCACACTGTTACCATAATCTGTTGATCTGATGTTTCATGTTGCTGGATGTTTTAGGATTGTTCATAGTTTTTCCTGTTTACAATGATGTAATAAATATCCTTTGTATTTATCTTTTATGTTTATGTAGATATAGATATAAGATAACTTTCTATGAGTGGAATTACCTTTATAGTTACTTTGGTTTTACTTTCTTAAAGTTCCCCAATCTATTTATAAACTTCATTCATCAGTGTATAAGAATGCCTCTGCAGTGGGTTTAATAAGCTTTGTAGATTGATATTACTGCCTTTAATAATGAGGGAAGTTGAGCACCTTTTTTATGTGCTAACATTTCTTTTTTACAAACAGTCTTTTTGACTTGTCCATTATATGTTGAGTTATTCATCTTTTATTGATTTTTTTGAATGTCTAATAAAAGTTTTCTTTTGTCTATAGGTTGCACATATTTTCCCCAGGTTGTCTTTTGACTTTTCATGTTCATTTGTTTTGGTTTGTGTATGTAAATACATATACATATATAGAGACACTAAGAAATCTTTAGTATTTGTGTAGTCAAATGTATTAAGCATTTCTTTTATTCTTGGGGATTTTCATCTTATGTTCATACATTATATCTAATATTGATGCTTAATGGTTTTCTAATTGTTTGTTTGCCATCCATTAATTTTTATTCCTCACTATTTTTTTAGTTTAACATAATTTCTTTATCTACAAAAGATGCAGATTTTTACTTAATATTATGTACGTAAGTCCAGTAAAAATATAAACTACCTTGTGCACTCTTGAATCACCTTGCATACATTCTGCAGCCAGAGCTATCTGCTGCCCGCAAATTCCTGTTGCTCTTAACAGGAAGTTCAAACACCTTACAGTAACTTTATCAGACCCTTTTCTACCTTGTTCTTCAGTCATCTTTTTTCTTGAACTTTCTTTCTGCCACAGGTGCTTTAAACTTGAGATTTCCTCTACCTAGAATTACTCCTCCTACTCCCTTTGCCTATTTAAAATCAACTCACTTTACTGATCTCTTCTTACATGGTGACTTAATGAAGGAAGATTTTCTTTTTCTTGCTGTCTTAACTAGTACCTCTAGTTGTGTTCTCTCCAATCCATTTATCATTGATTGTATGTTTCATAACTGAAACAATCTGCAAACATCAAGCATAGTCTTCAACTATTCAAAGGTCAGTAAATATTTTTGGAATGAATCAGTATCTTGACTTTAGCTCAAAAGAGCATTTTTATTTTTACCACATGGCTTAAAGTGAATTTTTTTTAAAAAACTGCATTGTTGTTGTTGTTCAGTTGCTGAGTCGTGTCCAACTCTTTGTGACCCCTGGACTGCAGCATGCAGGGCTTCCCTGTCCATCACCTTCTCCCAGGGCTTGCTCAAACTCATGTTTTTGAGTTGGTGATGCCATCTAACCATCTCGTCCTCTTTCATCCCCTTCTCCTCCTGCCTTTGGTCTTTCCCAGCATCAGGGTCTTTTCTAATGAGTCAGCTCTTTGCATCAGGTGGCCAAAGTATTGGAGCTTCAGCTTCAGCATCAGTTCTTCCAGTGACTATTCAGGGTTGATTTCCTTTCGGATTGACTGGTTTGGTCTCTTTGCAGTCCAAAGAACTCTCAAGAATCTTCTCCAAAGCCACAATTCAAAAGCATCAGTTGTTCAGTGCTCAGCCTGATTTATGGTCCAACTCTCACATCCAAATATGACTACTGGAAAAATCATAGCTTTGACTACAGACCTTTGTTGGCAAAGTAATGTCTCTGCTTTTTAATATGCTATTTAGGTTGGTCATAACTTTTCTTCCAAGGAGCAAGTATTTTAATTTCATGGCTGCAGTCACCATCTGAAGTGATTTTCAGTTCAGTTCATTCACTCATTCGTGTCCGACTTCTTGCAACCCCATGAATCGCAGCACAGCCGGCCTCCCTGTCCAACACCAACTCCCGGAATTCACTCAGACTCACGTCCATCGAGTCAGTGATGCCATCCAGCCATCTCATCCTCTGTTGTCCCCTTCTCCTCCTGCCCCCAATCCCTCCCAGCATCAGTCTTTTCCAATGAGTCAATTCTTCACATGAGGTGGCCAAAGTACTGGAGTTTCAGCTTTAGCATCATTCCTTCCAAAGAACAGAGCCCAAGAAATAAAGTCTGTCTCTGTTTCCATTGTTTCCCCATCTATTTGCCATGAAGTGATGGGACCAGATGCTACGATCTTAAATGTTGACTTTTAAGCCAGTTTTTGCACTTTCCTCTTTCACCTTCATCAGCAGGCTCTTTAGTTTCTCTTCACTTTCTGCCATAAGAGTGGTGTCACCTGCATACCTGAAGTTATTGCTATTTCTCCCCAGCAATATTGATTCCAGCTTGTGCTTCTACCAGCCCAGCATTTCACATGAAGTACTCTGGATATATGTTAAATAAGCAATGTGGCAATATACAGCCTTGACATACTCCTTTCCCAATTTTCAACCAGTCTGTTGTTCCATGTCTAGTTCAGGCTTTTGCTTCTTGACCTGCTACAGGTTTCTCAAAAGGTAGGTAAGGTGGTCTGGTATTCCCATCTGTTGAAGAATTTTCCAGTTTGTTGTAATCCGCACAAAGGCTTTAGCGTAGTCATTGAAGCAAAAGTAGATGTATTTTCTGGAATTTTCTTGCTTTTTCTGTGATTCAGCAGATGTTAGCGATTTGATCTCTGGTTCTTCTGCCTTTTCTAAATTCAGCTTGAACAGCTAGAAGTTCTCCGTTCACTTACTATTGAACCCTCGCTTGAAGATTTTGAGCATTACTTTACTAGTGTGTGAGATGAGTGCGATTGTGTGTTAGTTTGAACATTGTTTGGCATTGCCTTTCTTTGGAATTGGAATGAAAGCTGACCTTTTCCAGTCCTGTGGCCACTGCTGAGTTTTCCAAATATCTTCTGCTTCTGTTAAGTCCATACCATTTCTGTCCTTTATTGTGCCCATCTTTGCATGAAATGTTTCTTTACTATCTCTGATTTTCTTGAGTAGATCTCTCATCTTCCCATTTTATTTTTTTCCTCTATTTCTTCACATTGTTCACTTAGGAAGGCTTTCTTATCTCTCCTTGCTCTTCATTCAGATGGGTATATCTTTCCTTTTCTCCTTTGCCTTTCACTTCTCTTCTTTTCCCAGCTATTTATAAGGCTCTTCAGATAACCATTTTGCCTTTTTTGCATTTCTTTTTCTTGGGGATGGTTTTGATCACCACCTCTTACACAGTGTTATGAGCCTCCATGCACAGTTCTTAAGGCACTCTGTCTGTCAGATTTAATGCCTTGAACCTATTTGTCATTTCCACTATTTAATTGTAAGGGATTTGTTTTAGGTCATACGTGAATGACCTAGTGGCTTACCCTACTTTATTCAAGTCTCAATTTTGCAATAAGTTCATGATTTGAGCCACAGTCAGCTCCCAGTCTTGTTTTTGCTAACTGTATAGAGCTGCTCCATCTTTGGCTGCAAAGAATATAATCAATGTGATTTTGGTGTTGACCATCTGGTGATGTCCATGTGTATAGTCTTCTGTTGTGTTGTTGGAAGAGGGTGTTTGCTATGACCAGTGCGTTCTCTTGGCAACTCTCTCTTAGCCTTTACCCTGCTTCATTTTATACTGCCAAGGCCAAATTTTCCTGTTACTCCAGGATCTCTTTACTTCCTACTTTTGCATTCCAATTTCCGTATGATGAAAAGGACATTTTTTTTTTGGTGTTAGTTCTAGAAGTTGACGTATCTTTGAAAGGTGACTCCTAAAGGTTTCCAGTTTCTTGAAGACAGAAAATGTGCTTTTTCATAAGCTTTCAATGTACTTTGGTAATGTGATATCATCCTGGTTGAAACTTTCTAAAATGGTCAAGTCAATAATTAAATACCAAGCTGTTCATGTTGTAATGTTTCAGTGGCTTTCTCTACTTGAGTCTTACTAGTAGTAAGTCCTTTGATGTTCTAGGAAACGATAGATTTATTCCAGAAACAACAGAAAGATGACAATTTTCTGTGTTTGAGATTTCAATGGGTACATTTATATAATTTATAGCTTTTCTTTTATAAAGGTACAGAGTCATACTACTCATAGCTGTACTTCTGTTAAGCTGAGGTCTGAGTCTTAGGTGGCTAAAGACCTGCATGTTCAAAAGTATGCAGCCACCATCCCTCCCAGGTATCATCAGTCTTCAGGAATGTTGTCTTCTACTTTAGCATTTTTCTTTTTAGTTGTTGTTGTGGTTTTTTTCCTTCCCCTCTAGCAGTTGATTGTCTTCTTTGAGAACACATTTAGGACAGGACAGCCAAAAAATAACTATTGTGACATTAGTTAATGAAAAGTAGTTCACATAGATTTTCCTAACTGGTAAATGAGACACCTAAAACTTCTAGATGTAGAGCTTTATAAAGATTTATCTTTGTTTTATCTCATCCCAGGGAGGTACAGGCCCTCTTACAAGGTGAAAAACTGGATCTCAGCAAAGAGATTGCTGAAAAGGCAAGTTCTCCACTGTGCTTGCACCCTCCTTGAGGATGAAATATAACTCACCAGATGTAGGATTGATAGAAAGTTATCTACAAATGCTTGGTTTTTTACTTTAGACCACTGTAGTAAATGCTTGTTAGTGACTTTCACTTTGCTGAGTGACTTAAGTCTCACAGATGTTACATTGAGGAAATTGTCATATATTACAAAATTTAATATTATTTGTTTCTGGTAAAAGCAGGTCCAGAAGGGCTCCTCCCCTTTTTTTGTATTTTGGTGGTTAAAGTTTGCAAAACGAGGCCTGACTTATAGTATTTACATCTCATCTCAAATGATAAGGGATAAAATATAAATAATAGAATCTAAGTACCTTTTTCTATAAAATCTGAATTGATTAGCAATTATATTGTTCATTACCTAAATAGGAACCCTTGGGCTTTTGAAACATGCTGGCAATCTGCCCACTTCGCTTCTGGTTCACCAGTGAATTTCTTTTATCACTAATGGTCAGCATCAGAATTACGGTCAGGTATAAAAGATGAAAAGTGAATATAGCTGATTAATGAAGAGTGAGTGTAAATTTTATAATGCAGTGAGATTTAATGAATAATGCTGTAAAAGGCCATATGATAGAAAACAACTATGCTTATCTAAAATTTGTTGTTGATATAAAAACTTTCTAATGAGAAGAAATGACAGTTTTTTAAATTTATTTCCACAGTGTTCAAAGAGTTACTTAGTAGAACTGAACAAGAGAAATCTGGTGTTCCTCATATTCCCAAAATTGCTGAAAAAAAAAGTAATCGCCACTCAATCCAGGATGTACCAGGAGATCTTGAACAGACATCACAAGAGAAAGGAAATAAGAAAATAAAAGCAAATACTGTTTCAGGTGGAAGAAACAAAATCAGGAAAATTCTGGATAAAACACGATTTAGTATCTTGCCTCCAAAACTGTTTAGGTAGGTAATGACAGTCTCTGTAATGTAGGCATGTTCCTATTGACTATAAAGTTTTTTTATGGAAAAAGGGAAGTTGGGTCACTTTTAGTTTTTTTACAGCTATTGTATCATGCAATCTATAAGCAATCCATAAATAAGTAAGAATAAATTCTAAATGTCTCATCACTTTCATGAAGTTATCATTGTTAGATTATATAGTCTTCCATTAACCTTGATCTGAATTTTAGAAAAGACTGTTCATTTTATTTTATGAAATCTTTTTTCTTTTTGTATACTTTTGGTCCGTTGTCAGTCCCGTGATCTACAAATTTGGACATCTTAAAACCTGAGACATATTGATTGATACTATTTTTTTTGTATCTTTCAAATCTTTCTTTTATTGCACTATTTATTCCCTCTTGAATTCTAAAGCTAACCTTTTAAATCAAATCTATTTCTGTTTTCAAAACAAAATATCACCAAACCTGAGTAGAACCTCAGGATTTTAAATGA
>SJYQ01000671.1:154493-227079 GCA_006410935.1 Redunca redunca
AGAACCTCAGGATTTTAAATGCAGATTAAATCCTTAAAATACTGATAAAATGAATCCAGTATCATGACTGGGAATTACTCTAATACATATTATATCTGTGTATATTTTATAGTGTCCACTTTCTAAAGTAATCAGAAAAGTTAAAATCAAATAAAGTACTTAGCACATAGTAGTCACTCGATATTTGCTGAATTAAGGCAATGAATCAGTGAAAGGAAAGAAAGCATATTTAAAGAAAATACTGAGTTTGGCTCTTGAGAGTACCTTGTACTGTGCCAGGTGATAATTACAGAGCTGTAAAGAGGTAGTTCCTGCCTTTAGGGGATTCATAGCAGGAACCTTTTATTCTTTACACATTTATTATAAACTAGGCACAATATCCAGAGATAGAAATAGTGAAAGTAGAACGAGTTTTTTACCCTTGTTAAGACCTGGTCATCTAAAACGGAAAATGAGCAAGTGGTCCATTACAGGGTGGTAATTATTTTGATACGTACAAAGACAGAAACAAGCTTGGTAGATTTGGGTAGACTGTGTTTCTCAGTGCCTACCTAATGATTAAGCATGATAGATAGGTTAGTGAATGACTTTGAATATTATGCTAGAGATATGGACTTCATGTCATAGTAGGGGGCCATCGAAGACATGTGAGGTGCTAAGATTTACTCTTTGAAGACCTTTTAGCTGTGGTAGTGATTTGGGGTTGACAGTGCAACACAATACAGCAACAACAGCAAGACTGCTTAGGAACAAGGCGAACGTCAGCTCTTTTCTTTTACTTAAAGATCTTTAAGAATTTCCAGATCAGAAAATGCTTCATCAGTTTTTATTTTCAACTCTGGGAAACACATTTATTCTTCATTAAATTGGAACTCACAGAAAACTGAAACATCCTGAGCTGTGTTCATAATGTTTCTTGTTTTTAGAAAATTTATTAGTCATTCTTTTTTGAGTGACTATTCTTGAGGCTTTAAAAAATCATAACTTTAGCAAAATTATTTTAATATGAGCATACTGTAGTATGATAGCAGCATGGGAAACACTTCTATATAAGAATAAACTTTTTCTCACAAGTGAGATTTCAATAACAAAATTATTAGAGGGACCAGCTCGCACTGAAGAGATTGGAGACAGTTGGGGATGACCAGAAGTCTGCATGAACACACTGAGGAAAAGGGAAAGGAATGGAGGATCAGAAGGGAGAAGAATTCACACAGGGAGTTCCTCAGGAGTAATGCCCAGAGTTCCATTTCCAGAAGCCCTTGGGGTGTTTGATCTGGAAAACATGTATTTCCTGTAACAGAGTCTCATTTTGAACACTTTGTGGCATAGTTATGACATGTGTCATCAAAAGCCAGAGGACACCATGATTGCAGTTAGTTTGTCACGTTTCACCCAGCTATAGGAAGTGAGAATTGGTTACTATAGCATGAGGCATGGAAATTGAGTTGGCTAGGAGCAGTCTTTTGAGTGTGTTCAAGCACTGTTTGTTTATATTAGGACACCTCCAAAATGAAAGATCTAGTAAAAATTATTTTACTTAAACTCAGAGGGATTTTTGTTGTTAGTCAGCAAGCATTTATTGAGTCTCTCCCTTGTGGCAGCAGGAGTTTGTTGGCTGTGAATAAAATATGAATAAAATGATGCCTTTCGGGAGTTAACATTAAACTGGTCATCTCTTCTAAACATAATGCTAATAATTTCAACTGTAAAAATACCCCCCCAAAAAAACAGATGATTTTGGTAGCAATCATCACAGTTTTCTACTGGACCCTATTTTGCAGGGAAAACAGATTTGTTTTAGGTTAGGTACTTTGCATTTTTGAGAATGTATGCCATATTTCTTGATACTTAATCATTAGACGAATTCAGACAACCTCTTTTGCTACACACACATGCACACACAGAGATCAGAGATCAGTAGAAGTTCAGTAGGCACAGAACACGAATGAGATGTTCTGCATCAGTAATAAGAATAGGGAATTTGCTGGTGGTCCGGTGGTTAGCACTCAGCGCTTTCACGGCCCTGAGACTCTGGGCCCTGGTTCAACCCTATATCAGGGAACTAAGATCCCATAAACTGCACAGCAGGGCCAAAAATTAAAATGATCGTCGTCATCATTAGTTGTTCTTTATCCGTAGTAAAATAAAATTGCAAAATTTTTGGGAGATGTCCAAGTACAAGAGACTAGTTAAATAAATTATGCTATTTACTGTGAAATGACTAGAAGGAAGAAGGTTGATTATAGTTTTCTCTAAGTAGCTTTATAGGTAAATTTTCCATTTCTTGCTTGCTTCCTTGTTTTTTGTATTTAAAATTTTTTTTTGGTTTGAATATTTATTTTTTTAATTAGGAAGAATTTTTCATGAGTTTAATTCCACAGTTTTCAGTATGGCTTCTCGGTGTCTGGACTTTCTGGAATGGGCACTTGGCTCTGGCTTTTGCAGCATGAGAGTTGTCATAGAAATAGTGTAAGAGAGAATGTCCACATTCAGTAAAGATACTGAATATAAGGAAGGAGTAAGTAGTTGAGATAAGACTCAGTAATTCCCCAAATACCTAACCATGACATAATTTTAAAATGAAAGAATGCTCCTAAAAATTACAAGTGGAAAAAAAGGTCTAACTGATTTTGAATAATATCCTCAAATTTAAGACATAGCAATGTGAATTTTCTTGGCCTGAAAATCAGGAAGTCTGATCTCCTATTATTTTTTTAATTATAGCTTTTATTTTGTTTTCTTTAATCATGGATTGCCCAATCAAGTATCTAATTCATTGTAACAGTCCCGGAAGTAGATTGCCTTGTTTGGTTATTAGAAATTATTTTTTTTCTCTCCATTTATTGTTAGCTTTCATTCTGTGTTTGCTTTTAATATTGGTATTATTTTTGTTTGCAAACTGTTGATGTTTATGCAGCCTTTTTAGTTTCATACTCTAAAATATACTTTTATTTTAAGTAAATTCAGTATCAAGAATTACTGAGGAATTTTTCAAAACTATCTTGTTTCTGTTACTGCATCATCTTCTCAGGAGACTGTTTTGGTAAGAAATGACATGTTTGCAAATAGGCATTATTAATTCAGCTTCCAAACAAGCATGGATATTTTGCCAATTAGATACTGTTTCATGTCATAGCATGGGTTGTACATAACATTAGTATAGTTTTCATTTATATATGCTTTCACCTTAGTTACCATGAATTTGTTACCAGCTTTACTTTATTGTAACTTTTCCATGTCATATCTATTGCTTATTAAAAAGCAAAAGTAATGTTAAATAACATCAGTATGAGAGAAAAAGACTTTTAGTATTTCATGTACTTCTTAGTCTCGGTAATAAATTCTAGTTTATTGCAAGTGGCAGCCAATTCCCTAAACAGTAAATTGTAACTTTTTAATATTGTTAAAATTGTTTAGACTTTGATTATTAGTAGAAACAGCTAATCTTTTTAACAGTTTGCTTCCTTGGATTTAGTTACCTCACTATGTCCAAGAACTGGCAGGTTGTTTTCAGAAATCAAAGAAAGACTTGTATTTTTTAAAATTCTTTATTATTTATGTAATATGAATTGTAGGGTGTCCCTGGGCTCAGTGGTAAAGAATCCACTCGCCAATGCGGGACACATGAGTTCGATTCCTGAATTGGGAAGATCACCTGGAGAAGGAAATACCCACCCACTCCAGTATTCTTGCTTGGAAAAGCCCATGGACAGAGGAGCCTGGTGGCAGCCTACAGTTCATGGGGTTGCAAAAGAGTTGGACACGACCTAGCAACTAAACAACAGCAGCAAATATGAATTGTTGCCGAAATATTTAAACAAAACTATAAAATGTGTGTGGAAACCCCCCCCCCACCAGTCTGTTTTTTCTCTTATCATGAGCTATTTAGCTCTGATCTTTAGGGATACACCCCTAATTATAAGGAACCAACTTAGCAGAAATTGAAATTTCTTATCAAATAAATGATTCCCTTTGCCTTATCATAAGATTAGACTGCGTTCTTTCCCCCCAGGAAAGCATTTCCTCTCTCTCTAGTGCCTTTACCTATTGTACACATACTACCCTCTCTGTTTTTCATTTTGAATTAGGTAAAATCCTTTCTAGATATTATTGTTCTATTTTCATTTCAGTAAAAGTGCTACTATCTTCTAAAAAGTATGAGTCCTATTTTTCTCTGTGCCAAAATGTTCACCTACATTACTTTACTTAATCTTTGCCATAGTCCTAGGGGATCAGTAGTAGTATTCACAATTTTAGATGAGGTAACCAAGAAACAAAGAAATTTCCCTGAGGTCACACAGATAATAACCTAGGTCTGTTTGACATAGCTTGCTCTTGAAACACTTAACTGCTTTTTTCCATGTTCTCATGCTTCTCCCTGACTTCTCTTTGTCTTATCCTGGCTCTTCCTTGTCTAGCTACTAACAGTCCTTTAGCTGTTTATTTAGCAATCCTCTAAATTCCATCTTGCATAGTTTTCTAATCTGCTTAAGTCCTATTTTTAACTCAACATATCTAGGAAGTACCCTATATTATTCAGATCTTAATCCATCCTAAGATCATAGGTAAGTATTCTGTGATAATTATTTGTATATGTAGCAAATACTGGGTAGAATGCTACACTGAAAAAAATATATATAGGTGGGAATTAATATTAACCTAAAACATTGATTTTAACCAGTGCTTAGAAATAAGTAGTATTTTGGTTGTTGATGCTAATGGAATCTACTTTTCACTGCTGTCCTGTGTTTGTCTAGAACTGTTTTGCTTATCCTGTGTTTTATAGAATTTGAGGGGTATCTAAACTTTAAGTAACAGGGTTATGTTTGGTTTTATTTTTTCTCTTGGTTTTAGAATTGCCTGTTTAACACCTCTAAAATATTTTAAAGGAAGGGTATCTGCTTAAGATGGCCATTTAATAAGTGTTACTTGTTTTTGAAACCTTTAAAGGGAATTAACTTTCAGTGACTGGCTTTCTGCTTCAGTTTTGATTGTGTCATCTAGGGAACAGCCAAATAATTAGACTTGAGAGATCACACAAGAAATAATGCACCCTTAGAATAAACTAGAGCCTGTGAAATTCTTTTTTCTCTCTCTCTCTCTCGGTTGCCTTTTCTCATCTGCTTTCTGTTTGTCACATACTGCCATTGTCGTTTGCTGCTGTTCTCTGTATCGTCTTCCTGTCTTCTCTTCTCTGTACTTGGTGGCTGAAGCAGTTCCCAGGTTACTCATATGTTTGAAGACCTATCTTACTTTGTCACTTGAGCCTAGCCCCCTTGTTTTCTACAACCTGCCATATTTTTGTCTTGGGTTCAGACCAACTCTATCCTTTGCTCAAAGGTTGCCAAGCTTTTCTTTTGAAAGGAAGAACCTTGCAGCAGTGTGGCTGTGCATTGTTGGATACATATCTTAGTGTCTAATGAAGCCGGCAAATCTCAAGAACTTCCTATTCAGGTTTATTTTCTCTACCAAAACCAGCAGAAACTAAATACGAAATACAAGCATTTCTGTGTTGTGTAGATCCCACCTTTGAAAAACACAGGAGTTAATTCATGTAAAATCTATAGTTGGCCCTACACACCTGTGGTTCCTCATATCTGTGGACTCAACCAACCAGGGACTGTGTAGTACTGTAGTGCTGACTACCACTGAGAAATAGTCGTGCATAAGTGGACCTGCTTAGTTCATACTTGCATTGTTCAGGGGTCAGCCATAATAGAAATTACCTAGATGTATAAATTAAATTTTATTTGAATGTAATTATTAAAAAAAAATTTAGTGTTGTTTTCAGTATTACACCTGTTTTGTTTTTTTTAATTGCTATACTATTTTAAAATCACCACTTTGAATTGGTCCTGTTATGCCTTGTGCACAGAGAACAAAAATGTTTACTATTAAGGCTCCTCAAATACTTTAAAGTGATATGTGGCATTCTTTTGAAGTGATGGAGGCCTGAGCCAGTCACAGGATGACAGCATTGTGGGGACGAGACACTGCAGGCACAGTCTGGCCATAATGCCTATCCCTGGAACACTCTCGTCCAGCAGCCCCGACCTCCTCCAGCCTACCACCAGCATGCTGGATTTTTCTAATCCCTCAGGTAATTGTTGCTTATTTTAGACAGCCATATTTGTACTGAATAGATAAGTTGAGCCATGTGTAACATGGATTGCTGGCAGCCCTCTTTTTTCACCTCCATATTTTGACTTAATGCAGAAACACTAAAAAGATGATGTCTTTTTCTCTAAACTGGAGTGATGGTACTTTCGGTATGAAAGAGAAGTACGTATCTTTTGGTAACCCTAATCCAAGCAGTGGATGAAAGCAGGGATGCTTCTTCTCAATCAAGAAACATGTTACCCAGAGTGTGGAAAGGAATAAAGCAAATTATTTTAATCTAACTTGTCTCACTTACCTTCCTCTGTGATGTACAGAAACGTGTTAACAGTTTTTTAGAAACACTGATTTTTCTCTCCAGTACCTGCAAGGTTTTTGTTACATCCAATATTGTTAAAGTACTGTAGCATCTTTCTCATTGATGTTCAGACTTTTGGTGTGGGGCATCGAGTTTATTTTTCTGTATCTATTCATGCTCAGAGGCAGAAATTGTCATTTAACTATGCAACCTAAAATTTCTTTATAAGGATGGAACATTTTGAAGAATTATTTATATATCTACTATTTGAATGGGTTTGAGATGGCTTTCAATATAAGACGCATACAATTAAAAACTGAAGCATATATTTGATCCAAGGATAGGAGGGAAAAAAGCACCTCCTTAAAGATGCATATAGTTGTGATCAGCTTCAGTTTTGATGTTAAAGCTCTAACAGCTAGTGGGAAAGGGGAAGAATTCTGTTATTCTTCACCTGTTTCGAGAGATTCCTAGGCCCAATGATCTGTCTTTGATACATCCTACTCTCTGTGTGACTACCAGCATCCTTTCTAGAGCAGCGGTCTCCAACTTTTTTGACACCAGGGACTGGTTTCGTGGGAGACAGTTTTCCCATAGACCAGGGGGCAGGGATGGTTATGGGATGATTCAAACACATTACATTTTTGTGCACTTTATTTCTGTTATTACATCAGCTCCACCTCAGAGCATCAGGCACTAGGTTGTGGAGGCTGAGGACCCCTGTTCTGGAATGAAGGTTTTAATGAGCTGTTACTTGACTTAGAAATGTCTAGTGATTTTTATTTGTTCTGGATTCAGTCATGAGATGGAAACCACTCCATGTATTTGGTCAGAAGTTAATATCAGATATTGTTACCAAGTATAAAGTAAACTGTTTTACATAATGAGGTAAGAAAGCAAGCACTAAAGTGTCACCGTTAGGGAGCTGCAGAGTGGATTCAGCTTCTGGTGCGTGAAGGAAGTGCCACCACCGGGGTGAAGGAGTACCGTTTGCGCGATACAGGAGCCACATACCCACACGGAGGAAAATAAGGCAGCAGGTCGCGTCCTGTAACCTTGCAGTCTACCTCTGGTGCTCCCTTTTGGCAAGAAAAAAATATGGTTTGCAGAGTCCCAGCCCCATTGTAGCAGGGTAGTTGTAGGTTTGGAGCCTAAACACAGTACCTTAATAACAGTTGGTATCCAGTTTTTACAGGATAATTATAAACCCCTTTTCTAGCCTCCTGTTATACCTGTTCTAGCCTCCAAACTGTTACCTCTCTGTCTTTCCTGAGTATGGGACGTACCTTCAGAACTCTCTTTCTGTGCATATATTGTTTGCTTCCTCTGGTGTTTTCTCCTTGCATATCCCAGGAAATTTTTATTATTCCTCAGTGCTGAGCCCAAGGGTTACCTCATCTGGGGATCTCAGGTTCCACTGATACAGAATTGCTCTTTCCTTTTCTAGCACATTATCACTGTCTGTCTGACTTTGTCCTGTGATTGTATGGGGATTTATTTCTGTGTCTGTGTGCGTATGGTATGTTCCATAGCAGTATTTCTTACACTGCATTCACAAATAAAATTTTAAACACTACCAAAGCACAAACTAAATATTCATGTGTACTTTCATAAGACAAGTGTTTAGGGGTGTATGATTTATAACTTGATTGACTTACAGTTATTGATATACATTTGTATTTTTGCCATTGGCATATTTAGAAGTGAGGCAGGGTGGGAGGTAAAGGACGGGTGGAGGAGGGAGGAGAGAGAGAATTTGGGGATTTAGCTAGGGAAATGAAAGAGGTTGGAATTATTAAAATTTAGAAACTGTAAACCCCATTGCACTGAAGTTCTGATCTCTGAAGAGGATATACTATTCAAGATTGATTGCATAATTCCTTCTTGGAGAACATGTTGAAAGTGTTGGAGATGCCCTTGTACTGTCTGTTCAGAGAAAGTCAGTCTGCAAAGCTCAGTCTGCAGCCTTTGTCCATATCAGCAATATGAATAAACACATATAAGAGGAATTTAACTTAAAATTATTTTTTAGATCTCCAAATGAGCAACTTTATTTAAAGCCTTCTGCAGTGCTGTTTATATTTATGGTGAATAAAATATTTATTACCAATTCCAAATTCAGCTTGGTGAATCATAAATGACAGCACTGAATTTTAGGTTAGCTGTGTACATCACGTATATTGTAGTACATGTGTGACATCAGCCAAGTATGACTTTAATCGGTCTACATCTCAGTTATGTTTTTGCTGCATATTTTAAATTGTTATTAGAAAGTAAGGACAAAGCTACAGAACTGTTTAATACTTTGCTTTTGTTTGCTGATTTTTTTATGGTTTTGCTTTGTTTTTGCTGTCTACAGCTGTTGGTTTGTACTGTAAGTATCTTGAAGACTACGGTATTTTCTTGCTTATGTTTGTGTGTAGTGTTTTACTATATGATTAAAAGTCAGATGATACAGAATTGAATGAAGTAGGAAGCAGAACTCCATACACTTCAAAGGTTGCCAGTGTAAACTGGCATATATTCTTTCAGCCATTTTCTTTGAATATATATGTCTTTTATACCCATTGAATCAGAGTATACATGCTGTTCTGTAACTTGTAAAAAGTGTTTCAGAATTTTGGGGTTTAATGTGACATGAGGCCTAAAATTATTCAGAGTGTAGCTAAAAGGATTTGAAAACTGATTTTTTTTTCTAAGTTTGCATATGGAACTTTTTGCTTACTCTTTTTCATTTAATAGCACAAACTTTTAATTTGATATCTTTAATATTCAGTAAACTTCATACTCATTTTGCATTGCAAGCCTGAGTTATTTTAACTAATTTTTAATTGTAAAGAAACATATATTACAGTTTTTATTTGCAGAGAAAGGATAAAATATAAAAGTCTCTGCTTTCCAGAATTAACAGTTGTTCATTTGCTTCTATATCCTTTCAGAAATTTCAGAGCACATAAAATGTATGTACTGTTTCTTTCACCCCAAATGATATAATTTCTTTTCCATTTAGCCCATTTCACCTAGTAATATACCCTAAACGCCTTTCTGCAGCAGGATGTATTCTGCCATAATATCTTGAACATTCTGTTTAACCAGTTCTGTTTTAGTGGATGTTTGCCTAAATCTCTGGGATTACATATCTTTACATGCTTTAGATTTACATTATTAATATACTTTGAATTTTGTCAAAAATCTTGTCATAAACTTGTTTCTTTCTTGTTATATAAATATCCATGAAATATTATGTTTTCTATCTAAGTTCCTCCAGAACTTAGAATATTTGCTTTTTGACCCTTCATAGAACGAGTTTGCCAGTCCTTAATCCATATCATTATACTCGTACCTTGTGTTTGCTTTGTGAACTTTTTACTGTGTGGANTATCTAAGTTCCTCCAGAACTTAAAATATTTGCTTTTTGACCCTTCATAGAACGAGTTTGCCAGTCCTTAATCCATATCATTATACTCGTACCTTGTGTTTGCTTTGTGAACTTTTTACTGTGTGGATTGTCGTATTTACTTCATTATTGTGTCTTTCCTTGAACACCACCTACTCTCTTGAATATAAGCAAGTCTCTGCAGAGACTTTGTCCATCTCATTTGTTACTTTCGCTTCATTATCTGGAACACTGATGATGTAACAGGTACTCCATAAATACTTGTACAGGGATTAACAGTTTAAAGCAGAATGAAGATGTATTCCTTTGTTTTTTTTGTTTTTTCTTTTAATGGTCATCTTAAATACCTAAAAAGTTCTTCCATTTTTAGTATAATTTCAGGGTCAGACACTAAAAATGGAAGAACTTTTTAGGTATTTTAGATGACCTTTAAAAAAAACACAGCAAAAGACTGCCTCTTCATTCTGCTTTAAGTTGTTAATCACTATACAGATATTATGGAGTACCTGTTACGTCATCAGCAGACTACAGTCAATGGGCTTGCAAAAAAGTCAGACACGACTTAGCAACTAAATAACAACAGGGTCAAAACATGTGTCCTTATCTCACTTTTAAATTTTACTTAACACTAGAAATTTTGCCTTGGGTTGAAAGTATGGATATATGTGAATTTCAGTTCTTGAATTCATTTACCTATTATGTAAGAATTTTAGTATGGGATATTAATCAGACTAATAAATGCTGTACTTCTCCAAGATTCTTTTTAAATGTCTGTTTTCCTTACAGGATTATATCTTTACGTGTATTTTAGCCTCATACCTAAAATTTGAAATGATTAGATTGTTTTTGTTCTTGATTCAACTTTATTCTAACTTCATATTTATCATTTAACTAATCATTTAGTGTTTGAATGTCTGCTGTGTTTCAAGTATTATGTTTAGCATTAATTATGGTGTCCTCCCACTAATACTTTTGTGAAGAAAATATATGTATTATACAGGTAACATTTCTAAAATGGAAAGAGAGATTTACCCTAACACTGATATCATTGTGGAGATATTTTTTCCTCTAATGTGTCTCAAATTTTCAAATTTGGTTTTCAGAATTGGCATTTATTATCTTGACAAATTCACCGGGATTTGGGTTATGCAATATCCTTTGGGTAATTCCATTTGCAGATCTGTTCTAGAGCTATCCATTTATGATGCCTGAATCCTTCTTATATGACTATATGACAGTTTGTCCTTTGCATGTGAAACAAGTGGTTTTAACAGTGTGAATATAAGAGAATGTAACAGAATACAGCATTTGGGATGCACAAGGTTCCTTCCCTGATGTCGTAGCCTGTTAGCAGCAAGAGAAGAAATGTGTGCAAATTCCCAGTCTGTCTGTTTGAATAAATTTCTCTAAAGAAATTAATAAAAGGAATCAGAGCATCTCCTCATTCCCTCATGGTCAGCCAGCTTGGCTGGCAGATGCTCAACCCCCAAAAACCTAGTAAACAAATGTACCTCTAAGCCCTGGACAACTGAGACCTATTTTTGTGAAGAGGATAGGCACAATACAGATAATAATAGTAGTTGTTTGACATCTTTTAGTGGGTTAAAAAGGATAATGAAACTCTTGTCCAGTATCTTTCTTTTGGAAAACTGAAATTTCCAACTTCCTGCATTTTCTAGCCCAGAATGAGAAGCAATCTTGTTGGCATGCCTTAAGAGCCTACCTTACGCCTGTAGACTTAGAAACCTGGCAAGGTCGGCAACATCTGAGGGACTGACTCATTTTCAGAGATGTATGAACAGGAGGCAAAGAGGTGTTTGGTGACTCAGATCTTTGCATACCTCAGAAAAAGGCAGTTTGGCGAGTATATCTTACAAAAGGGGCCTGAACAGATGAAGCATGTGCTTCCAGTTTGACAGGAAACCCAGAACATTCAACATTTGTCAGCTAAGAATCCTTTTCCTGGAATTGTATTCACATGTCTTCAGCTGACTCTTCCAATACTAGGAGTCAGTCTTTGTCTTTGTGTGGTAGCCTCACTGCAAACTTTATTCTGTGAAATTATTTCCTCCCACATCTGTTCCATTACGTTTCTCTTTCATTTAGCTAGAATTATGCCTGTGGTGGTTTTGAGACGAATTTGTAATTTTTCTTTTCCTCTTAGGTTTACAATGTATACAATGCTAAGAAGGTAATGCTACACAAACGGTATGCAGTGACTTGAGCCACCAAAATATCCCTAGCTCACCCCCATTACACACATGATACAAATGTCCACAACAGTACATTTTTCCTAATTAAAAATGGAAGAAATTTTTGTAATTTATTATCATGAGGAAATATTTAGCAGTTGTTTCTGTTGTAAAATCACTTCTCAATTTAATTATGTTAAAAATTAGCAAAAAAAAAAAAAAAAATTAGCCCACTGTCATCATATGGGCTAATTGTTCAGGAAGGTTTGTTCAGGAAGCTTTAGCCAATGCCATATGAATAGAAAAAGCAATAACGTAGAGTAGGAGGGGAAAATATCATTATTTCCATGTACATATTACATGAACATTTATTTTAAAGTAGGATTAATTTACTAATAGCAAACATCACAAACACTGAGATTTAACCACATGAATATTTTAAATTTTCCTGTGTTAAAATATATAAATATAAAATCTGAAAAGACATTGGCCACTTTATAGTAGATTCTATTGGCACCTAGTATAATTCAGTAGGAAAAAGCATAAAGAATAACAAAAAATATTTTTAAAAAGGAATAATGTTTCATTAAACCAGTGAGTTTCACCATGAACCAAAGAAGTGAAGTACAAAATAATGACACATTTTTGGAGGGAAGAAATGCATAGGGCTTTCAAAATGGAAAAAAAAAATTCATAAACAGTTTTGATAAGAATGTAACTAAAATTGCTGTCTTTATACCCTAGGATGATAAAACATTATAATGTTCTGAGAACAGTTCAGAAGTATATTTCCAAAACCGTAACAGTTTGCATGCCCTCTAACTCAACATTTCTTTTTGTTTGGATTTTCCCTGAGGAAATAAATCAGATTGACTACAAAGGTTTATCTACAGGGAGAGTTTGAGATGGAGGGAAATTATTTATCATAATTTACTTATGATAAAGGAATGTGATATGCAAGCCAAATGTTTGTGATTAAAGATTTGATTCATTTCAAATTATAAAATACAGATTGTGGAGTCCTATGCCTCCATAAAAAATTTTGTTGAATAATATTTTATGACATAAAATGTTTATAAAAATGAAAATTTCATGGATTTCAAGTCATATGTATAGTATGGCTTTATTTTCTTTTTCTTGGTGTTTTTCTGTGAACGTACACTAGTATTTTACACCAGAAAAGATACATTGATGTATTAATAAGTGCAGCTATGATTTCTTTTAACGTCCTTGAAAGAGAAATATATATTTAACTGTTTAGAGAGATCATTGTTTTCTAAATTATTTTTTGAAGAGTTTGAGTCATTTTTGTTATGCCCAAGTCGTGAAATCTCCCAATGACCACCAGGGAGCCGGTATCTGATGCAAAAGCAAGAGAGTTTTTATTACCAAGCTCGAGCTGGGGCTCCCACCGGCACTGACGGCAGCGGCTATAGGGAGGGAGCCCCGAGTTTTGGGTTACACTGCTTTTATAGGGAACATTCAGGTAAAAGGGTAACAAAAAGGGGGTGTTCAGGCTGAAGGACTACTGATTGGTTACCCTCTTCTATAGGGTTGTGTGTGGATTTCTGATTGTTTTTTTTTTTTACTTACACGGTAAATCATTATTTCACAAAGGTAAATCATCACTTCCAAGGTAAATCACAAATGTCACAAATGTAAATCATTACTTTCAAGGTAAATCACAAATGTAAATCATTACTTCCAAGGTAAATCACAAATCCTTGAACTTAAAGTCAGGAGGTTTAACCTAAGGGCTGATTGACTCGTGCATAGCAGGGCAAATTTAGGCAATATCCAAAGTCTAAGTCTGTTTGTCCAGTACCTTTGCACAAATGGAGTTCTTTTACAAGATGGAGTAGCTCATGCTCTACAATTTTCTATAAAATAACAGAATACTGTTTTGTATTTATACAGATATTCCTGATCAAGTTATAAGAGTTTTCAAAGCAGATCAGCAAAGTTGCTACATTATCATCAGTAAAGACACTACAGCTAAAGAAGTTGTTTGTCAAGCTATTCATGAATTTGGTTTGACTGGTGCATCTGACACATACTCTCTCTGTGAAGTTTCTGTTACTCCTGAGGGTGTTATAAAACAGAGAAGACTTCCAGACCAGTTCTCCAAATTAGCTGATAGAATTCAGCTCAGTGGAAGGTGAATGTGCTTATTAATGAATGTACTCATTTCTGCATGTGTTTTTGAAGATTCCGTGTTAAAAGACATAACATTAAATAGGAACATCATGTTTTAGGGCCACTGAGTTCTCTCTAAAATTAACAAAGTAGTTTTCTTTTTTTAGCCTTCTATTGTCTTCGTAATTATGTAACTGGAATCTTAAGAGTGTTAGCACTCATAAGTGCTACCCAGAAGTGAGAGAAAGGATAAAAATGTTTTAGCCCTCCTGCTAAAATAAAGTCTTTGAACCAGTGGTATAGTCCAAACTCTGTTTTTTACAGAGTGAGACGATACGTATCTTTATTATATGTATCTGAGTAATATATGTATGTTAATTTATACATTTGCTTTTTAAATGATCAGTATTTACTTTGGGGGAAAGAAACTATAGTTTATGTAATTCTTTTAAGTACTTTTCCTTTTATGAATGTATGAAAACTCTAAAAATGTTTTAAATGTGCTCTGAAAGTTATTTGATCAACTAGAAGATAGTTTTGTAGTGATTTTTTTCTGGCAATAATACAATCTTTTTAGTGAACCCAGATTCATATGTAGGATGAGATCCTTAGAAACCTTCAAATGACTATCCATCATGGTTGCTGTTAAGAGATAATAGGTTAACTCTGCTTTTGCTGATTGTATGTAGTGGTTAAGGGCATGGATCCTGGAGCAAGACTGCCCAGATTCAAATCCCTGGTCTGGCTGTGTGAGCTTGAGCAAGTTATTTAGTTCCTCTGTGCCTGAATTTTCTTGTCATAAAATGGGATGATAGTAATAGAACTAACCACAGAGGAATGTTAAGAAAATTGAGTTAATAAACATAACATAATTAGATCTAATTTTACTATCTACAGTATGAGTTTCAACTCATTATTTATGGTAATCTCTTAGGCATGTGAATAGTTAAAAGGCAGAAGAAAAATAAATATAGTTCCTTGACAGTATAAACCAGATGGACACAAACTCAGGCTTAGATCAAGTTGTATATTATTAATAAAAAAGAATGAAGTAAAAACCACTTGTGATACAAAATGTAACCTCTTATGCAGCAACAGTCCTATAGAAGATATTTCCTAATTATGAATTCTTTACCTGTCTCTTAGCTTTTAAGTGTCATAAAATTGTTCATCTAAAAAGATGAAAGGCAAATGAAGATCTTTTTTATGGCTACCGATCAATGCCATTTGCTGGAATGAAGTTTTGGATTTATCAAGGGAGAAATCAGTAGTGGAAGTTTCCGTTCTGTATGGGTTTTATTCTTCTTTGCTTTTCTTGAAAATTTAAAGTTAAGAAGAAAGTGAGTGCAGCAACACCTTCCAAATAGAACTGTAGACAGTCTTGATTCAGGAGTTTACTCATGCTGTCCATGAACAAGCATTTTGTATAGTACCTATTATGTGTCCTGCATCCTTATAGAACCCTCATTAAAACTTTGGTTCTCAAGAGTATATACATGATTGTTCACACAACATGTGAATAATTTCTTAAAATCATTAAGTTTTACAGTGTAATCAACTTTACTTTTACACTTTAAATTCATAGATGTTAAATGGTAGAATAAGAGAACAACTTCTTCAAAGTCTTTTCATTTAAAATGTTAATTTTCCATTTTATTTTTAAATTAATATTCTGACATTTCTGGAAAAAAGTCGTTAACAGTATAATGATGTTTTGACAATAGTGATAAAGAGGAAAAGTGCTCTTATAAATGTGAAATCACTTATAAAAGCAATTTTTTCCTTTCAGGTATTATTTGAAAAATAATATGGAAACAGAAACCCTATGTTCAGATGAAGATGCTCAAGAACTAGTTAAGGAAAGCCAGCTATCCATGCTACAACTAAGTACTATTGAGGTGGCCACTCAGCTGTCAATGAGGGACTTTGATTTATTTCGTAATATTGAGCCTACTGAATATATTGATGACCTTTTTAAGTTAGAGTCCAAAACAGGAAATACTCACTTGAAAGAATTTGAAGACATTGTAAACCAAGAGACATTCTGGGTTGCCTCAGAGATTTTAACTGAATCAAATCAGCTCAAACGAATGAAGATTATTAAACATTTTATTAAAATTGCACTTCATTGTCGAGAATGTAAGAACTTCAATTCCATGTTTGCAATAATAAGGTAAGTTTGTACAAATATTTCTGTATGATTTTGTCATGATACTGAACTTGAAGCTGGTTTTCTTCTTAGGTATTAAATGAGCAGGAGAAGAAAAGTTCAATGAATATATTTTTATATAAGTGTTGTTAGATTGAACATATTTTCCGTTTCGGCGATACTGGTTTTTTCTCCTTTTGTTTCTTCCATCTTTCAGTCACTTAAACAATTTCGGTAAGTATAGGTGGTTCCCTGCCCAGTGTTCTTCATTTCTCCCCTGTGAGGGATTATACCCTCTTGGATATATGCCCGATACCTGGTCTTTATCATCAGACTTCTGTACTGTGCATGAGGCATCACCTGATTCACTGTGATTTGACATTGAAAAATCAGTGCACTACAAATCGTTGATATTAATGCACTAATTTAAAACTGCTATTTTAAAGTGACCACAGCAGCAACAAATAATAACAGTAACCATTTGGTGACCTCTTCCTGTTTCTCACAGACTATATGAGGTATCATTGAATGTGTTCCCACTCAAACCAGCTGGGCCATTAGAATTATGAAAATCCTTCACAAAGTTTATAAACCCAGGAAGTGTGGGTGGTTACATGAGCTTCTAGGAACCTTCCTCCTTCTCTTCACTTATTATGAGAATCTAGGTGTAGGTACTTTATTTTCTGACCCTCATCCAGCACAGTGCTGACCACAGAAGGATTCCTCCTAAAACAAGTCTAATTTTAAAGGTGGACGGTAGTAGTAGTGTGGTCCTTTTAAAGGTCACGTACTTGTATATGGTAGCATAACTACTGTAACTAATCCCATCTGTGCACACTATACCAAAAATTAATTATGATTTCTTTCTAGTACTCACAAGAGATAAAATCTTTATAGCAACTTTTAAATCATATATCTGTCATGGTAATAGAAAATTCCTTTATGAAATTTAACTAGTGGATGCAATAGAACTAGACATTGTGGAAGAAGTGTTGAATAGAGATTAATAGAGTGGCCTTTAGAATCAGGTGCATCTGTATTTGAATCTTGCCTCTTCCACGTGGTAGCGGTGTGTCAAGAGAAAACTGAAGACCAGTTTCTCATTTGTGGAATTCAGGACTTAGGCCAACTACCTCACAATTTTTAACAGCTGAGTCTAAAACAAGGGAACACAGACGCCATCGATAAACAATTAGAAGGCTAGAAATGGAAACTGTTTGTATAGGAAACAGAGAGTAAAAAATCTGAGAGTTACCAGCTCAGTTTTGGAGTATTCCATTAAAAAAAACAAACAAAAAGCCCCAAAAAACCTGATTGACTCCAGAAGAGATCTCTGTGTAAAGTGTCCAAAGAACATGGTAAAGGGCTAAAAACCGTATCTTAGAGGCCATCCTCAAGGTGAGGGTAAAGAAGCGAGTCCAACCAAAGAACTAGAGTACTAATATAGAGATAGCAGACAGCATAGTTATGATAGTGTCGTTAAAGTCAAGAAAGTAGAATGAGAGACGACGGTGGAGAGCAACCCCAAGACGGGTATAGAAAAGGCCAGACATTTGGTTAGGAAGCTTTGTTTTGGTTAGGTTGGTTTTGTTATGAAGAACATTAAATTCTTGTAAAGTTAATTGCTTAGTATTCCTACATTTTATATCACAGTGCATTACAAGATATAAAGGACATATTAACTTTACAGCTGAGATGAAGCAGGTGAATCAGTCACCTATGACTGGAATTTATAGCATGTTTATTTATTTGAGTTCTCATTTTCCTAAGTCTAGCCAAAGAATTGTCAGTTTTATTTATTGTTTCCAATAACTTTTTCTTAGTTTCATTGATCTTTTCTATTGTTTTTTTCTGATCTCTTATTTATTTCTACTCGGATTTTTGTTATTTCTCAAATGGGCTTAGTTTCTCCTTTTTCTTGTTACATATGTTAAGTAATTTCTTTGAGGAATTTGTCATTATCAGTTTAGGTCCTGGAACTGCTCTTGAAGTATCCCCCAGATTTTAATTTCCCCTTTGATTTCTCTGAACCATTGTTTGTTCAAGGGAGTGTTGTTTAATTTCCATATATTTGTAGATGTTTTATTTTTCCTCTTGCTGTTAATAACTAGTTCACAAATTGTGGTCAGAAAAGATAGTTGGTATGATGTCAGTCTTCTTAAATTTGCTGAGACTTGTTTTTGGCCTACATGACCTAACCTGAAAGATGTTCTGTGTATGCTTGAGAAGAATGTGTGTTCTGCTGGTATTGAATGGAATACCCTTTATGTATCTGTGGTTCAGTCACTCAGTCGTGTCCAACTGTTTGTGACCCCATGGACTGCAGCACGCCAGGCTTCCCTGTCCTTCAGTATCTCCCGGAGTTTGCTCAAACTCGTGGCCATTGAGTCGGTGATGCCACCCAATCATCTCATCCTCTGTCGACCCCTTGGCCTCTTGCCCTCAGTCTTTCCAGCGTCCGATAGGCCCGCTGATCTAGAATATGGCTGAAATCCACAGCATCTCCTTGTTGGTATTTTTGTCTGGGTGCTTGATGCATTGCTGAAAGTGTGGTGTTGAAGTCCCTTGCTGTTGCTGTGTTGTTTTTTCTCCCTTCAGATCTGTTGGGTTTTGCTGTAATATGTTTAGGTGCTGTGCTGTTGAGTGCATGCATATTTACATTTGTTATGTCTTGCTGAGATGGCCCCTTTATCAGTATATAATGACCTTCTTTGTCTTGTATTATCATTTTTGGCTTAAAGTCTGTTTTATCTGATATAAATCACTCTTCTCTTTTGATTTCCATTTGCATTGAATATAGTTTTGCATCCTTTCACTTTGAACCTGATTGTATCCTTTGGGCTGAGCTGAGTAGGCAGTACATAGTTGGATCTTTTTTTATTTACCAGTAGTTGTGCCATTTGATTGGAAAATTCAGTCCACTAACATTCAGAGTAATTTTTGAAACTTATTTATTCATTTATTTTTGGTTGAACTTAGTTTTCTCTCCTACCTGTGGGCTTTCCCTGGTTGCAGCATGTGGGGGCTGCACTTCGTTGCAGTGTGTAGGCTTCTCCTTGTGGTGGTTGCTCTTGTTCCGGAGCACAGGCTCTGGGCACGTGGGCTTCAGAGTTGCAGCACACAGGCTCAGTCGTTGGAGCCCATGGGCCTAGGGCGAGCAGATTTAAGTGGCTGAGGCTCACGACTCTGGAGCATGGGCTCAGTAGTTGTGGCGCTGAGGCCCAGCCACTGTGCATGCAGCATGTGGAATCCTTGCAGAGCAGGCATCAAATCCAAGTCCCGCCACTGGGAGGCAGATTCTTGCCCACTGCACTACTGGGGGGTCTTAGAGCAGCTATTGCTGTGTAAGCGCTTCCTGCTGCTGTCACACTGTTTCCTGGATGTTCTGTAAGTCCCTTCTTTCTTCTTTACTCTGTTGCTGTGTTCCTTTGTGAACTGATACTTTTCCTGGTGGTATGCTCTGATTTTCTTTTCTTCACTTTTTGGAATCCACTGTGGGTTTTTGCTTTGTGGTTAGTTACCGTGACACTTATATGAAACTTCTTAGAGATGTAACAGTCTATTTGACACTGATAAAATTCCAGTCACATACAACTCTACCCCCCCCTTTTATGTTTTCAGTGTCACAATTTGCCTTTTTATGTAGTGTATTCATTTGCAAATTGTAATAGCAAGTGTTGTTTTTTATATTCTTGTCATTTAGCCTTTTTTCTCTAGTTTAGTGGTTAATATGCCATCATATTTCATTGTTGAGAGTATTTTTTAACTATATACTTAATGTTTATCAGAGTGTTGTATATTTTCATGTTTTCACATTATTAGTGTCATTTCATTTTAAGAACTTCTTTTAGCATTTTGTATAAGGCAGATCTAGTAATTATGAACTTCTCATCTCTTGATTTCCGGGGAAAGTCTTCTGTTTCTCTAGGATAACTTTGCCAGATAGAGTACTCTTGACTGATAATTTTTTCCTTTCTGCACTTTGAGTGTATTAGTCCACTCTGTCCTGCTTGTAGGTTTTCTGCTGAAAAGTCTACTGGTAGTCTAACGGGAGTTCCCTTGTAAGTTACAGTCTTCTTTTCTCTTGCTGCCTGTAGAATTCTTTCTTTCGTGTTGACAGTTTTATTATAATGTGTCTTGGAGAAAGTTGTCTTGGATCAAAATAATGGGGTCATCTGTTAAGTTCATGAACTTGGATGTCGAGGTCTCTTCCCGGGTTTGGAGATTTCTCAGCTGGGCCTCTTTAGTGGTCTTCTTTCTCCTCACTTCTCCCTCTGGAACCACAGGGGTTTGTATCTTGGGTGTTTTGGGTTTTCTTCCATAATGGTTTCCCAACTTTCTTCATTCTTTTTATTTTTTCTCTTCATTGGCTTTCTTCATTTTTCCTTTTTCTTGTGCTTTTTTTTCTCGTCACACTGAGTTATTTCAAAGTTCCTATCATTTATGATTTTTCCTCCTCTTTGGTCTACTTGATGTTGCTACTCTCTATTGGAATTTTTTTCATTTCATTCACTGAATTCTTCCAGAGTACTCACATGGTTCTTTCTTGTAATGTCTGTATTCTGATTATATATTGTTTTCCTGATTTCATTGACTCATCTTTCTGCTTTCTTATCGCTGATTGAGTTTTCTTAAAACGCCTGTTTGGAGTTCTTTGCTAGGTGAATTATGGGTTGCCGTGTCTTTGCTTACTGGGAGGTGACTGTGAACTTTTGGTGGTGGCATGTTTCCCTGTTTTCCATGTTTCAGGGAGTCTTGCGTTGTTCTTTCTGCATTTGAAATTGCTTTCATCTTCGCTAATTTTTATGAGTTGCCTTCAGGAGAAAAAAATCCTTTTGTCATTCCTAATACAGATTCTGAGACTTTCTCTCTGGCATTACGTGGATACACCTGCTCCAGGCTTCTTGTTCCCTCTTGGGCAGAATTCTGAAGCTTGTATGTTTTCTCTGTATCCTAGGATGTACCATGTCAGATGCCAATATGTCTCTTTTATTTTCCTAAAGGTAGTTCTACAGCTCAGATTTGTGGTTTCTTCTTTACCCACAGACTCCAGCCTGTTTTCTGTATGTTTTTCCTCTCTTCCAAAGCTTTCTTTTGGGACTTTTCACAGGAAGCCAGTAGCAGAGGGGTGGAAGGTGTGGGTTTGAGCACAGTGAGCTGCAGGTACTCTTGGGTACATCAGGAGGATTTACAATTGAGGTTTTCCTGTGTCTCCTGGGGAGCTTCCCTGGTGGCTTAGATGGTGAAGAATCTGCCTGAAATAGGAGACCTGGGTTCGATTCCTGGGTCGGGAAGATTCCCTGGAGAAGTGAATGGCAACCCACACCAGTATTATTGCCTGGAGAATCCCAGGGACAGAGGAGCCTGGTGGCCTACAGTCCTTAGGGTCGCAAAGAGTCAGACACAACTGAGCAGCTAACACTCACTTTCTGTGTCTTCTGGATGGGCTCCCTGTTGGAATCCAGAGGCAGTTAGCAGGTACCTCATTCCTTTAATATCCTTTTGGAATCTTACATGCTACTCTTCTGATCTGTTCCCTCCTCCCACTCATGGAGCTCCCACTTTAGTGCTCTGGATGCTGGAAGAGAGAATGAGTGTCTTTAGCAACACCCCACATGGCTTGAGCAGCCAGACATTCCCAACTTGCTCTCCCTTTCCCCTGTTGGAGAGATCAAGAGCCATCTAGTTTAGGCTTGAGTTATGCTTCCTTGCCTTTTGCTTTGCCTTTCACAAAAAGCAAAGGAGAAAAGGAATGATATACCCATCTGAATGCAGAGTTGCAAAGAGAAGCAAGGAGAGATAAGAAAGCCTTCCTAAGTGAACAATGCAAAGAAATAAAGGAAAATAATAGAATGAGAAAGACTAGAGATCTCGTCAAGAAAATTAGAGATATCAAGGGTACATTTCATGCTAAGATGGGCACAATAAAGGACAGAAATGGTACGGATATAACAGAAGCAAAAGCTATTAAAAAGAGGTGGCAAGAATACACAGAAGAACTATCTTAAAAAGATCTAATGACCCAGATAACCACAATGGTGGGAATCACTAACCTAGAGCCAGCCATCTTGGAGTGCAAAGTTAAGTGGGCCTTAGGAAGCATGACTATGAACAAAGCTAGTGGAGGTGATGGAATTCCAGCTGAACTATTTGAAATCCTAAAAGATGCTGGTATTAAAGTGCTACACTCAATATGCCAGCAAATTTGGAAAACTCAGCAGTATCCACAGGACTGGAAAAGGTCAGTTTTCCTTCCAGTCCCAAAGAAGGGCAATGCCAAAGAATGTGTAAACTACCACACACAGTTGCACTCATTTCACATTCTAGCAAATAATGCTCAAAATCCTCCAAGCTGGGCTTTAACAGTATGTGAACTGAGAACTTTCAGATGTTCAAGCTGGATTTAGAAAAGGCAGAGGAACCAGAGGTCAAATTGCCAGCCTCCATTGGATCATAGAAAAAGGAAGAGAATTCCAGAAAAGCATCTACTTCTGTTTCATTGACTACACTAAAGCCTTTGACTGTGTGGATCACAACATACCAGAAAATTCTTAAAGAGATGGGGCTACCAGACCACTTTACCTGCCTCCTGCAAAACCTGTGTGCAGGTCAAGAAGCAAGAGTTAGAACCGGACATGGAACAAAGGACTGGTTCCAAGTTGGGAAAGGAGCACATCAGGGCTGTGTATTGTCACCCTGCTTATTTAACTTAACATGCAAAATATATTACATGAAATACCTGGCTGGATGAAGCACAAGCTGGAATCAAGGTTGCTGGAAGAAAGATCAACAGCCTCAGATATGCAGATGACATCACCCTTATGGCAGAAAGTGAAGAGGAACTAAAGAGCCTGTTGATGAAGGTGAAAGAGGAGAGTGAAAAAGTGGGCTTTAAAACTCAACATTCAAAAAACTGAGATTATGGCATCCAGTTCCATCAAATTCATGGCAAATAGAAGAGGAAAAGTGGAATCAGTGACAGACTTTATTTTCTTGGGCTCCAAAATCACTGCAGATGGTGACTGCAGCCATGTAATTAAAAGATGCTTGCTCCTTGGAAGAGTAGCTATGACACACCTAGACAACATATTAGAAAGCAGAGACATTACTTTGCCGACAAAGGCCCGTATAGTAAAGCTGTGGTTTTTGCATTGGTCGTGTACAATTGTGAGATTTGGACCATAAAAAAGGCTGAGTGCCAAAGAATTGATGCTTTTGAACTGTGGTGTTGGAGAAGACTCTTGAGACTCCTTTGGACTGCAAGATCAAATCAGTTCAATCCTAAAGGAAAATTATCCTGAATATTCATTGGAGGGACTGATGCTAAAGCTCCAATACTTTGTCCACCTGATGAGAAGAGCCGACTCATTAGAAAAGACCCTGATGCTGGGAAAGACCAAAGGCAGGAGGAGAAGGGCTGACAGAGGATGAGATGGTTGGATGGCATAAGCTCCGGGAGGTGGTGAAGGACAGGGAAGCCTGGCGTGCTGCAGTCATGGGGTTGCAAACAGTCGGACATAACTAAGCAACTGAACAACAACAGTGCTTCCTTGGGCGAGGAGTGATGCCAACAAAGTCAAGCTGTTGCTATCCCATTGCACTCACACTCTTCTGGTCTACTTCAGCGGAGTGCTGTAACTTCTCCTCTGGAAACCTGGACTTCACAAAGTCCCTCTTGTCTGAAGGTGACCACCCAAGTCAGTGTTCTGCATATGTTCCCAATCCATAGCTGAAAGGGGCCAGAACCATTTCATAGTCTCCTCTAGATTCCCCACTCCCATACCCAAATCTGCCTGTCTATTACCCAGTACACTGGTGGGTAAGTCTCCTCTCCAGTCCCTTGGTCCATGTTTCTGGGTCCCACTGTTCATGGATAGATGTTGAATTTTTGTTTTGGGGGTAGGAATGTCTTATGACACTATAATGTTGACATCACTCTCTCCCCTTATCTCCTGATTGAATTTTGTTTTCTAATGATTTCTTTAAAATGCTTTTGGAAATGATACATCCTAAGCCTGGCGTGCTGCGATTCATGGGGTCGCAGAGTCGGACATGACTGAGCGACTGAACTGAAGCATATTCAGAATATTTTTCTGTTGCTTTTGAACTTCGCTGTCACTTTATCTGGCTTTAAAGTTCTTTTCTAACATGTTATTTCTTGGGAACCTCATAGATGATTGCTCTACAACTAGTGTTTTATATAGTTGTGCAGGTTTCAGAGTTTACTTCTTATTTTATTTCCTTATCTCTGAAGTCATTTACCTTCACGTGAGTGTTTCTACATCTCATTTAGTTCTATGTCAGGTTCTCTGAAACTGTGGTACCTGTTCTATAGATTAAGTTCTTTTGTTCCTGAATGGTTTTCTCAAATTGTACTTTTGAAGATTTTTTTCAGTTCCATTATTTTTGTTTCCTGCTTCGAGGATACCAATTATATAAATTTTAGATTGTCTTTGTCTTCTGTATCCATTATTTTTTCTCTGAAAAGAAAGTGAAAGTGTTAGTTGCTCAGTCGTGTCTGACTCTTTTCAGCCCCATGGACTGTAGCCTGCCAGGCTCCTCTGTCCATGGGATTCTCCAGGCAACAATACTGGAGTGGGATGCTGTTTCCCTCTCCAGGGGAACTTCCTGACCCAGGGATCGTACCCAGGTCTGCTGCACTGCAGGCAGAGTCTTTACCATCTGAGCCACCAGGGAAGCCCGTTTTCTCTGTCGTTCTCAGCTCTGACCATTTCCATTGATTGCTTTTGTCAGTTCTTTTAAGATGCTTGCTCAAGATTTTAGCAGTATCTTTTTCTTTATGTAGGTTCCAGTATTGCCTTCATTTTTCTGATAGTTGTGGTTTTTCTTCCAATTTTTCCTGAACTTGTTCATTTTTTAAATCAATAGGTATTTTCCCTAAACTCTTATATCACTTCATTGCTCTTTGTTTACTTTATTAATTCATTTGAATCATGGATACTCGGGTTATTAGTCAGTCCCAGTTTTTATCGTCGGATTCTTCATGGTCCGTGTATTTCCTCGTAGCACCTTGTTATGGCTCCTTTATTCATTCCTTGATTTTGAAGGACATGAGTTTTCCTATACCATCTTATCTGCAGGAGATTCATATGGCAGAGGAGCCAGGGAAGTGTTCCAGGCTAGCAGAAATAGAGCTTGTATGTGAATTTTTTTTTTTTACCCTTAACTTCTCTCCAGCAAATGGAGATACACAGTTTTATGGCTGCGTACAACTCAGTTTCTCTCTGCTGTCTTGGGTCACTATTAAACTGCTTCTTGCCAAGATGTTATACCACTGCATCAGTTCAGTTCAGTTCACTTCAGTCGATCAGTTGTGTCCGACTCTTTGCGACCCCGTGAATCGCAGGACGCCAGGCCTCCCTGTTTATCACCATCTCCCGGAGTTCACTCAGACTCAGGTCCATCGAGTCCGTAATGCCATCCAGCCATCTCATCCTCTGTCGTCCCCTTCTCCTCCTGCCCCAAATCCCTCCCACCATCAGTCTTTTCCAATGAGTCAACTCTTCGTATGAGGTGGCCAAAGTACTGGCGGAAGCTTTAGCATCATTCCTTCCAAAGAAATCCCAGGGCTGATCTCCTTCAGAATGGACTGGTTGGATCTCCTTGCAGTCCAAGGGACTCTCAAGAGTCTTCTCCAACACCACAGTTCATAAGCATCAATTCTTCAGCGCTCAGCCTTCTTCACAGTCCAACTCTCACATGCATACATGACCAAAGGAAAAACCATAGCCTTGACTAGATGGACCTTAGTTGGCAAAGTAATGTCTCTGCT
Organism: Redunca redunca; assembly: GCA_006410935.1. Taxonomy (NCBI): domain Eukaryota; kingdom Metazoa; phylum Chordata; class Mammalia; order Artiodactyla; family Bovidae; genus Redunca; species Redunca redunca. The sequence continues at coordinate 180,579 of SJYQ01000671.1, forward strand.
TTTGAACATACTGTCTAGGTTGGTCATAACTTTTCTTCCAAGGAGTAAGCGTCTTTTAATTTCATGGCTGCAATCACCATCTGCAGTGATTTTGGAGCCCCCTAAAATAAAGTCTGTCACTGTTTCCACTGTTTCCCCATCTATTTCCCATGAAGTGATGGGACTGGATGCCATGATCTTCGTTTTCTGAATGTTGAGCTTTAAGCCAACTTTTTCACTCTCCACTTTCACTTTCATCAAGAGGCTTTTTAGCTTTTCTTCACTTTCTGCCATAAGGGTGGTGTCATCTGCGTATCTGAGGTTATTGATATCACTGCATACGCTGTTTTATATCTTACTTTTCCTGACATTCCCTGGTGAAGAACAGGAGTCCAGCCCCTTCCTAATTCTGCATACACTGTTTTAAATCTTACTTTTCCTGACATTCCCTGGTGAAGAACAGGAGTCCAGCCCCTTCCTAATTCTATCAGTCTATGGACCCTGCTTTGTTGCTGGTTTTGCCTTTGGAGTAAGTTACCTGCTTTGGAGCGCTATCGTTTACAGCTTTCGTTGAAATCTTCAGCTGCAGGCCTCCTTTTTCAGCATTTTGCATACTTAGATTTGACTTGACTATTTTTTGATAGCCATTCTAATGTGTTTAGGAGTTACAGATATCTCTTAAGTTTTGGTGGAGATGAAATCTGCATTTTTCTTTTTCATCATTATAGTTTTTGAGATGATTTCTGAGAAACAGAGAGAACAAAGATATCCTGATTCCACAGTTTAAAATCGTAAGTCAAGAGAACATTTTAAATTCTGTGGTATAGGTAGAAGTTAGGTAGCCAAGAACAAGAGAGACATTGAGTATATAGACGCCTGACAGACAACAGGATTAGAACCTATGGAAGTATTTTTTTTTTTTTATGGAAGTATTGAAATCAGGGACAAATGGCCAAAATCTCAAAGAAAGAAGGTTTTCAGTCTTAGAACTTGACTTACTTATATTTATATAGCACTTGTTATCACTTATACCACTTTCAAGTAAATAATGTCTCCATAAAATTATTTCTAAGTAAAACATACAAAAAACATTCTGATGCTTGAAGTTTATTTTTAAGTTAAATGTATGTTTAATGGATTGACCGTATTTGTCATTTACATGCACCCTTAAAAAAAGGCTATATACAACCATTGGCACATAATGTAGTTCCTTTGAAGAAAGTTTTTCTTGTTTTAAGATCAAGGAGTCCCTTTTATTTACTATTATTTTTTATGGTTCTACTGTTTATATAAAATGTGTCTACTTATTTTAGCTTCAAAAAAATTGGTTTATACACTTACCTGACCTGCGTCCTGCCTCTCTTGAAAGCCTCTTTTTAATGTTTTTATTCTCATCTTTGGCAGTGGTTTGAACTTGGCATCTGTAGCACGACTCAGAGGTACTTGGGAAAAGTTACCAAGCAAGTATGAGAAACACTTCCAAGATCTGCAAGACCTTTTTGATCCATCCAGAAACATGGCAAAATACAGAAATATTCTTAGTAGTCAAAGCATGCAGCCTCCAATTATTCCACTCTTTCCTGTTGTCAAGAAAGATATGACATTTCTACATGAAGGTATTTGAAAGTTACTTGAAAATTAGCATGCCTAACTTCAGCTAATTCTACAGAATTACAATGTATTTAATATATTTTTCAGTCTATTGATTATAAGTCACTAAAAGCTTTACCCAATTAAATGTAGTAAATCTTAGGAAAAACCCACATTATTGATAAGAACAGATGTCGGTGTTTACCCAGTGCAATTCACACATAACCAAGATCAGACTCCCAACTTCTTTTTTTAGTTACTGAACACATACAGAAAAGTACCTCAAACAAGTGAACAACTTAATGGATTATGACAAAGCAAACACCCAGCTAACCAACACCCAATCAAGAAAAAACATTGCCTCCCTCCCAGCAGCCCCACTTGTGCCCCTTTCCAGTTACCACCTGCATCTTCCCCAAAGACACTTGTGTCGACTTCTAATACAGTGGTTTTACCTGTTCTTGAGCTTTATATGTCCACAGAGTATATTTGTTTTTTTAGTTTTTGGTTTGGCTTCTGGATGATTTTGGTGAACATTAGACTTGTGTGATGAGATTATTGCATGTTTTTGAGTGCAATTGTAATTCACTATTTGACATTGCATTATATAAATGCAGTACAGTGGGTTCATTCAATCTGTTGATGAACATTTGATAGTTTCCACTGTTCACTCATTACAAATAATGCTGCTGTGAATATTCTTTCACATATCTCATAGTACACATGCATTTTTGTTCAATATAATTCACAAGTGAAATTTATGAATATTCATACTCAACTTTGGGAGACAGTTTGGTGTTAATCCACTAAAGTGGAACACTGGCAGTGACACGAACGTTCTTATTGTTCCTCGCTGTCTCCAGTACCTGGTCAATTCATTCTTTTTATTTCTGCCCATTTCAGTAGGTGTGTAATTATATCTTGATGTGATTTAATGTTCATTTCTCTGATCACTACTAATGTGGCTGGACACCCTTCTGTATATTTATTTGTCTTCTTTTATCCATTCAGTTCGATTTCTTGCCTATATTTCATAAGGTTCTCTCTCTCTAATACACCTTTTAAGGATTTTGTGTAAGTCCTATATTTGTATATATATATAGTATGACTTGCCTTTGGCTCTCTTAAGATTATCTGCTGATGAACAACACGTTTTGAGTTTTAAAAACCTAATTTATTAGTCTTTTGCCTTGTAGTCTCAGTTCAGTCGCTCAGCTGTGTCTGACTCTGACCCCATGGACTGCAGCATGCCAGGCTCCCCTGTCCATCACCAAACCCTGGAGCTTGCTCAAACTCATGTCCACTGAGTCAGCCGTGTAGTTTATACTCCTCTTAATTGTTTTTTTGTGAGTGGTATTTATCCTCCATTAACTTGCTGACTGCACACTGTGTTGCTAATTTTCTAGTGTTACACTATACATTACAACATTGATACTTATACTAATTTGAATAGTATTCATTAGTACTTTTCTGTGTGTCAGGCAGTGCAAGAACTTAGACCATTCAGATACCTATTCTGTCGCCTCTCGATTTATATACAGTTGTTGCCATGCCTTTAAATCCCACTTGGTACTAATATTGGTTAGTAAAGTCGATATTTATTTAGTGTGATGATATTATTATTGTTTTTCCCCTTCCTGAATTTCAGAGTTTGCCTGTGGTTGAGGATTTTTCTCCCTGTAAGAACACTGATTATTATTTTCTTATGTGCAAATCTACTGGTGATAAAATCTTAGTTTTTGTTTATCTGAAAAACTGTCTCTTTAAAAGGCACAATTTTGATTGGCAGTTATCTTTCAACATTTTAAGATAACAAAATTATCTCCTGACTTCCACTTTTATTTTTAGAAGTCAACTGTGAGTCTTACTTGTTGTTCCTTTGACAACAAGTAATCTGCCCTCCTTTAATAGCTGCTTTAAAATATTCTCTTCTCTCTATCTCTGTTTTCCTCTAGTTTTGCTATTATACGACTGTGTACAACACTTTGATTTTGTCTCACCTGGATATTTTTATTTATTCTGGAATTTTCTCCTAGCCTAATACCCAGTTTTTAAATTATTTCTTCAACTATGTCTGACTTACTGTTAAATTCAACAGCATATTCCTTATTTCAGTTGTTGGGCTTTCCCCCCAGACTTGCAATTTAAATTCATTTTTTATCTTCATGTTTTCTACCAGAGTTCTCAGTGTTGTTTTTGATAACCTTGCATATATTCACCAGTTACTTTAATGTCTGTGTCTAGTAACTCCGTAATCTAGGTGTGTGGTTTTTTTTAATGAGTCTTTCTGTTGTCTTTTTTTTTCCCCTTGTATTTCAATCATGTTAAATTTTTACCAATTTTCACCAAATGTACCTGGTTATTGTTGGCCAAATGGATGTTATATATAAAAAACAGAAATAATCTAGGATTTCAGACAATATTCTCTTTCTCAAGAGAGAATTAAAACTTGATTCTGCCAGGCAGCTAGGAGTGCTAGCAATCCAAACATCACTTTAAACCATTTTCACATTTTGAGATAATGTAACACTGAACTTTTATCCAGGCTACATTTCGTTAATCTTTATTTAGCTCCAGGATATACATATATATGTGTGTGTGTGTGTATCTCTTAAAGATCCAACCCAAAGAATTGAAGATTCCCTAACTTCAAAAGCCAGGGCGGCACTGCTCAGCTTTTCAGCTCATTATCACCTTTTCTGAAATCAGCAGGGGCCTGTAGGTGGAGCACTGGAAATGCTAACCTTGCCACCCATCTTCATTATTTCTTCAGATCCTCACTGCCTTGACAGTTTTTTTATGACTCAACGTATTTCTTCTGTTTTTGTTGAACTTTCGAACTGTTCTCATCAGGTGTGTTGTACCAATTAACTAATTATACTGCCCTAATTTCTTATTACTTCTTTTTCTTAAGAAAATATTACTAGAGGCTTTAAATATATTTTCTTACATGTTCCCTCAAAACATGCTTATATGACTTGAAAGTACTTTGCATTGTCATTTTGTTTCCAACTCATTTTGAGACCCTGAACAGTTTATATGTCCAATAGATAGGTGCCATTTACTGCAAAAGGGAGCCTACCTGTGTTCAGACCCATGTGTTTTTCCATCTTGGCTTCAGGGACTTGGTGTTCCACAGAGACACCTCAGGGCCCACCATAGGAAATAGGGTCACACCAAGTGTTAAAGACAGGTGTGGAAAAAAGACAGTTAGATTACCCTTTGAACATATAATTTTTTGCCTTGTGGTTTGAACTGCATAAGCCCACATGTGGGTTAAGTCTGGTGTCATTCCTGTTCTTGTCAAAGAAAAGTAGACCATTTTGAAAGTTGTATGAATTTTTTTCTCAGAGAACTACTTAATAAAATCAACAAAAATTATGTAACTTATGAACAAACAAATTTGTATTTAATGGTTAAAATCATGCTTGTAATTCATATTCTGGGGAAGGGCATGTTCACGGTAGACTTGAAGATGTCTGTCCCTGTGAGCCATTCCTCTCTTAATTTTAATTATTACCACTTGGAAAACAGACGTACTATTATTTAATCCCACACATACAATCCGCTCTCTCTTTCTTCCACATAAGGCAGAAATTCTTATTTTCATGGCATGCCTTCCACTTCTTAAGTGTTGACAACTCATTTTACAATTTTTTAAATCATTGTAAACCATAGCAACCATACTGGACTAGATAAGCCCACAAAGGTCACTCTTTATGACCCCTGGTGGAAACCTAAGTGCTTATTTTTAAGTGCTTATTAACTTTGCTGCCAAAAAAATAGATGCAGGTACCTGCCTGTGTGAGCCGAGCGTCTGGAGAGCTAGAATTGAGGAGCTGCAACTAGGTGTGCCTGCAGTGCAATGAAGAAATGGCTTTTAGAAAGCTATACACAGTTTATCACTTTCTAATACTCGTAATCATTATTTCCATTGGAATAGAATTCCTCCCATTAGGTCATTCCTTGGGAGCAGGGTTAAACCATATATGGGTTTATCAATTCTTAAAACCAAAAGTGGCAGTTTGATAAAGGTTCTCATTTGTGCCTCCAGGAATAATGACTTGACTTCTGCTACCTTTATATAGATATTTTAATTTGGGGAGTTAAAAAAATTACTTTTATTCTATAGGAAATGATTCCAAAGTTGATGGTTTGGTAAATTTTGAGAAACTCAGAATGATTGCCAAGGAAATTCGTCAGGTTGTTCGAATGACTTCTGCTAACATGGATCCAGCTATGATGTTCCGACAGAGGTATGGCATTGAAGTGTGTAAGTGTTACAGAGTGGCATTGAAAGTGATCTTTTTCATTTATTGACCATCTGCCTTTTATTGTGCACTGTATTAAGTGCTTTATAGATGTCAATCTCAAATAATAGTGTATTATAAAAACCTTTAAAGGTTGGTAGTATTGGCCTGCCCTTTACATACAAAGAAACTGAAGCTCAGAGCAGTTAGATAATGTGTCCAGGATGACATAAATTACTGAAATTTGAACCCTACTTCTCTATTAATTTTTTGAGTACATAGATAGTTCTGTATTGTTATTGTTACTTAAAATGTCATCTAACTTAAATATAAGTAAGTTGCTGATCTTTACTGAAGTTATCAGAGAAAACAGACACTTTGATCTGGTTCTAACCAAATGTGTGAAGTATTAGTCTGCATGTCTTTGATTTTTATCGAATATTTTTAAAGTTCCATATCTATATAAGTTCTACTTTATTCTTCTAAAATATATTCCTTTGTCTCAAGTCATGGTGCTTATGTAAATTCTTTAGCAGTTTAGAAAGTGCGGATTTAAGGATACTGTATCTTTAATAAAAATGAAAATATTGTGTTCAGTATTAATCTGATCTTCTATGAATGCTTTTTAAAATTCACCTTTCATGTAGTAACAAATGCCTCCTCAAATTATATAAAACTTAAATTATTTTTCCTAGTAATTTTTAGGATGAAAAGATACTAGGGTTTTAATTTTTTATCTGATTTTCTTCTGGGCCTGTGGTGTATATAGCTTTCGTACCTAAGGGCTTTAAAAACAAAATGTTTGCCAGAGCAGACACAATTTCAGTGGCTTAAAAGAAATACAGTCTGCTAAGGAAACAAAAAGTTAGACATGGAGTTGTTGTAACCAGATAGAATCAGCATATGTCAGGACTGTTTTCTTACTTTTTGTTTTGTTTAAACCACAGTTCAGGAGTCTGTTTTTAGGAGTAGTTGACCTGACCGTTGCTCCAGTTTAGAAACTCTGAAAGTATGAAGGAAGGAGTGTGTCATATCTCCTCATCCCTACCCAGTTGCCCTCTTGCCCCTGAGAATCACTGCACGTAATGAGAGGTGCCATTGCTTACAGCGTAGAAGCAGAAGGCTTGAGAACCAGGGGCCAAAGCAAACCTGGAGGATTTGTTTGTTTCTTTGTTTCTGAGTTTTTGTTTCTGTTACATGTCCCTGTACAGTGGCTCCACCACTCCCTGTTACCTTACACAGACATCCGTCTACTCATGTATTTTAGCAGCCTGGTTCCTGAATGAATTTGTGAGCCTGCCAGACCAATTGATAATTTTCTAGGTACCAGCTATGCCTCAGAAATGAGCAAAGGAGAAAATCAATAAACTTGACTGTTCCCTTGAATGGCCTAGCCTAGAGTAGAATACAGTATAGGAAAAAATAAAACATTTATAGCTAGATTAGACTGAGCTTTTCCTAAATTGGTTTTGTCAGCTAGTACTGAAATGTGTAGCTTTCTTTAAGCAAATATTTGGCCATTTTGGTGATATATATTATATAGTGTGGACAAAGTAACGCAACAGTAGTCAGTGTGCTGACTGAAAAAAACAGATTTGGGGCTGGCCACAGCTGGAGCTTATTGGGTACAAGCCTGGGATATGCTCAGACTAATCAGGTGGTAGAGAGGAAAGTGCCAAAAAAATGAGAATAAAAATGTTATAAAGAATCTTGATTCAGCCCAATTGTAGTATAAGGAGATACAGGATCATAAAGATTTTCATGATATATTTATATTTACATTTTAAGTTGGCTTTTTTCAAAATTTCTTGAACAAATACATTGTCAGAGAAGTTTCTGCACTTAAAAATGAAATTATAAATCTTTGTGTTCCTTGTAATTTCATCCTCTGAGTTAAATGAATGGCTCAAAAATACCTTTGAAAAAAATTCAAAAGTCTATTCTTTCTTTTAAAGTTTCCCTGGAAACTTGTAATAAATATTTTCTGTTAAGCTTGTTATTAACATAAGCCTCTAAATTAATTAGGTATTAAAAACATAATTGGTCTAAAAGTGCACTTTTAAATATTGTGGAGTTTTTTGGCCTTCAGTACCTGTCATAATTCATTTTACCACCTTGTATTCCATTAAAGTCATTTTACTGTTAAGCTACCATTTTTTTCTAGTAAAATTTTTCTGTTCTGTTCTGTCTCCATAGTTTCTCTGACTTTCAACTGTTGTCTTTTTTCTGTGCTTTCCTATTCAAACACACGCTTCAATGTTTGTGGCTCTTGCTTACAGGAAGAAGAGGTGGCGGAGTCTGGGGTAAGTGTAGAGATGAATGCAACTGGAATGAAGGTTGTTCAACTCTTAACGTATACTGCATCCTTTTCATTAATGCACGCACGTAAAATAGCATGTGTTCTATTAACCCTGTCAACCTACATTCCTGACCAAATGCCTTTTGCTAACAAGGAGAAAATAGTGATAGAACTAGCTTTTTTCTCCCTTTACTTTTCCATTATTGACATCCCGTAAGTCCCTTTAGATTTTAATTTAGCAGGGTCAGTTATATGATGATGATAGCATATATTGTTGTGTGCTTCCTGTATACTTTTCTAAGTACTCTATATGAATTATTGAGTTCTATAGCTGCTCTGTGAAATATACTGGTATTCCCATGGTACAATTGGGGAAGACAGAATTGTCCTAATTCCTAGAGCTCACTATAGATTCTAATTCATTATTGGTGATAGTCTGATTCCAGAGTCCACACCATTTTATTCACATGCCATATTTATAAAAATAAATATTTACATGAATTAAACTGGATAAGAAAGTTGTTTATAAAGGGTACGTTTTCCACCAGCTGTAGCCTTTATCCAAACTATACTATAGAATTGAGATAGTAAATAATTGAAATAGATTATTTTAATTTCTCAGATCCACTAATACTATGAGATATACAGCATTGATAGAATTTTAAATTCCTACCACTTTTAATTAAAGGCTCCCTTACCTCTCTTTAAACTGAAATAGATTCAGAAAATGACACCTTTTGTTTTTCAGGTAGTTTCAGATCTCCCCTTACAGATCTGTCATAGTTAGTTAGGTATCTTATAAGTCATATATCTAGTCTTTTCAGTTTCAGTTGAAGGAAAAGATGGGTTTTGTGGATGAATGGATTAAATAAGAATGTGCTATTTTAAGATTATAGTGAATCATGAAGTTAGATGCTTTTATAATACATATATTAAGGATTTTTTGTGAGCCACTTTGAGTCTTGTCTTATTTGTGGTCTTTTGTTTTCTGTTGAAGCTTGGTAAACTTGAATTTTCTTCTATTTTCTTCTTCCCTTCTCTGTGTGTTTCTTGTGTGTTTTCTTCTATACTGTACGTTTATGTCTTGGTCTTTTCTGGTTCTTCTCATTGAAAACAGAAATTGATTCCTAACATTACTATGATGAAGAAGAATACTTGGATAGTGTATCTTAGTGGGTATTTGGGGTGTTTGAATGACTTGTGTCTCAAACTCAAGTCACTCACTGTTCATTCAACATTTGATTGCATTGTATGGTGTTTGCAGACACTGGACATTTTCTTTTTTATATCAAAGCATTTTGAAAGCAGATTAAAAGACATTTCTTTGTCATTTATCACAGTGTTTCATTTATTGAAATTTTGTCTGTATCCTAGATTTCTAGGCACCTTTTTATATCAACTCAGGTAAAATTATTAAATATTTGTATTATTTGTACTTAAATATTGGGAATTGATTTTACTGCATTTCTTTGAATCTAAGACAACATCAGTTCTCAGGACCACTACTATTTCATGTACCACTAAGAAAAATCACTGCAATACCTTCTTAATACTGAGAATTTTTTACTTGTTAAGAGTTCTTATATAAATTGGGTATGTATTTTTGTTATATAACACCTTTTTTATGTTAATAAAAAGGAAAAATTAAGCAAATTAAATTGGTTTAGGTCTTTCTAAAACTTTTTCCAATTTAGAATATGAATCTTCTGAATCACTTTTAGGGTTGTTAGTTTCTGAGGTTTTTTCCCCACGCACGCTGTTGCCTTTTGTGCCATCAGAGCCATAGGTAAGGCCACATTTCTTTAAACAAGCCATAAAAGAACAAAAAGCTGCTGATGCTGGGCCCTTAGGCTGGCTTTGCAAATATTCAGGGCTAGCTTCCTTTTGACACTTGATTCAGGAATGCTGTTGAACTTTAGAGTCACTACAGCCTTATAATCCTTTGGTTCCTGAAGGTTAAGGGAGTATTCACTAATGCTGTTGGATTTTTTCCAAACTATTCTGCAAATTTTGAAATTTCTGCTATGTAAGTAGCAACAAACATGTCACAGTTTCTGCCTGACCAGTCACAATTCCAAGTTTCCATCCACTGTAAGACACAGTCTTTTAAAGATCTTAAAATTGTGAAAGAAAACATAACATTTTTTACAGCTTTATTTCACTTAATCTGAAGTGAAAATATTAGAATTTTAGTGTGTTTTTTAAATGGGCTATATGAACACAGAAAAAACAGATTATATGATTGTGGTCCAATTTTTAATATCTGTGGGTAATTGGGAGGCTAACTTTGAAAACCCATAGATACCTTTATTATTTTAGAATGGCAACTGCCTTTAAAATAAAAATCATCTAGAACCTTGTGTTTGCCATCTTTGTTACAAAGGACAAATAGCATTGCAATTCCTGTTTTCCAGTGGTTCTAGATATAGTTATTGTAGAAGAAAGCTTGCTGAAAAGAGTAGAGTTGTATGTGAAACTTTATTAGCTTGTTTGAATTGTAGTAATTCCTACCCAGCTTGTAGTTCCATCACATTTAGAGGCACTACAGAAGAAAGATCCCATATCCCCAGTCCTAGAGGCCACATGTTGCCTCACCAATTCGTATGTGAGTGGAAACATTGAATAGCTTTTTACTGCTTTTTCTGATCTCTGACTATATTGACTTGACTGTAAATGGTGATATTTTCTTTATTAGTTGTTCTCTTTAGAGTTTGGCCAAAATCTGGTTATAGGTAACATTGGAGCGTGCTCAGAGTAGGTCTGCTGTACACAGAAATGATGATGGCAGTAGCACGTCCAAAGCAGCACATACAACCAGAGCTGCTCTGGAAACTCCCGTGCTGAAGAACCCTGGTGCAGAGATCTGGCTCAGGGTGCACTTGCCCAATTAGGCTCTTGACATATCTTCAGAGTGTGGATGGCCACAGGGCCAAGGAATGCTTTCACTTGTCACAACTGTCCTATGGGTTGGAAGGCACCAAACATATGTCTGATGGAATTTGTTGCTTTGGGGGGAATTGTCAACTTATCCTTTTGAGTTCTTCACTTTGCTGAATCTTAAAACTCAGAACATTGCCATGTGTGACATATTACTTTACATTAATGCTTTTCATCTTTTAACTCATTTGCATCAGCATGCAATCGCATTAACAGAACAGAATTCTTTTAATCTTCAGTCTGCCATACTTAATTCGCATCTTTATAGCCCATTATTGTGATCTTCATCTTACAGGTCACTGAGTCAAGGCAGCACAAATTCAAACATGCTGGATGTTCAGGGAGGTGCTCACAAAAAAAGGGCACGCCGTAGCTCTCTGCTTAATGCCAAGAAGCTATATGAAGATGCCCAAATGGCAAGAAAAGTGAAGCAGTATCTTTCCAGTCTGGATGTCGAGACAGATGAAGAGAAGTTCCAGATGATGTCATTGCAATGGGAGCCTGCATATGGTACCTGTAAGTACAAGTTTTCACTTACGTGATATTAAACGGCACAACAAAATAGAAATTTATTTTTCTAGTATTATGCTGAAGTCCCAAGAAAATTAACTTTCGCTCGCAAAAGTTACTGACATATCTCAAGCATCATGTCATCATGTTAATCAGATACTGAATTCTCACCCATTCTTGATGATTTCCCTGTGCAGGAAATGGAGTCTAGATAGAGTTCTTTGAAAAGCATTATAAAATCCCAAAGACTGAAACATTACAGAGGATCCTTTCTCTTTGAGAATGTTCTTACTTTCATCCCTAAATGAAAAGTAAGATAAGTGAAAACTTCCCCTTTGCTAAGAATTTTACAGGTATTTACCAACTGGAAAAATACAATGAATTTTAGGTATCAGTACATAAGGTAAAAACAAGAAAATTCTGAGCTTTTCTGATATTATTTATGAATAGAAAATATGAACAAAATAGATCCTATTCTCAATACTCAATTTTTTAAATTAAGTACAAACAGTAGAATGCCTGTATCTCTGGGTCAAAGACATTATGAGTTGTGAAAGCAGAAATCAAAGACTGTACATCTGTTATGAGTATTACTTATCTGGATATGTGATTAAATGTTACGCCAGTAAAAATCCCAATATAATGCATAGAAATTGATTTAAGTGTTGATGGAATATAGGGGGCGAGTAGGTTCAGATTTTCTGTTTCCGTGTTCCTAGTTAATAGGGAGAAATGGCAGTCATCATGAGTTGACCCTGAGATTGATAAATGGTATAGTATTTGCATAGTAATGGGACAAGTATGTCAATCGAGTAGAAAAGATAAAACGGAAATACAACTAAGTATTGTTTTTAAAATTCAGATTCACAGTTAACTTTCAAATGTAGGGTAATGAGCCATTCAGTAAATGTTGTGATAAAAACAATATCTTGAACACTTGTAGCAAATTTGGTATTCCTGTGTATAGCTGTTGAAATAATTTCACTTATTCAGTACCTACTTATTGAACATCTGTTTGTATCACTGAACACATAGGCGTACAGTTGTAAACAAGATATACCATCCTTATAACCTTGTGGAAGGAAGAGGCATTGATTGATTAATTGCACAGATAATTATAATTATCAGTTCTGTGAAGGAAGGATACAGAGTGTGTATCCTTGAGAAAAGAGTGTGGGTTATTGCAGAAGCTGGATCATGCAGGGTCTAATAGACCTTGCTTTAAGGATTTGTCTTTATTCTGAGAGCAGTGGCAAGTCATCTGAAGGTTTGTGCAGGGCATTTATAGAAGGAAAGTAGCATTATCAGATCAGATTTTCATGGTGGAAGAGTCATCATGCTGATGTATGGAGAATGGCTTGAAGGCATGCTAGAATTGATAGAGTGAAGAGAGCATTTCAACAGTATAAATGAGAAGATGTTAACTGCTTGGGTCTTAAGTGCTTCAGGGCTTTGGTGCACACATGCCCAAGTTTAGGAGCCACACCACGAAAACATCCCAATAACTTTGCCTTATAAAGTACAGAGGTATGTTTTTCTTACTCTCTCCTATTAGTGACCAAGAATTTAAATGAGAAAAAATCAATGAAGTCATCAGAAATGTCTCCGGTGCCATTGAGGTCAGCTGGCCAAACAACTAAAGCTCATTTGCATCAGCCCCACAGAGTAAGCCAGGTGCTTCAGGTGCCAGCTGTAAATTTGCACCCTATCAGGAAGAAGGGCCAAGGAAAAGACCCTACCACATTGAGTGAGTATACACAATTAATACTGCATTCATTTAACTGAAATTTCCAGGCGAGTTAGATTGGAAAGTAATTATAAATGCTTTGGAGATCTGCTATCATGGTTTGTGTAGTATAAGCAGCACTCATGAGTCAAGAAATGCTTCATTTTGCCTGTAAGTCTTTGATGACTGCATGCATATTTTAAATGTTGATGTGGGAGTTCCTATAATATCAACCAAAAACTTATTTTTACTTGGGTACCAAGGGCTTACTGCATTTAGTGGTGTATATATATACTCAGTTATCTAATGAAAATGCAACCTATGAGAATGAAATTGCTTATTTCTTAAAAAAAAAAAAAAAAGCCTGTATGTTGGTTTTTCATTAATGACCACTTATGAAAACCTAGCTAGGAAACAAGAAAGAAGCAAGGGTAAAATACACAAAGTACAGGCCACGCTCTTTTTTCCTCTGTTGGACCACATAGATGTTGTCCAAATTACTTTCATTACTTGTTTTAGCAGTATCACTATTTTAGCTTCCAGCTGGAAAGCTAGGTTTCGTTTGGTTCCCAGCATTATTATTTAGCTCATGCATTATACATAGAATATACTCAGTAGAACCTTGAGAATTTAACTTGATTTTGCTTTGAAATCCAAAGGTAAATAAGGAATTCCCCTTCCTTTGCCAGATTTTCAGTCTGGTGGTAAAGACATTCACATAAATAGATAACTTCAGTATATGTGATGTGTCCACTATTACTGCAGGAGCATGTGTAGAACATAGAAAAGAACAAGAGAGAGCAGGCTCTTAGAGTTGACAGGGGTAAGACAGTGCTCCAGAGAAGACTTTTTGGAGGTAACACCTAAGCAGAGTATTAAAGGTTGACTAGGAAGGAGGTAATTAGGCAAAAATTCCAGAGAAGTTGCTTCAGGCAGAGGAAGAGTTTGATAGCTACATGGAGCTACAGGTGCTTTACTCTGAGTACAAAGCTGCAGAGTGTTGAGGGATAATAATTAATGCTAACACTTAGAGAACACTTACTGAATGCTAGACACAGTTCCAGGTGCTTTTACTATTTTATGTATATATGTTCATTGAATCTTAAGAATTCTAAAGATAAAGAATACTCTCATTCCATAGAAGATCAAAATAACTTAAAGCATCCTCAGTAAGAGATGGAACTGGAAGTTGAGCTCAGGTTAACTGGCTCAAAGTCCTTACTTTTAACACTGTACTAAACAAACAGTGTCCCAGGATGAAGAGAAGTCAAGTCGTAGACATGCCAAAATTAGAATATGACATGCTGAAGGAAAGTTGTCAATAGATACCTATAGGAAGCAGTTTGAGCAAGGCAGGGTCTGGTCCAGTTTATGTTTGAGGAGGTCTGTAGTAGGAAAGGGGTGTGAAATTGGAGATGGGGAGTCTGAGTGGAAAGCTGATGTAGCAATGGGAAGTTGACCAAAACTTGATCTAGTTTGGTGATTGTGGATATGAAGAGAAAATTGGATGCAAAATGGGTGAAGTTGATTTGGTGATGAGAATGAGAAATGAGAATAGTCTAACTCTGATTTCTTTCTTGGATGTCATCACCTGAGAGGCAGAATAATTTGTACCAGGTAGCCATCTTCCTTCTTCCTGTAATATGCCTATTAGTTGTGTGATAAATATATTAAAATGGCACTTCACTAAGAGTAGTACGAGTATACCAAGTTTTAAATTTTTTCAGTATTAAAGGAGTGCTTGTTACTATGCTGGGTACTCATCAGAGTTGGGCTTTCTTTACTGGTTCAACAGTGGAAACATTGGTAAGGTTGACCTGTGCCAAAAAGGACCAGCTGTTGGACAGGAGTGATGACAGAACTTGGCAGGAATGTTTCCAGTAGGCTCCATACGCTTTTCCTATAAATTCACGATTCTTTCTGTTGTCTCCTTCTCTCCTGTAGTGTGAATTTAGTGCTCTTGAAAAGGGCTGGACTGGCAGCCCTGCAGCTGCTTCTGTGTCCCAGCACAGATGCACCACAGGTAGTGCCAGCACCCTCCGCTGCCCCTGCCACACGCCTCGCCCTGGCGTGGAGAGGCCGCCTCTAGAGGGGAGGAAGAGCCTGAATCCACGCATTCTCTATTGAGACTTCCGACACGTGTGTCAGTGGGGGGGGTGGCACACTATACCCAGACTGTTAAATCCATGTCCCTTATGCCGCACAGCAAGCAAAGAAAGAGCTGTTCTAATCTGATCTGTGCTGACTGGCTGAATTTGAACAAATGACCTAGAGGTGAGAATCTCTGTGTGCCACTGCCCAGTCATTTAGTCCCCGTTTGTCGTGTACGCATTTCAGTTGACTACACTAGCCATTGTGCGTCGTGGCTTTAGTTATGTAGTAATTTAGGCAACTGTAGACATTTTAATTGTGAAGTGATGCTTATTTACCTCTTTGATTTTATTTTTAGGTACAGGTTTACCTCAGAAAGCTTTAGGAACAGCTGAAGAAGTAAGTGGTGGTAAGAAACACACAGAAGACACTATTTCTGTGGCATCATCCTTACATTCCAGCCCTCCTGTGTCTCCTCAAGGTTCCCCCCGCAAAGGTGAGGGAAAACACTTTGAGCTCTTGTTAATACCAGACAACACTGTGGGGCACACAGTTTGCTTTCGGTCTATGGTGATAATATTTAGAAAGGGTGAAGAAAAGTGAAACTCATAATACCTCCTGAATTTTCATGTTTTGGATTGCATTATTTAGATGGCTTCCAGGTATTATGCAACGTGGAGCTAGGACTCCTGCATTCAGAGTGTGGTCCTTCTTTGGTAGAGGACAAGCATAGATAAGAATGAAGGCAGAAGTCAGTTATTTTGGTCTGTGCAGATTCTTGATGTTGTTATTCAAATTACCAATTAATTCAGATAATTCTATGAGGTATTTTAAAGTAAGAATTTCTTTAGGAAATTGTTTATAACCCATTTTCAAGATTTAGGAAATGAAACTAATATTTAGGGTAATACGTTCCTTTTTTTCTAATGGAGTGTTACTGCTACCTTTTTATTAATCAAAATTTACAATAATCTGTACAGTACCCTTGTGGATTTTTATATTTATACTAATATAGAACCTCAAGTTTAAAAAAATGTGAAATTTCTCTTGTTTATTCACCTATATTTTCATAATTCAGACCAAGGCTTTGCTCTTTTTTTTTTTCTGACTAGCCTGGGTAGTATGAATGTAAGATGCCATTTCACACCAGCTCCAAATGTAGCATTCTAAATAATGTGTATGTTTCTTCCACTGGCCCCTCCACATTCTCTGTGTACCCTGGTGAAAAGACGCCTTAGTTTCCTTAACCAGAAACTAGTTGAATTGGATTTGGTGTATATGCATGAACATGACTTTTGGGGATTTCACAGATGTAAAAGATTTACATTTTTGAATAATCACAGTACAGAATAGTACATGGTCAGCGGGAGGACAAGCTTATGCATTCTAGCAGGAAGGAAAACTTGCAGAGCTTTCCTTAGCTCCTGTGTTCTAAGTTTCCTTTCACTTTTGAAGGTTCTTTTTTATTTTTGCTACCTCTGTGACAGCAGTGTGGTACAGTGATGTTAGACCTTAGTTTGATTCCTGACTCTGTCCCCGGTCATAGCTGTGTTACTATAAACAACAGATTTATAAGGTCAGGTCTTCTGTCTGTAAGATGGGATAGGGACCACCTATTTTAGGGACCTTATTTAAGGTTTCAATGAAATAATACCTGTAATGCCTGATAGATGGTAGGTGTTTAGTAAATTGGAATTTCTCTTCTTTATCACTGCTGCCACACCAGGGCAATATAACTCCATTACTGACCTTCTTCACATAGCTGAGACTGGCTAGAATTTTCTTTCAGATTTTACTAAGAAAAACTTAGTAAAAATCACATAGGACATATAAAATTATTCATAATAGATGTGTTTATAAAGCACAGTTTTCTGTTCCTGTTGTTTGTAGCTTGTATATGATTTAGGAAAGTACACAGATCTCTTTCCTCTCCATTGTGTGTGTTTCCTGGCCAAAGTATCCCTTGTGTGTGTGTGAAAGCACTCGTCACTCAATCGTGTCTGACTTTTTGCAACCCCATGGACTGCAGCCTGTCAGGCTCCTCTGTCCAAGGAATTCTCCAGGCAATACTCGAGTGGGTAGTCAGGTCCCAAGGATTAGGGCTGGGAACAGTGCCTTATTCACACACATGGTCCAGATGAACAATGTTCGTATACTTTTTAATGCTCTTTCAGGAACAGCTTTACACCCTCCAGTGGTCTCATTATAGACAGTTCTCTAACCAGGAAACTAGTTGAATTGGATTTGGTGTTTTATGCATCAGTGTGACTTGAGGGAAGAGGTCAAGAACAGGAATTTCCCCACTGCTTTTATTCCCAACAGAAATCCATTTTAACCACTGGAATAGAGAAGGCTTCTCTCTGTTGTGTCTTTCAGTGGGTGGCCAACAGTTGACCATGATATTTATAGATTTGTGACCATGATATTTATAGATTTGTGAGAAACATAGTGATGTTTCAAAATCTTAGAAATCTGAAGAAAGTCTTTTCTTCAAAACTGTTTCTGGTGGTTTATTTCCGTAGACAGATTTTTGCCAGTGGTCAGTGATTGAACACAAATGCCATTAAAATAAAAGTATGTTATTAGAATCTGTTCTTGGTTCTTGCTATACTTTGAAATAGTTCTTTGTTTTCTAACAATTGAGAAAATAAGCCAAAATTTTTTTTCAACTAAAAAGTAAAGGCCTACACTCATGATTTTTAACAGGAGAATTTAAACAAAGAATTGAAAAAGTGAGACATCAAGAGGCGTTAACCTTTACCTTCCCTGATGCTTAAGGCAGGGAACCTCTCCACCTTGGAGAGAAAATTGGATCAGACATTGTGCTTTATAAATACATATATTGTATGTCCTGTTTATATATCTTGTTTGATTTTTGCTTCTATACACGATTCAAGTCTAAAAGAGGAAAGAGACTCTGATGAAGTCCTGTCTGATTTTTGTTAGTAGAATCTGCCTGGAAATTCTAGACATAGTTACTTTCAAGAAATATTTCTGGTTATTGGGTACTCTTGTCATATTTTAGCTTATGATTTTAACAGCTTGGGTTACTTTCAGCAGTTTTTTATTACCAGCTTATTCTAATCAAGGTAACCTTTCTCCTGTGTTCTGTCTTATTTATGCTATGTAGTAGAGACTCCATGTAGTAAAAGTATGCTGCTGGACTTTAATTTTTCAGATATTGTCAAGATGTTAAAATTTTTTGATAGTAAAATGTTATATAAACCAGGTAAATTGTGATTAATTGGAAATAATTAATTGACCGTGACAGGGTTTTTGCATCTCTCCCTCCAGTTGGCAGTGCCCTGTCTGATCACAGCACCCTGCTGCGCCTCTCAGGGTCTTCCTCATCCCCTCCCCGTGAGTCCAGCACCAACATCAGTGGCCAGAGCTGCCCCGGAATAGGTGGGGTTTACTTGCAAAAGAAAATCCTTCAGATTACCAGGAGCACAGCCAAAAGGACAGACAGGACCGAGAAGGCCACTGAGGAGAATAGAGACAGGACAAGCTGTGAGAACACAGCCAGAAAAAGAATGGCATCCCCGTTTAGAAGATTTAGGGAGAGAACTCTTTCAAGGGAGAGACTAGCCAACAGCAGAAGAGAGGATGCAGATCACAATCAAGCTACAGAAAGCTGTGAGAAAGTGAAGGATGTTGGAAGCAACATCAAAGATGAGAAAGGGAGTGACATCTTCAATTCAAATAGCCGAGGCAACAGTAACACTTTAAACTGCTTCTATACGCGATTCACGTCTAAAAGGAGAAAGACACTCTGATGAAGTTCTTTACTTAATTTTAGTGTGAAATTTGTTTTCATTTATTAATGTAAATGTAGCTTAAATTAAGTCATTTGTCAAACAAGGCTGAGGCAGCCAACCTACTAAAATATTTTCTCTGAGCATTTTATGGATTAGTATCCTCCAGCAACCAAATCGTATTCATTTAAAGTGCCTTATTTGTATGTATGTTATTTTGCTAATGTTAGTAAACTTAATACTCTCGTTTTCTGTGGTTGGCTTTATTTTCTACTGGTAACAGCTGGGTCTGTGAGTGCAGCAAGTAGAGGAGGCTTTTAGGAACCAGTATTTACTTTTACATTAAAACCCCAGTAATGATCTGATCAAAACCTTTGCCTTACCTAAGTGTGTTGCTTTCTTATTACTGCAACTACATTGTAATCTAAAGAGAAGTGTTTGGAAGGCAAGAAACTATATAATATCTTGTCCATGTAAACTTTTTGTTTTAATCATCCACTTTTCATATACACTCTGGTCAGAGGAGGAGGAGATAGTCTAACCTGGCAAGTTAAAAAATATATGGGAGACTTGTTTTAAAAAAATACAGTTACTATGTCCCACTGCAGACCTCATAAATTTGAATTGCTAGAAATTCAAGAATGTGTATTTTAATAAGCCTTCCAGATGATTCTTAAAATTAATTATATTTGAGAAATACTGATCTAACAGACATAGGAATGGAATTATTTTTAAAACAGTGAAGCAAGTCTGTGCCCCAGGATAAAAGAACAGTGACTTTTTCTTTTGAGGAAGAATTTTTTAATTTTGTTTTTAATTTACCACATCCATTTTCTTGGTCCTCTTGAAAACTGACCGATCACTTCATGAGGGACACTGAAGAATAGCAGTGATCCCATGATCAGAGAACTGGGGAGGAGTCAAATGATCGACTTGGCTTGTCCTGTGCCTGGCGCAAAGCCAAATATATAGAGCACACATGTTCTGAGTCTTAATTTTTCTTTTTTGAAATAGTTAATGAAACAGTTAGGTTATTGATTAACACATTTTTTGGTTGTTGGACTGTGTGTGGCTATATATATATATATATATGTATATATATATATATAACTATAGAGGCTATAGTTTTTGAGGTTTCTAAGAGTGGACCCAAAGGTCATGCGTCTAACAGAACCTCATTCTCTTAGTGAACGAGAAGATAATTGCTTACTTCTTTGTGACCTACTCCTTGCTGGGATTACTACAGGATTTTCTTTTACTTCACAACAGCAGAAGTTTGGCACTTCTCTAACAATTACCAAAACAGATGACTGGGTACATTAAGTATCACACTGCAGATTTGATTTTGGATCCATCTACTTTACTCCCATCTTCACCCCTTCATTCCAGAAAACGCTAAAGAAAATCTCTGTAGTTACATCTGCTGTGCAGTAAGTCATAGAACTAATTAAAACAGGTAGATGCTGGTTTTTTTCATGATACATTCTTCTAAATCTGTCAGTTCAGCTGTTTAATACTCTGCTAAATTGGTGAAGGAAAAGGAAACTAGGTATAAGAGTGAATACAAATCTAAAACAATTTCTTTACAAATACTAAAACAAGTGGCTTTCAGCTTGGGCAAGACTTCTTAGGTGACTAAAGCAAAGTATCTAGGGTAAGTATTTGCAGTTTGAAAAAACAAATTATTTCCCTTGGGTCCTAACTCCCCTTACATACCCCCAGCCCAAGGTGGTGTTTTGAACACTTAAGTCAGGCCTTGAAATATTTATGTTAATCATAGGGGAGGGGACATAGAGTTAAGAAGAAGCTGAGGTGTTCAGGATGTCTTCTTTCTAATGTTCTGTAATACATTTAATGCCTCTTTTTCTGTTAAATGCTTGTAGCTCTGTGAGAGCCAGGGGCAGATTTACTAGTTCTGTAGCTCTGTGAGAGCCAGGGGCAGATTTGAACTAGTTTTCTCAGTAATACTGTGTTTTAATGTTCTGTTTCTTGAATTTGGAATTAGATTGGTGCCATGAAGGTAGGTAGGTGAATGGATATGTAAGGGAACATGGATAGAAGATTGGCACCATTGCTTCTGCATAGATGGAAGTTGACACTGATACTCACTTTATGTTTTTGTTCTTTTTTGTATTTTTTTAATCCTCTCCCTGACCCTCCCCACTCCAGTTCAGTTGTTCTGTAGTCTGATCAGTTGTCTTCTCTCATTCAGGTTATACACTTATACCATCAGCTAAATCTGACAACTTGTCTGACTCCAGCCACAGTGAGATTTCTTCACGGTCCAGCATTGTGAGCAATTGTTCTGTTGACTCCATGTCTACAGCTCTACAGGATGAACGGTGTTCCTCCCAGGCTGTGGCAGTCCCTGAATCCACTGGAGCATTGGAAAAGACAGAGCACTCCTCAGGGATAGGAGACCATAGTCAGCTTGGCCCTGGGTAAACATCCTTGCCTGTGTTCACATAACAAAACTCAAGCCAAGTGGCCACAGCAAGTAGTGCTCCCTAATTTGACCATGGACGCCCCCACCAAAGGGGGTATCTTATATATACTTATATGAAAATAAGTACTGTTTTGAAAGATGTATGGGTGCTCATTTTTTAAGTGTTACCGAAATCACATAACTTATATATCTTTTTGATCAATAAGAATTCAACGTGAAGATGCTATTGGTATGTGGGAAGTGTCTTACATTCTGGCTGTAAGGTTAGAGACTGCTCAAAAACAGAGTGTGTAATGGGAAGTACCCTCAAGTGCTATACACACTGTGGACAGATTGGGAGAGTAGGACTAGTCCTTGATCTCTGTTATTGCAAAGTATGATTTGGAGCATAAGAATTACCAGCTATGAAAAGGCAATCCCCCTCAGAAAAAGTGAACTCTAAATTTCTATTTCGAATCAAACAAAATGGAAGTCTTCAGAAAGCATTGAGAAAGTCGACTGTAAATGGATATTGTTAAATCTGGTATACTTTAAATAGTAAAGCATTATCATATTTGTAAAGGTTTCTAAACTGTGGTTCTCTAGACCAGGAATCGGCAGACTTTTTCTGTAAAAGTTAGTAAATACATTAGACGTAGCAGGCAGTAAGGTCTCTGTTGCAGTTGTTCAACCTTGCTCTTGTTGGATCACAATAGCCTTTGACAGTTTGTAAACAAATGGTTTTACTGTGTCCCAGTAAAAGTTTATATGCAAAAGCAGGTATTGAGGCCCAGATTTACCCCTGGACTCCACTTTGCATATCCTGATCTATCCTCTGTACCAAATATCAGGACTTCACAAACCTTATCCGGGATGAGCGGGCAAAGGCCCATTTAAAGGAGTACAAATTTTAGGCTTTGCAGACTGCAGACAGTCCCTGTCTCAAAATCTTTGGAATATGTTGTTCTGTTTTGTTTAAACTGTTTAAAAATGTAAAAAAAAAAAACAAACCCATGCTTTGCCCAAGACCATAATAAAACAGTCTTGACTGGATTTGGCCCATGAATGTAAGTTTGAGAACCCTTGCTAGTAATGGTAGAACTCATTCAGTAGTAGGTGATTGGGGAAGTTGCTGTTTACTTGGTACCTCAGAGACATGCTGAAAAATAAAACATGGTTCCTGTAATTGAAATTCTTAATTCTGTGTACATAGAATCTAGCATTGTGTGACCCAGAATGAAAATGTATACTTAGTTTTATTCAAGAAGAATGCTGAGGAAACCTTGCTAAGTATTTGAGTTTCTAGCTAAGTAAAAACATTAATGCCAGTAGAAGTTCAGTGATGATTGATTACAGTGACATTTTTTTCACAAGGTTATGTGGGCATTAAGCACTTGTGATCTATGTTCTGTAGTCTCTTGTAGGCAGTTGATAGAAGGCAGGTTTTCCTTTAAGCCAGTAAATTACTTTTAATTGTGTGTCTCTGATTTTAGGTGGACACTTTCAAAGCCATCTCTAATCAACAAGAGTTTAGCTGTCTCATCTTCTGTGAGCAATGAAGAGATTTCTCATGAGCACATCATTATAGAAACAGCTGATAGTGGTCGTGGAAGTTGGACTTCCTGCTCAAGCAGTTCCCATGACAACTTCCAAAGTCTTCCAAACCCCAAAGGCTGGGAGTTTTTGAACTCTTACCGACCTACCCATTTGGATGGTCCCATAGCTGAAGTTGAACCCACTGACTGTGAGCACTACAGCTGTCCCAAAGGCTGCTCTCGAACTTGTGGTCAGTGTAAAGGAAGCCTAGAGACTAATCAAATGAGACAGAGTTGGGCTTCCTCTAGTTCTCTGTCTGACACATACGAACCAAACTATGGGACAGTTAAACGGAGAGTGCTGGAGAACACCCCAGCCGAATCATCTGAAGGCTTGGACCACAAAGAGGGCATTGATCCAGTTTATAAAACTGTTACTTCAAGTACAGAAAAGGGCTTGATTGGTAAGTTATGTGTTCTTTGTCATATGTGTGGCGTTTAGAATTTAAGTGGTAAACCGTGACCTTGGCCCACAACTTTATTCTTGCAAAATTCCTTTCTCTTACTCTAATCTCTCTTTCCTCCCTCCATATGCAAATTATTTTCAAAAAGTTCATGATTTCTCAAGGGCTTTGGGGCAGATAGTCAAGCTATTTAAAATGAAAAGGGTGACATGAAGTAATTTAATTAGGGAGACAGGTTTATATGTATGGTTTTGCTTTTGGGATCTTTTTGGTTTCATTAATAAATATTGCATTGCTATGCAATAGTAATAAAGGGATTATTCTCTTTGCTACCTCTTAAATTGTTTGAACCCCTCTTGCTTTGCATACATGGTTAGAAGCTTTGAATCTGATAAAACTTTGAAGTATTACAGGTGGGGGAAAATGTGTGATAAAGAAGTCTGAAGCAGGGACTTCTCTGGCAGTCTAGTGGGTAAGACTCTGAGCTACCACTGCAAGGACCACAGTTCGATCCCTGGTCAGGGAATTTAGATTGCACAAGCTGCACGGCCTGGCCAACAAAAGCAAAGAAAGAAGTCCAAAACATTTTTCATTATACCTGCCTAGTGCATATTATGGGTTTCATTTCATGAAACCTTCCTGTTTATCTAACCTCTTTCTGGTGCTTTTTGAAGCTTTGCTTTAGACTGAGGGTGTACAAACGTAGGGGAAAAGATTTTAAGTCACTATTATTTTTAATGCCCACTGAGAAAATCAGAAAAAGTTAACTTAAAGTAGATTTCCTAAAATTATGGTTTTTCTTCTTCACTTAAGCACAAAGCAGAGGTTAGGAATAAGGTCCTAGAAGGAATTAGTTCCTCTCTAAAGTTATTTATATGCCAGCAATGACAACTTATCTACTCTGGAGTGCCAGGAAACAGTGTTTCATGTCAGAGAAAGGGAAAAAAAGCACTTAAGTAGAGGGCCTAAATGTCATTTCTATGAACATCTCCCCATTTAATGCACTTTAGATATTCAGGATGAATTCTTAAGTGTTTCTGACTCCCCTTGGGGCTGGTGTCCTGAGGAGTCTGTCACGCACCTCTGTGATTCTCAGGCTGACCTGTGAAAGGAAGAAGTTTGTCGTCAGGGTCATCGCTTTCAACTGTCTCACTGTTTAATGTTTGTAAAACCCAGTGTAATTTATGTATTTTAAACAAATTTAAATATCAAGTTTATTAAGCTTATTAAAAAGTTTTTAATCTACTGCCATTGTGTTCAAATATATTCATTTTGTCAGTTTTTTAAGTTCTGTTTTATCATTGTAATAAGTTTTGCATTTTTTATTTTCATTTCTTCTGTTTTTCATTAACGTTTCCATTGCTTATTTTTCATGCCAGTGTACTGTGTCACCTCACCCAAGAAGGAGGATAGGTATAGGGAGCCACCTCCTACTCCTCCAGGATACATGGGGATTTCTTTAGCGGACCTAAAGGAAGGAGCCCACCTCCACCTAAAACCTCCAGAGTATAGTGTGGCGGTGCAGAGGTCAAAGATGATGCATAACAGCCTCTCTAGACTGCCACCAGCTTCTCTCAGTAGCAGCCCTGTGGCCTGTGTTCCATCGAAGATTGTAATTCAGCCTCAGAGGCATAAACTAGATGTGACTGATGCAGATAGCGAAGCAGATGGTATGTTGACAAACTACCTTAATAGCTCTTAAATAAATTGCTTAACACTTTGAATGATCTTTACTCTGGTATTTCATGTAATCAGAAATGTTTTCTTCACTGCTTTAGAAATCTCTGTTTAAAAAAAGAGAAAAGCCTAAATATGATGGTGTGTTTTTGTAAACGGAGAGAACAAGCTTCTTGTTTCTCTGTGCCCGATACCCTTTTTCCAGCTCAAATGGAGTATTCTTATATTTCAGATGGCAGCTCACCCAAAAGGGATAATTTTAAAAGACACATGACATTGGTGGAGTTGTATTATATATTAATGCTTGGGCACTTGAAACTCCAAGTATCACAATGTCAAATTATCTGAAGTCATGCTGTTTGATAGAGTTTCTCTGATTAGCAAACTTGACTGACTTGACAAAGTTGGCAATAAATGAATTTTACCCTTTTAAACAGTGTAGTAATAAAGTGGTTACAACGCACTTTGGAATTCCAGTTGATTGTCAGTCTTCAGTGCGGTCGGAACTCAAAGACGTCATTACAGTGAAATCTGGCCCCTGATGGGTGTTTGAGAAGACTTCTTTGTTGAAAGTGACTAATTTTCTAAAAGATAACTAGATTGTTAGTTGATCTTTATTAATGTGCAGATCTACCACTCAACTGTGTTTCTGTTGTTTTCAGAAAATGAACAGGTTTCAGCAGTGTAGCCTTTGTATTGACCTGGTTGAAGTCTACTGAAAGTCCTGGAAGGAGTGGGCAGAACCACCTCAAGATTCTGCAGGCCGTTGCCAGCCCGTAGCACGCTGCTCCTGCTGCTAACCCAGAGGTTTTGTTCCCTGTACTCTGAGCAATGAGATAGCCTGAATCATGCTTCCTTTCATTTAATCCCTGCAGATGCATAGTTTCCTCAGCTATGGATGTTGTGCCCGGATACCAGTCTCCGCTTTGCACACCAGATCTGCCTTGGGACCACAGTTACTAGAACAAATTCAAACTCGAGTCCTCCCCGTATATATATCACTATAGATTTTCCTTTAACACATTATTTTTAAGATAGTAGAGTGGTAGTATTTTCCAGCCATAGCTTGGGTTAACAGACAAATTCAGAATGTCTGCCAATGCCAAGGATATTTTTATGTATTTGAAAAGTAACTTATTATTTGAAGTTTTCTGGTTTTCTTTGTATTTGGGAGCTCTTGTTAACTGATGTTCATGTTTGAGGCCATAAAACTGTCTCTGATCTGACCAAACAGAAGCCATCTTTACAGGATGATAATACCTTTGACTATATGTAATCATCTATAGCACCAATGCAATGTGGGTCTGTTTGAATGGAACAGGAATCCTCTTGCTGTTGAGATGTTAAGAAGGAAAAATACTGCCATCTGCTGGTCAGGATTTGGAAAGCCAAATGAAGCTACCGCAGAGTCAGCAGCCTTTTGGGAAAAGGAGGGGGTATGATGGGGTGCGTAGCAATCCTAATTTCCAAAGAATGAAATTTTTATCTTACGTAACACGTATAGAAATTCTTTCTGAAGTGAACGTCATGCTCTATCTAACTGTAAGTATAAATCCAATAAATGGAAACTGAGTTCTAGACAGTTCCACTCTGTAGGAACCTGTAACTAAAATGTTTTACAACTCGGATATGGAGTTCATTCTTAACGGATGTGTTATCATTGGCAGTGCAATCATGAAGATCAATTTAGCTTCGTGCTAAGTGTTCTGCAGCATCCCCACCCCCACCCCACCTCAAAGCACAAGGTTGTTTTCAATCTTGATAAACACTGCAGCTCCCAGTTGACTGTAGATAAAGCTCAGCATGCCAGAGTCAATGATTGGTTGAAAATTTTGTGGGGGAAAGAGGAGCTAGAATTATGGAAATGATTATTTCTTGGTTCTCACTTCAGGCCTTGAGAGGAAGGAGATACATTTTATATACATATATGTATATAAAATGTATATGTATATACATATATGTACATATATATGTATAGAAAATGTGTCTCCTGTTGGGAATGGCACTCTTAAAATATTTAATTAAAATTTCAGTAATTGTTTACTGGATGAAGCAGACTTTCCATCATTTTAAAAAATTAAGTATAATGTTTTCTATATCTTTAAATATTTTCATTTGTTTTTTAGTACAAAGGCAAATGAAAGTTTAATAAACTTCTGTGACTACCAAAAAAACAAAAGCCAAAGCCATTAATGTGCACTACCCGGATCAACTTTAACCAAAAATAGGTTTACTTCTGAGTGGTTGTCCATATGTGAATTTATAGGATTTAGTTGTCTTATGACTTCCTTTTGAAAAGTTTGTTCTCATTTTTTTCCTAGCTCTCTCTCCCTTCTATCATCCTCCTATTTCCTTTATTTTAAAATCATAAATCAGTTCCAACTGGTAAATGGCAGTAGTCCATCTTTTCTATCAAAATGACAGTTTCTTCATCTTAGGAAAGATCACATGTCTGAAAAATTCCATGGGCAAAAAATTGTAAATCAGATACTTATTAAGCCTTAGAAATTTAAGGTATGTTAGAATGAGGCTAGTTGGCTCCATAGCTTTCTTGGCCCATTGAAATGGAAAGTAACCTGGATCAAAAATCTAATAATTGTTTGAAAGTCACACTGTAAAGGTGTGATCTATAAACAGTGATCCTTTGATCCTAAATTTTTCTTTCACTGGTTTACACAATATTATTTTCATGTCCAGAACAAAACAAAGAGATATTTTTGCTATAACCATCTTTTTATCAAGTTTGGGTATTTATTCTCACCATTTTGTATCCACTCCCCAGAAAAATGTGCTGTTTGCACAGTATCTGTTTTTTTAACAGGTCTTTCAAATTGTTGTCCTTAATGTTATCGATAATCATCTTGCACAGAGTCAGAGGCTTGTGGTTTTGGACTTGCACCTTGTAGCTGCCTTTGTTTTCCTGTAGCTTGAACTGTGAGTGTTTGGATCAGCTGATCACATTGATCAGGAACTAGCCAAATGCTTTGTAGTTTGATATGTATGTATCCCTTAAAAACGTCGTGGCATTTTGGTCTTTATGTTTTGATATCGGGTACATTCCTGCCTTCTCTTAGGTTGTCACATGACGAGAACAAGAGAAGCCTTAACCTGTACTTGTTCCAGTTCCTAGTCCCAATTTGTTTTTGCTTTTATGTTATGAATTTATAAGCATACTAAAGAGACTTGTGCCCTCATCGCACCACAACTCTGAATCAGCCGGGAATGTTGAAGCTGCAACTTTTGCCAAATGAATTTCAACAACAAAAAAACTCTTCATAATGAAAGATATGGAGAATTAATAACTCCAATATGTACTTCCATAAAAGTTTATTGTAATTTAATAAATTATTACTTTCTCCAAGTGATTACTTTCAGTATGATATTTGGGGAGAGAAAAACCTTTAAATGATTTTTTGTGAGGGTGATAAGTCTGCATAACCACCTTGAAAATCTCCCAGGCTTGAAATATGACAGTAATCATGGAGATATCCAAACCTAAGTTTTATAAAGTGTTCTCTCCCCTTCAAGAAGAAGGGGAGAGTTTCCTTGTGTATTTAAAACTGATTGTTATTCTGATATATGTTTCTAAAACATGATATTAAAATAGATATATCCCTTTAGTATTACCATAAAGGCTAGAGCAAAGGGATAAATCTTCAAAAGTGTTAAAGTACATTTTCAGATTTAAACTTGAACCCCAGTTCATCTTTAATTTTTGTTGTGCTTTTTAAAGGCTTCTTTACTTTTGATACACAGAATGCAGTTGTACTTGACCTTTTAAAATTGAAACGTGAGCTTATCAGCAAAAGACAAAACTGCACAGTCATAATAATCAAATAGCAATTATACTGCACAATTCCGTGATTGTAAAGTATCCTGTAACAAGCAATGTTTGTCTCCTATTTTTTGATACCTCTTAAACTTATGTCTTTTAGAAAGACAGTGCCTCTGTATGCTTTTTGTATTTTTATTGAGTGTAAATATTTGTTATATTTTTGGTTAAGAGAATGTAAAAGTACCATTTATTATCATATCTACTAATACGTTGGTGGAATCAATAAAGAATCTAATCAGTCATCTTTGCACGTTATTGCTAATGTGTGGGAGCCGGTCAGGTAATTACACCCAGTCACTCAAGAGGACCAGTCTGGGACCTGTCTTGGTATGAAGGCATTTTTTGTTTTTAGTCGCCAGAGAAATTGGAATTGTCCAATTACAGTTGACATTATGTCAAACATTGTCTGTCAAACACCTAGCTGTTGTGTTGTTTTTTTAAAAGTGTGTTCGGGAACGTCCCAGGTGGTCCGGTGGTTGGGAATCCACCTTGAGTGCGGGGGACACAGGTTTGACCCCTGGTCAGGGAACTGAGATCCCACATGCTAAGGGACAACTAACCCCACGCACTGCAGCTGCTCAGCTCCTGTGATGCAGAGCCCGAGGGCCACAGCCGCTGAAGCCCACGTGCCACAACTAGAGAGTTCACATCCTGCAGCCAGAGAGCCCACGTGGTGCAGCTGAGACCTGGTGCAGCCAAGTATGTTTTTAAAAAGTGTATTCAGCTACAGACCAGCTTTATCAGTGGCTTAAACCGTATTGGAGCTTGTTTTTCTTTTATAACAGAAGAGTCTGCCAGAGGACTCTCTTGGGCTGGTACAGAGATTCTGCATGCTATTGAGACACCTGAGGACGCCACCAAGTGTTTCAAGAAGAAAGGATTTGCTGGAAAGGTGCAAACGTGTGTCCCTTTTATTAGCAAAAACAGCTTTTCAAGAACTCCACTTGCATAATTTCTGTTTACCTCTCACCTCAAAACTGTCAGACTGAGTGTCCTTAGAGAGGCAAAGGAAGGTAGCACGGAGGAGAAGGCAACTTGAAGTCTGCAGAGAGTTGTGGCCACTGGTGGAAGAATGCCTACAGTCACCAGGAAGGAGGAGAAACTAGGAAGAGATCCCTCCTTGGAGCCTCAGAGGAAGTGCCACCCAGCCAAAACCTTGCTGTTGGTCTTCTGGCCTGTTGTTTTAACCACTCAGCTTTTGGTATTATGTTAATGGCCACCCTAGAAAACTAATGGATGCTACAATTTTTGTCTGAATTAAAGGGTATAGTGTTTATAAGTACACCACGGGAACCACCCCATCTCACTGCCTTCAAGAAGCATTTGTTAAACAAAGGTAAGAGAGGGCCAGAGGCTTCCTTTCCAACTGGCTGGTCAGCTTGTTGTGTTTCCAAGTGTTTATAGAAGGGACATTTGCTACCGTGTTTGCCACTCTTAATATTTTTTGTTTTTCTTTCTACTTTCACGAGTTCTGGTAAGTATGTACTGGTATCTTTATGTGGTTTTAACTTTAATTTCCCTAATTACTAGTAATGCTAATAAACATCTTTTCAAATTTATTGGCCATTTAGATACTGTCTTTTGTGAGGTGTCTCTAGGTCTTTTTTTATTTGTTGCTAATGTAAAATACAATTGTTTTATAATGACTTGCTTGATTCATTTAGTGATTCTAACAGCTTTTAGATTCTTTTGAATTTC
This sequence comes from Redunca redunca, assembly GCA_006410935.1. Lineage (NCBI taxonomy): Eukaryota > Metazoa > Chordata > Mammalia > Artiodactyla > Bovidae > Redunca > Redunca redunca. The sequence continues at coordinate 211,350 of SJYQ01000671.1, forward strand.
CTATATTCTCCTGGAAATTTTCTACAGGCAGTGAGCTGGGGCCGTGGAGGGCTTATGCGCTGAAGGATTACGGGCTTTAGTGCCTCGTGTCAAGGGTCTTAAGTGGTTGTGGCTTTGTTTTATATATTTTGTCTAGTTTTTTGTTTTAGGGAGGAAGATAAAGTGCTAATTTCTCCATAATGATCAGAAGCAGAAGTTCATATTTAAAATTTTAATATAAAAAATAGTAAAATTTTAATACAGCTCTCTCAGTAAATGAGAGCAGACACAGTCTTCCCCTACCCCCCCCAAAAAAGTGTAAGGATAATTACTTTGAGGTGATTATGGAGCATTTATCAAAGCTGACTATCTGTTAGGCCATGAAGAAACTATTAACAAATTTCAAAGAATTGGATTCTCATAGAGAAGGCTCTCTGCAGCAGAATTAATGGGAATTTGGTAACAAAAATGACAAAATTTGAAAGTTAAAGAGGATATACCTCCCAATAACCAGGAGAAAGTAGAAATTATTTTGAACCAAATGAAAACAGGAAATCAAGACACAACCTTTTGGATGTGATTAAAGGGAATAGTGTAGCATTAAAGTGCACATATTAGAAAAGCAGAAAGGCTAAAAATGAATTAGCAAAACCTCAAGAAACCAGAATAATAGCAAATTCAAATAGATGGAAAAAAATAATAGCAGCAATTAGTGAAATATGTAACATGACAAAAAAAAAAAGGACCAGCAAAGCAGTAAGACCGATAAAATTTCTAAACTCTTGGTGACAATGATCAAGGAAAAAGAAAAAAGGCAAAACTAACCAATGTTAGAATCAAAACATTATTATAGTCATTAGACAGACACTTTGAATGAAATAGTGGATGAAATAAACATAGGGAAACAAAACTTAGCAACACTGTAATAAGGAAAATTCAGTAGTCCCATAACTACTAAAGAAGTTGAGTCTCATTTAAAAGCTTTTCCATTGAGAAAACTTGTCCTGGATGACACTGTCTGTAACTTAAACCCAACACTTAGAAAAGAAGTAACACTGGTACTGCTAACAAAATCTCAGTGACAGTAGGGATTTCTTAAACAGGATTCTCATAAGAAAGTACTAACAGTAAAGGAAATGGTATATTTCACTGTCTTAAAAACATGTTCATCAAAAAATAACCATTGAAAAGAACAAAAAGCCAGAGTTGGAAAATTGTTGTAATTTATATGCCCTTCAGCACACAGGTATCCAAAATATATAAAGTACTTCTTTCTATCAAAAGAAAAAGCACCCAAATTAAAAAAAAAAAAAAATGGGTAAAAGAAATAAAGAAGCACTTCATTAAGAGGCAAGACTGTTCAATAAACATGAAAAAGGGCTTGGCCTTATAATGAAAAGCTCTGCATAAGTTTGGAATTAATGATGAGGGAAGTATTAGCCATGCTGCCTCCTGTTTAAAGTTTGGTGGCAGATGATCAGATCTTCAAGCTGGTTTTCGAAAAGGCAGAGGAACCAGAGATCAAATTGCCAACATCTGCTGGATCATGGAAAAAGCAAGAGAGTTCCAGAAAAACATCTACTTCTGCTTTATTGACTATGCCAAAGCCTTTGACTGTGTGGATCACAATAAACTGTGGAAGATTCTGAAAGAAGTGGGAATACCAGACCACCTGACCTGCCTCTTGAAAAATCTGTATGTAGGTCAGGAAGCAGCAGTTATAACTGGACATGGAACAACAACTGGTTCCAAATAGGAAAAGGAGTATGTCAAGGCTGTATATTGTCACCCTGCTTATTTAACTTCTATGCAGAGTACATCATGAGAAACACTGGGCTGGAGGAATCACAAGCTGGAATCAAGATTGCCCGGACAAATATCAATAACTTCAAATATGCAGATGACACCACCCTTATGGTAGAAAGTGAAGAACTAAAGGGCCTCTTTATAAATTCCATGTATATGCGTTAGTATAGTGTATTGGTGTTTTTCTTTTTGGGTTATTTCACTCTGTATAATAAGCTCCAGTTTCATCCACGTCATTAGAACTGATTCAAATGTATTCTTTTTAATGGCTGAGTAATACTCCATTGTGTATATGTACCATAGCTTTCTTATCCATTCATCTGCTGATGGACATCTAGGTTGCTTCCATGTCCTGGCTATTATAAACAGTGCTGCGATGAACACTGGGGTACACGTGTCTCTTTGAATTCTGGTTTCCTCAGTGTGTATGCCCAGCAGTGGGATTGCTGGGTCATAAGGCAGTTCTATTTCCAGTTTTTGAAGAAATCTCCACACTGTTCTCCATAGTGGCTGTACTAGTTTGCATTCCCACCAACAGTGTAAGAGGGTTCCCTTTTCTCCACACCCTCTCCAGCATGTATTGCTTGTAGACTTTTGGATCACAGCCATTCTCACTGGCGTGAAATCATACCTCATTGTGGTTTTGATTTGCATTTCTCTGATAGTGATGTTGAGCATCTTTTCATGTGTTTGTTAGCCATCTGTATGTCTTCTTTGGAGAAATGTCTAGTTCTTTGGCCCGTTTTTTGATTGGGTCGTTTATTTTTCTGGAATTGAGCTGCAGGAGTTGCTTGTATATTTTTGAGATTAGTTGTTTGTCAGTTGCTTCATTTGCTATTATTTTGTCCCATTCTGAAGACTGTCTTATCACCTTGCTTATAGTTTCCGTTGTTGTGCAGAAGCTTTTAATTTTGATTAGGTCCCATTTGTTTATTTTTGCTTTTAGTTCCAATATTCTGGGAGGTGGGTCACAGAGGATCCTGCTGTGATTTATGTCGGAGAGTGTTTTGCCTATGGTCTCCTCTAGGAGTTTTATAGTTTCTGGTCTTACGTATGGAATTAGGAAAGATGATAACGATAACCCTGTATGTGAGACAGCAAAAGAGACACAGGTGTATAGAGCAGTCTTTTGGACTCTGTGGGAGAGGGAGAGGGTGGGATGATTTGGGAGAATGGAATTGAAACATGTATAATATCATATATGAAATGAATCACCAGTCCAGGTTCAATGCAGGATACTGGATGCTTGGGGCTGGTCCACTGGGATGACCCAGAAGGATGGTACGGGGAGGGAGGTGGGGGGTGGGTTCAGGATGGGGAACACATGTATACCTGTGGCGGATTCATGTTGATGTATGGCAAAACCAATACAATATTGTAAAGTAACCTCCAATTTAAAAAAATGCATTGCATTAAAAAAAAAAGAGCCTCTTGATGAAAGTGAAAGAAGAGAGGGGGAAAGTTGGCTTAAAGCTCAACATTCAGAAAACTAAGATCATGGCATCTGGTCCCATCACTTCATGGGAAATAGATGGGGAAACAGTGTGAACACTGGGTGACTTTATTTTTCTGAGCTTCAAAATCACTGCAGATGGTGATTGCAGCCATGAAATTAAAAGATGCTTACTCCTTGGAAGGAAAGTTATGACCAACCTAGACAGCATAGCAACCCACTCCAGTACTCTTGCTTGGAGAATCCTATGGAGGGAGGAGCCTGGTGAGCTACAGTCCATGGGGTCACAAAGAGTCGGACATGACTGAGCGACTTCACTCACTCAGACAGCATATTAAAAAGCAGAGATATTACTTTGCCAACAAAGGTCCGTCTAGTCAAGGCTATGGTTTTTCCAGTGGTCATGTATGGATGTGAGAGTTGGACTGTGAAGAAGGCTGAGCGCAGAAGAATTGATGCTTTTGAACTGTGGTGTTGGAGAAGACTCTTGAGAGTCCCTTGGACTGCAGGGAGATCCAACCAGTCCATGCTAAGGGAGATCAGTCCTGGGTGTTCATTGGAAGGACTGATGCTGAAGCTAAAACTCCAATATTTTGTCCACTTGATGTGAAGAGCTGACTCATTGGAAAAGACCCTGATGCTATGAAAGACTGAGGGCGGGAGGAGAAGGGGATGGGACAACAGAGGATGAGGTGGTTGGATGGCATCACCGACTCGATGGACATGGGTTTAGGTGGATTCCGGGAGTTGGTGATGGACAGGGAGGCCTGGCATGCTGTGGTCCATGGGGTCGCAAAGAGTTGGACACTGAGCGACCGAACTGAACTGATCATGGGTCCAAAGTTACTCTTGGAAGAGTAACAGGGCTAAATTTAGGGGAAGTTGTACAGTGCACTGGAACCACCAGATGGCGCCACGCTACAATGTGACTCTGCCTGGGGTCTTAAATGTTTAAAAAGGTGAGAGCCAGACTTGTCCTTATATTTAGTCTGTTAATTTTAGATTGTGAAGTGTGAATTGTTAAAGTTTATAAAGTAGTAATTTTATTTACATACACATTGGGAAATGATAACCACAGTCGGTACATTCATCATCTCACATAGTTATCTTTTTTTTTTTTTTTGCAGCATTATTCACAATAGGAAGATGTACAGACTAGCTAAGTATCCATTCCTGGGTGAGAATGTGTACATATACAAATATTTTTTTCATCTCTTTAGCAAGCTCACCTTCCTCAAATTGCTTGCTAAGTGATGTAATTCATCAAAAACAAAAAAGGTAGAACAAGGTAATTTCTTAATGATGTTTCCAGATATGTCTGTGGTCCATAGTGAAATATTTCAGAAGACTTCTTCACAGAGGTAATGAAATAAAGCATTTCCAATCAGGAGATACAGAATTTTAGATACTCTATTTGGATAATCTTCAGATGATAATAGTCAGTGTAAATATAGCTATTTCCTAATACAGTGTTTCTACATTTAGACATAGGACTTGCAATATTTAATGAGTGGTGGTTTTTTCCAGGCCCCCCAAGGGAAATTTTCCAGAAAATACAAATGGCCAACTCTGAACAGGAATGAGAAGCAGAAAAAGGAGCCAATTAAACTTATAAAAATCTACACTGACCAACATCTCCACAGACTCCTGGCAGCTGCTCATCTGTTCTGACTACTTGGTATTTTTTATTTTTTTTTAACATTGACCATTTTGGTAGGTATATAATGGTGTTTTATTGTGACTTTAGTTTTCATTTCCATTATTGTTAGTGGAGTTGAGCTTTTCATATTTATGTGAACCACTTAATTTGCACTGTTATGAACTGCTTTATGAGTATTTTTCTTACCAATTTATAAACATTCTGTGTGTATATATATATGTTTAAGCTCTGTGTATATGTATGTTTCTGGATGTGGCTGCTTCATCTGTTACGTCTGTGGCAGGTGTCCTCTCTCACTCTCGGCTTGTTTGTCATAGCCTTAATAGTGTCACTTGATGAAGTTCTTAATTTTGGACTAGAGAAACTTATTCTCCTTTATGGGCAGTGCATTGTGATCTGTTTAAGAAGTCTTCCTCCACTCCAACATATTTCTATTTTTTAGATACTTGGATGTTTTGCCTTTTAAATTTAGCTCCGAAATATATCTGGAGTAGGTTTTTGTGTGTATTGTGAGGTAGAGGCCGAGTTGAAAAGATACGTTCTTGGCACTTGAATACCATCAGCTGTCCATGTGTATATGAGAATACATCTGGGGTGTGTTCTCTTTTATCAGCCTGTTTGTTCTTCCATTCCCCAATACCTCATCGTCTTAATTACTCTAGTATTATAATACATATTAATACCTCGTAGAGAAAGTTTTCTGACACTGTTCTTTTTCAAGGATATGTTAGCTATTCTTGTATCACTGCATTTCCAAATGAATTTTACAACCAGCCTATCAGCTTATATACATACATATGCACACACAAACGTGAAGTTTTGAGTGGGATTTTCTTGAAATTGTATATCAGCTTGAAGGAAATTACCGTCATTATAAAATGTAGTCTCCCATATCCTGGTGTATGCCTCCATTTACGTAGATTTGCTGTTGCTGTCACTGTTTTACTGTTTTGGGTTAAGTGTTTCATATTCTCATATAAGATTTATTTTTAAGTGTTTAAAGTATTTTTTTTTCTTGTCCTGCTTTATTGAGTTAAATACTTAGCAGGTAAATATTGTGTATGGTTTAGATGTGTGTCTTAGTTCATTTAGGCTGGTGTAACAAAATACATCAGACTGGATGGCTTATGAACAAAGAAATTTCTTTGTCATAGTTCTGAAGACTGAGACGTCGAAGATCAAGATGCTGGTAGATTTGGGGTCTGGTGAGAACTTGCTTTATGGTTCATAAATAGTGTGTCCTCAGGGAACAGAAGAAGTGAGGGATCTCTCTGTGACCTCTTTTATAAAGGGCACTAACCCCATTCATGAGGGCTCCACCATAATGACCTAATCACCTCCAAAGGCCCTACTTTCTAGCATCACCTTCGGAGATGAGGATATCAACATATGAAACTGGGGGCAGGGGTCACAAAGATTTATTGTATAGCAGTGTACACTATACAATATGATTTTATACACGTATACATTGTAAAATGATTATAGTTAAGCTAATTAACATCCATCACCTCACATAGTTACCGTTTGTGTGTGTGTGGTGAGAACACTCAAGATCAACTCTTTAGCAGATTTCAAGTATATAACACAGTAGTAGTAACCGTGGTCATCATGGTTTACAATACCACTCCAGAATTTACTCATCCCATATAAGTAAGTCTCTGCACATTTTGATCAACATCTCCATTTCCCTCCACCCCTCACCCCTGAGTAAACACCAGATTGCACATATTAGTGACATCATGCAGGATTTTTCTGTGCTTGGCTTATTTTGCTCAGCATATTGTTCTCCAGGTTCAAGCATGTTGTCTCAAATTGCAGGATTTTTTCTAAGGCAGAATAACGTTACTGTGTGTATGCACAGCAAAGTATGTGCACACGCCCCATACTTTTTATCCGTTCGTCTGTCAGCGGACACTTGGGTTGTTTCCAAATCTTGGCAGTTTTTGTCAGTAACGCTGCAATGAAGATGGAGAGGCAGGTATCTCTTCAGCCAGCAGTCAGCGATGAGCTGGGACCCTCAGTTCTACAAGCAAATGAATCCTGCCAACCACCTGCCTGAACTTGGAAGTGGATTTTCCCCTAGTTAAGCCTCCAGATTAAGCACAGCCCAGCTGACACCTTAGACCCAGCCAAGCTGTGACCCACTGAATTTCAGATTCCTGATGTACTGAAGTTAGGCCAGTCTAAGCTGTTGAATTTGTGGTAATTTACTGTATAGCAGAAAACAGCTACTAGATCGCTTTCACCTGCATGACTTTGGGAAGGCTGTGTATATCCCCTGTGCCTTAGTTCTCTCATCCTCAGATCAGGTTAACAACAACCTGTCTCATAAGCAATGAGGATGAAATGAGTTAATGCAAGTGCAATCCTTTGATATTGCTTAGCCGCCTAAAATGGCAGCCCACTCCAGTGTTCTTGCCTGGAGAATCCCAGGGACAGGGCAGCCTGGTGGGCTACTGTCTCTGAGGTCGCGCAGAGTCGGACACGACTAAAGGGACTTAGCAGCAGCAGGCAGCAGCCACCTAAAAAGTTTCTCAGTAATTGTAACCTGTATTATCACCCTATCCCTACCTTTCACCCCCTCCCTCTCTCTTCCTTCTTCATAGCTGAATAGATCTTACCTGACTCTTCCACCACATCTTCTTTTCTAGAATTTAATTTCTGTGCCCAATATAGTCTTGGCTGGCCGAGACTCCTTAATCAAAGGGTCATTTATCAGACAACCTCAAGTATCCTAAATATAACCAAAATGCTCCAAAATTAAGTTGATTGCATGTAGAAAATGCATTATACTCTTGAATTTTCAATGAGACCCAGAGCTTTCTTGTTTCCTAAAGTCAAAACTTTAAAAATGTGCGTGGGAAACTTGAAGGAAGCATATTACTAGCAGTAGGACGACCTGAGAGAGAAGCTATCTGAAAACTCTGAAGAGAACTCACCAGGCAGTCTGGGGCAGAGACATGATGCACCCCAGGGATCTATGAGGGTTATCGCTAAACAAATATTGTCTTGTTGGACAAGAAATTCATTCTGTACATTTTGATTTCTAAATTTACTTGTTTAACAGCAATTTTATCATCAATAGAGCCTCAGGGTCCATTCTGCACTAACAAGAACAGAGTATGTACTTTATATTTTCATACTTGAAATATGTATAATATTAGAAATACACTTCTTTAAGTTTTTAAAATCAAAAGATCTCTTCAACAACAACAAAATAAAACCAGTCACAATTTTAAAGTGGGCCAAAGACTAGAGATTTTTCAAAGAAGAGAAAAAAATGGCCAATAAGCACAGGGAAATATGTTCAACATCACTAATCAAAAAGGTGAAAAAAATTATATATGAAATATGTCACATCCATTGAAATAGCTATGCCCACTCCCCCCAAAAAAAGAAAACCAGAAAATTACAAGTGCTGAGAAGGATGCGGAGAAACTGGAACCTTACGTACTCTCAGTGAAAATGTAAACTGGTTGCATCCCTGATAGAAAAGAATATGGAGGTTTCTGAAAAAGTAAGTAATAATGCTACCATATCATCCAGAAACCCCACTTCTGGCTGTGTATCCAAAAGACTTAAGAGCAGCCTCAAAGGCAGCTTTGTATACTCACACATTATTCAATTGCCAAAGTGGAAGCAGCCCAAATGTCCATTGATGGATAAGTAGATGAATAAAATGTAGTATATATATGTAAGTGGAATATTCAGCTTCTAAAAGGAAAGAAATTCTGAAATATGCTGCAACACGAATGAACCTTCATGTCAAGTAAAACGAGCCAGGAACAAAAAGACAAATACTCTTTGAGCTATCTAGATTAGTGATTGCCAAAGGCTTGGGGAAGGGGAAATGGGGGGCTACCCAGTGTTTGCAAGATGAAAGTGTTCTGGAAGTTGGTTGCACAATAATAATGTGAGTAACAGTATTGAAATGTGCACTCAAAAATGGTTACAATGGTAAATTTATGTGTATTTTACCACAGTCAGTTCAGTCGCTCAGTCGTGTCCAACTCTTTGCAACCCCAAGAATCGCAGCACACCAGGCCTCCTTTTCCATCACAAACTACAGTTCACTCAAATTCATGTCCATCAAGTCAGTGATGCCATCCAGCCATCTCATCCTCTGTCATCCCCTTCTCCTGCCCCCAATCCCTCCCAGCATCAGAGTCTTTTCCAGTGAGTCAACTCTTCACATGAGGTGGCCAAAGTACTGGAGTTTCAGCTTCAGCATCATTCCTTCCAAAGAAATCCCAGGGCTGATCTTCAGAATGCACTGGTTCGATCTCCTTGCAGTCCAAGGGACTCTCAAGAGTCTTCTCCAACAACACAGTTCAAAAGCATCAATTCTTCAGCGCTCAGCCTTCTTCACAGTCCAACTCTCACATCTATAAATGACCACTGGAAAAACCATAGCCTTGACTAGACGGACCTTTGTTGGCAAGGTAATGTCTCTCTGCTTTTCAATATGCTATCTAGGTTGGTCATAACTTTCCTTCCAAGGAGTAAGCGTCTTTTAATTTCATGGCTGCAGTCACCATCTGCAGTGATTTTGAGCCCCCAAAAATAAAGTCTGACACTGTTTCTACTGTTTCCCCATCTATTTGCCATGAAGTGATGAGATCGGATGCCATAATCTTCGTTTTCTGACTGTTGAGCTTTAAGCCAAGTTTTTCACTCTCCACTTTGACTTTCATCAAGAGGCTTTTTAGTTCCTCTTCACTTTCTGCCATAAGGGTGGTGTCATCTGCATATCTGAGGTTATTGATATTTCTCCTGACAGTCTTGATTCCAGCTTGTGCTTCTTCCAGCCCAGCGTTTCTTATGATGTACTCTGCATAGAAGTTAAATAAGCAGGGTGACAATATACAGCCTTGACGGGCTCCTTTTCCTATTTGGAACCAGTCTGTTGTTCCATGTCCAGTTCTAACTGTTGCTNTTTCTTGAAGAGATCTCTAGTCTTTTCCATTCTGTTGTTTTCCTCTATTTCTTTGCATTGATCGCTGAGGAGGGCTTTCTTATCTCTTCTTGCTGTTCTTTGGAACTCTGTATTCAGATGCTTATATCTTTCCTTTTCTCATTTGCTTTTCGCTTCTCTTCTTTTCACAGCTATTTGTAAGGCCTCCCCAGACAGCCATTTTGCTTGTTTGCATTTCTTTTCCATGGAGATGGTCTTTGATCCCTGTCTCCTGTACAATGTCATGAACCTCAGTCCATAGTTCATCAGGCACTCGATCTATCAGATCTAGTCCCTTAAATCTATTTCTCACTTCCACTGTATAATCATAAGGGATTTGATTTAGGTCATACCTAAATAGTCTACTGGTTTTCCCTACTTTCTTCAATTTAAGTGAATTTGGCAATAAGGAGTTCATGATCTGAGGCACAGTCAGCTCCTGGTCTTGTTTTTGTTGCAATATTGCATAGGAACCTGGAATGTCAGGTCCATGAATCAAGGCAAATTGGAAGTGGTCAAAAAAGAGATGGCAAGAGTGAATGTCGACGTTCTAGGAATCAGCAAACTAAAATGGACTGGAATGGGTGAATTTAACTCAGATGACCATTACATCTACTACTGTGGATAGGAATCCCTTAGAAGAAATGGAGTAGCCATCATGGTCAATAAGAGTCCGAAATGCAGTACTTGAATGCAATCTCAAAAGTGACAGAATGATCTCTGTTTCCAAGGCAAACCATTCAATATCACGGTAATCCAAGTCTATGCCCCAACCAGTGATGCTGAAGAAGCTGAAGTTGAACCATTCTATGAAGACCTACAAGACCTTTTAGAACTAACACCCAAAAAAGATGTCGTTTTCATTATAGGAGACTGGAATGCAAAAGTAGGAAGTCAAGAAACACCTGGAGTAACAGGCAAATTTGGCCTTGGAATATGGAATGAAGCAGGGCCAAGAAAATGCACTGGTCCTAGCAAACACCCTCTTCCAACAACACAAGAGAAGACTCTACACATGGACATCACCAGATGGTCAACACCAAAATCAGATTGTATTTTACCAGTTTTTTAAAAATGCCCCCTAAAAATCTAACCCAAGAAAGATTAACAAATGAAATATTTGTGGTGGCTACTAGAGAAGGAGAGGAAAACTCATCGCAGTAGCAGAGGGTTTCAACTCCTGGGAGACCAGAAGTATGTTAAGGGCAGTTTGTATACCCCTAATAAATCCAAACTCCAAATGCTCTCTCCTCCTGGGTCTCATCCATAAAATCTGTAGGGCACTAGAGATCAAGTTGCTGGTCAGCACCGAGATTTGCAGCAAGGGCCAAAACTCATAGGTAAATTTGACCTTGGGTTTTATCTTCAGCTTGTCAGGCACTCATTTCACTAAGACCCTGAGGCTTCATAATGCTGAGGAGACAATAAACTTGAGAGCAGTTATTTTTCTATCATCCCCAGTGTTAGATATTTAAATCCTATTTGAGCTCAGGACTTCCTTTGAGAGGCAGAGTAATAAGCAAGGTGAACTTATAAAGAATAGTTTTCTGTCCCAGGAAGTGCACACAAGGGGTAGGTGTTGAGTCGTCATCCGGAGATCGCCTGGGGACCCAGGTGCTCAGCATCGTGGGAGGCTGGGGATCCCGTATGGACTCTCTCTCTGCTGGCACCCAAACACTGAGCCTCCTTTCTGGCTTCTGACCTTCCCACAGCCGGCAAGCCCACTGCGACCTGGAACTCAGGGTAGGTTCAGCGGTTCGGTGGTTCCTGGCATTTTGGGTTACTGCTTATTTTCTTTTCAGTATTTTTAATTTTCCAATTTAAAAAATATTTTGCATTGGGTCATCCTGAACCCTATCCTGCTGATACCTTTTGGTTTAAAGAGTATGACAGCTTCCCAGGTCTGCAGGGTCTGAATACGGTGTGAGATCTGGGCTCCTGAGAAGCAAAGGGTTTGAGGCTTCAGAGCTGGGTGTTTTTGATCCAGATGACAGGGAGGGAGAGCTGAGAGTCCAGCAGAGTAGCTTAGAATCCTCTTTGTCTTTCGTCTCATGTGTAAATCTTGTCTCCTTTGAAACAAGCACTGACAGATAAGGTCTTAACCCCCTCCTGCATTTTGCCCTACAAGCTTTCCTGCGTTTGTCTTACTGGAACTCTCCATTCTCCTTTTAAAGGCAACTGTTCTTTTCCCAGTCCATGGGGTTTGGGTGGGACTGAGAGTCAGTCACCTGCCCCTATACACACACGTGGGTATGTGGCTGTATGCGGGCCTGTGTGAGGTATTCCTTAGAATTCCTAGCCTGGAGGTCAAGGGCAGTTTTCTGTGTGACCCCATGATGTTGAATCAGAAATGGTAAGATAACTATGCCCAGCTATTGGCTATTTGACCTCGAGCAAGTCATTTATCCTCTAATCATCCGTTCCATCACCTGTTTATGACATTGGAAGAGTAAAGCTCTGTACGAGGATGGATTGGAGAATGAGCCAAGCCCACGCCTAACAGGTGACCAGTATTTACTAAACGTCTCCCCAGCTTCTCCCTCCAGTGTCCCATCCTCTTACATAGCCCCACAGCCAGACCATCCTCCCTTCCCTGTGAGGCCAGGAATGTAAAGTGCTTTTGGCAGTCTGGAACTAATTGAAGTCTGATAGGTAAAACAAAAATCGAACCTTTATCTTTCTTAAACTTTGAAAGAAAATAGAAATCATAGTTTTGTGTTTTTACCACCTATTTCACCGGAAGCCTACGCTTCTGACTTTCTCTCATACAAGGCCTGGTAAGTCTTTCATTCTGAAAACCACCAAGGATGGTGTTGAGCTAGACTCACACACCTGCTGCTCTCTGGGTGGTGGTTGTATCTGAGAGCCATAGCAGAGACTGCGAGGCAGGATGAGGTCACCCACTATGAAGCAGGGAAAGGAGGATGCCTGCATTGTAAAACCCAAGTCAAGAAGGTCTGTTACATGCCACTCACTGAGTTCCTGAGGCAACCGGCTGGGCTGCACTGGTGTGGCCCTCCCTTAGTGTCGGCATACTAGGAAAGGCCTCCGTCCACATCACAGTTTTTGTACATGGTGTTTTTCACATGAGACTCTGTGTCTGGCCCTGTGTGATATCATGGGCTTTAATGGAAAACATTGAATGGTTTTTCCATAGACACATGTATGGTTTTTCTGTAGACATGCACCCCTAGGTCCCTGCTGTGTGCTAGGCATGGTGAGGATGCTCTGAAAAAAGCCTCAGACATCATCTTGTTAGTGTCACCTAGCAAACAAAGGCCTTGGTGTGTGCTGGCTTCTACAGCCAGGAGCTCCTGCTGACCACAGGAACGGGTATCCGGAGGTGCTGGCCAGTTGCTGAATAACTTGAGCTTCTGACATGGCCTCTCATGGGGTCTTTGGTTCTTGTGTCGGTCATGTTCCCATGAACCTTTTTAACAAGATCTCAGTTGTGAAAGCACCATTTCTACTGGCATAACGTTGAGCACAAGATAAACTCTGTTTATCCCAAGTTTGCACTTACGAGGAATAGGGAAAACGATGTCGGGTGATTGAGAGATTTGCATTTGTCCAAGTCTGTTCGGAGGTGGTTCTCCTTACACACGTGATTATAGTCTGTAAATGTCATACTTTTCTTAATGTTTCCCTCTCTTTACTCTGCTGTTACTGTTTTAAATTTTTTTAATTTATTTTTAATTGGAGGATAATTGCTTTACAATATTGTGTTAGTTTCAGCCATATGTGAATCAACCAGTGGGTATACTTATGTCCCCTCCCTCTTGACCCTCTCCTCCCATCCTAGCCCTCTGGGTTGTCACGGCACCAGGTTGAGCTCCGTGTTATACAGCAACTTCCCACTAGCGGTCACTCTACAAATGATACCGTGTATGTTTCAGTGCTACTCTCAGTTCAGCTCCTTCCCCTGCTATGTCCACAAATCTGTTCTCTCTGTATTCCTGCCATGCAAATAGGTTCATCAGTACCATTTTTCTAGGTCACATATATATGTGTTAAATATCTGCTGTTGCTTTTGAACCCCTTTGACTTGCTAAGCATTTACCTATCAATATGCTTAAGCAAACATTGTTACCAACCTGGGCTCTTGGACTCCAATCAATTCACATTGGTAAGTGGCCAGAGAATTTCAGGCAAGACTTTATCAGAGCTCACGTTGTAGCACAAGCAAGTCAAAGCAAGAAACATACCCTTGCCTGCCTCCCCAGGAGGAGCTGCTTGGGTCCTTAAATGGAGCAACCCCAGGGCAGGTTCATGGGCTGGAGAGCAGGCAGACCTGAGGCGCTCTGTCCCCGACTTGGCGGTGCCCTTGCTCACTGCTGTGCAGTTACTCCTGTGGCTCCTGCCACAGTTACTTTAGCCACTTACAGTTTCTTTGTATCCTGTTGCTCAAGGAGATATCTGTCCAGGTGTACACACCCAGTAGAGGGTCCTAGCTCCAAGTCTGTCTCCGGATCACATCCTCAAAGTCCATTCACATTGTTGTGTCAGGATTTTTCTTGAGTATTTCCTTGTAGTAGACACTGCACTTTTTCTGTTCAGCTGTCAGTGAACTCTTGTGCCACCTCTGTATCTTGGCTGTTGTATATAATGCTGCTATATTCTTGTGTGCAAATATGTCTGAGACTCTGCTCAGTTCAGTTCAGTTCAATTGCTCAGTCACGTCCGACTCTGCGACCCCGTGAATCGCAGCACGCCAGGCCTCCCTGTCCATCACCAACTCCCGGAGTTCACTCAAACTCACGTCCATTGAGCCAGTGATGCCATCCAGCCATCTCATCCTCTGTCGTCCCCTTCTCCTCCTGCCCCCAATCCCTCCCAGCATCAGAGTCTTTTCCAGTGAGTCAACTCTTCGCATGAGATGGCCAAAGTACTGGTTGGATCTTCTTAATATGTAACTAGAAGTAAGATCATATAGTGGTATTTTCAAGTTTTATCTGAGGACCCTCTGTAGTTTCCCATGGCATTTGTACCATTTTACATTCCCACCAGCACAGACAGGGTTCCAATTTCTCCATATCTTCACTAACACATTATTTTCTGGGTTTTTTGTTTTTAACCAAAGCCATGTATCTTATTGAGTGTGAGGTGCTATCTCATTATGGTTTTGATTTGCATTTCCCTCATGATTAGTGATGTTAAGCATCTTTTTATGTGGTTATTAGCCATTTGTTTATAAAGAAATGTCTATTCAGGTCCTTTAACCACTTTTGAGTTGTGTGTTTTTTATTATTGTCTTGCAGTTCTTTGTATATAATGGATGTAACCCTTTGTCAAATATAAGCTTTGCAATGTTCTCCCATTCTGTAAGTTACCTTTTTTTCTGTTGATTGTGTTTTTGATGTACAGAAGGTAATTTTGTTATATCTTCTTCTTGGACTGATCCTTTGATCATTATGTAGTGGCCTTCTTTGTCTCTTTTCACAGCCTTTGTTTTAAAGTCTATTTTATCAGATATGAGTATTGCCACTCCTGCTTTCTTTTGGTCTCTATTTGCATGGAATATCTTTTTCCAGCCCTTTACTTTCAGTCTGTATGTGTCCCTTGTTTTGAGGTGGGTCTCTTGTAAGCAGCATATAGAGGGGTCTTGTTTTTGTATCCATTCAGCCAATCTTTGCCTTTTAGTTGGGGCATTCAACCCATTTACGTTTAGGGTAATTATTGATAAGTATGATCCCGTTACCATTTACCTTATTGTTTTGGGTTCGGGTTTATACATCCTTTTTGTGTTTCCTGTTTAGAGAATATCTGTTAGCATTTGTTGGAGAGCTGGTTTGGTAGTGCTGAATTCTCTCAGCTTTTGCTTGTCTGTAAAGCTTTTGATTTCTCCTTCGTATTTGAATGAGATCCTTGCTGGGTACAG
>SJYQ01000671.1:227631-261780 GCA_006410935.1 Redunca redunca
CTGCCTGTCCCTGGCGGGGGATGGTCTGCAGCCAGCTACTTCCGTTCTGTCCTTTGTTCTGTGCGCAGTCCTGGTGGTGCCCTATGTTCGAGCTTTTCGTGTGGTTAGCTATCCCCTAGTCTGGTTTACTAGCCCAAGTTAGTTCGTTCTGGTTACTTGCTGGGCTTTCCTACCCGATTCTTACAAAGCTGTGCAGCCTGCGTCTCACGCACGTGTCCCTGCCCCACCCCCACTTGCTAGTGGCGGGTGCAGGTTTATGTGCTGCTTTTCCGCTGGGGAAGTCACTGTTGGGCTTGTAATCTGTCGGTTTTAATTATTCATTTATGTATCGTTCCTGTTATGATGCCCTCTGTGCTTCCAGGGCTCGCCACAGACTCGGCAGGGAGAGTGTTTCCTGGTGTTTGGAAACCTCTCTTCTTAAAGTTCCTTTCCCGGGTCGGGCTTCCCTACCCGGGACGGAGCTCCCTCCCCACCTCCTTTGTCTCTTTTGTCGTCTTTTATATTTTTTCCCTACCTGTTTTTGAAGGCAGTGATCTGCTTTTCTGGGTGCTTGATGTCCTCTGCCAGCATTCAGAAGTTGTTTTGTGGAGTTTGCTCGACGTTGAAATGTCCAGAAGGTAATTTTGAAGTGGTCTGGTTTTTGTTTACTTTTGTTGGCTGATTTGTCTTATCCAAAAATGTCACTGCAGATTTATGTCACGAACCTTTTCTCTCATGTTTTCTTCTAAGAGTTTCATTGTTCTAGGTCTCAGGTTAATGTGTTTGATCAAATTTTTGTATATCGTGTATGGTAATAGTCTACTCTTGTGTCCTCCTCAAATATGTTGAAACCCTAATGCCCGATGTGATGGTATTAGTAGGTCAGCCTTCGGGAATTATTTACATCATGGGGACTTTGCCCTGAATGGAACTGCTGCTCTCAGAGGCTCCAGAGATCCCTTGCCTCTTCCACCCTGTGAAGACACAGAAGAGGGCACCTGCCATGAGCCAGGAAGGAGGGCCCTCAGCAGGAGCCACGCTGGCACCTGGATCTTTGACTTCCCAGCATCCAGAATGGTAAGAAATAAATTTCTGTTGTTAATATATGATATCTAGTCTGTGGTATTTGTGGTAGTAGCCTGAACAGATTGACATGGTTCACCTTTATTCCGTGTGGGCATATCCAATTTCCCCAGCACCATTTGTTGAAAAGACTGGCCTTAGCATCCTTGTTCAAAGTCACTGAACCAGACACGGGAAAGTTTATTTCTGGGCTTCCTGTTCTAGTGGTCTGTCTCTTTATGATAGTACTACACTGTGGTAATTACTGTAGATTTGTAGGAAGTTTTGAAGTATGATACCTCCAACTTTGTTCTTTTTGAAGATTATTTTGGCTCTCAAGGGTCCCTTGAGATTCCACATGGATATAAGGATGGATTTTTATAGAGTACATGAACACAAGATATCTTTTCATTTCTTCATGTCTTGACTTTCTTTAATGGTTTGTAGTTTTCAGCATACAAGTCTTTTGCCTCCTTCAGTTCAGTCGCTCAGTTGCATCCAACTCTTTGCAACCCCATGGACGCCTCCCTGTCCATCACCAACTCCTGGAGTTTACCCAAACTCATGTCCTTTGGGTCAGTGGTAACATCTAATCATCTCATCGTCTGTTGTTCCCTTCTCCTCCCACCTTCAATCTTTCCCAGCCCAGCATCAGGGTCCTTTCCAATGAGTCAACTCTGCATGAGGTGGCCAAAGTACTGGAGTTTCAGCTTCAACAGTCAGGACTGATTTCCTTTAGGATGGACTGGTTGGATTTCCCTGCAGTCCAAGGGACTCTCAAGAGTCTTCTCCAACACCACAGTTCAAAAGCATCCATTCTTTGGCACTCAGCCTTCTTTATAGTCCAAGTCTCACATCCATACATGACCACTGGAAAAACCATGGTTTGACTAGATGGACCTTTGTTGGCAAAGTAATGTCTCTGCTTTTTAATATGCTGTCTAGGTTGGTCCTAAGTTTTCTTCCAAGGAATAAGCATCTTTTCATTTCATGGCTGCAATCACCATCTGCAGTCATTTTTAGAGCCCCCCAAAATAAATTCTATCACTGTTTCCCCATCTGTTTGCCATGATGTGATGGGACCAGATGCCTTGATCTTAGTTTTCTAAATGTTGAGCTTTAAGCCAACCTTTCACTCTCCTCTTTTACTTTCATCAAGAGGCTTTTTAGTTCCTCTTCACTTTCTGCCCTAAGGGTGGTGTCATCTGTATATCTGAGGTGATTGATATTTCTTCTGGCAATCTTGATTCCAGCTTGTGCTTCCTCTGCCCAGCACTTCGCATGATGAACTCTGCATAGAAGTTAAATAATCAGGGTGACAATATACAGCCTTGACGTACTCCTTTTCCTGTTTGGAACCAGTCTGTTGTTCCGTGTCCAGTTCTAACTGTTGCTTCCTGACCTGCACACAGGTTTCTCAAGAGGCAGGTCAGGTGGCCTGGTATTCCCATCTCTTTCAGAATTGTCCACAGTTTATTGTGATCCATACAGTCAAAGGCTTTGGCATAGTCAATAAAGCAGAAATGTTTTTCTGGCACACTCTTGCTTTTTCCATGATCCAGCGGATGTTGGCAATTTGATCTCTGGTTCCTCTGCCTTTTCTAAATCCAGTTTGAAAATCTGAAAGTTCACGAACTGTTGAAGCCTGGCTTGGAGAATTTTGAGCATTACTTTACTAGCATGTGAGATGAGTGCATTTGTGCGGCAGTTAGAACATTCTCTGGCATTGCCTTTCTTAGGGATTGGAATGAAAACTAACCTTTTCCAGTCCCGTGGCCACTGCTGAGTTTTCCAAAGTTGCTGGCATATTGAGTGCAGCACTTTCACAGCATCGTCGTTCAGGATTTGTAATAGCTCAACTGGAATTCCATCCCTTCCACTTGCTTTGCCTCCTTGGTTAAATTTATTCCTTAGTATACAAAAACGTAATTTTTGTGTTGCTTCTGTATCCTGTCACTTTATTTGTTCTAACAAATGTGAGTGTGTGATCTGATTGTTAGGACTTTCTACATATCAGATCATGTTGCGTGTGAAGTGAGAGCTGGTAACTTTGCCTTTTCCTGTCTGTTCTGGCTAGGCCTTCTAGTGTTTTGTTCAAAGTGGTGAAAGCAGGCATCTGTATTCCTGGTTCCTGATCTCAGTCTTTCATCATTGAAAACGAATGGTATCACACTGGTGGCCTTTTCATGTACGATCTTCATTTTGTTTAGTTTCCTTCTAGTTTGTTTAGTGTTTTTACTATCGAAAGGGTCTTGAGGATTGTCATGGAGATGACCAAATAGGGTTCCCCCATCTCTCTGGAAACATGGTGTATTACAGAGACTGACTTTTCTTCTGTTGAGCTATTTGTGCTTTTCTGGAATATATCTCACTTGGTCATCATTCTTTTAATGTGCTGGTGCATTCTGTTTGCTATTTTCTTGAGGATGTCTGCACTTATTTCTTCTCTTGCTGCTTTTAAGATTCTGTCTTTGATAGTTTGATTAAATCTTGGTGTGGGCCTCTCTGGATGGATCCTACTTCGAGTTTTTTAACCTTTTTTGTATTCCTGTTTTGCTATGATCTGAATGTTAGTGTGCCCCCTCCCTGGAGCTCACATTGAGGTTCCTGAGGTATGGCCTTTGGGAGTGCTTCAGTCATAAAGGTGTAACTCTCAAGAATGGGATTAGTGCCTGGCAGAGGGCCCTCAGTGCACTGGCACCCTGATCTTCGATGCCTCCAGAGCTGTAAGAAGTAACTTTGTTCCTAAGCCACCCAAATCTTGGATCCCTATTTCTGAAAAGTAAAACGTTTTTAATGTTTCCTGACACTGCAGCCAACAGTGTGGCCCTGGCACCTCCTCAGAGGTGGGTGGGCCGGGGTCAAGGTAAGATGTTGGAAAGGCACACAGATTTTTAAAAGCTGGATGTGTTTAGCTGGCTTCTAGTAGCATCTTTATGAAAAAGGTAACCAGGTCAAGCTCTCTGTAGAAAAGCATGTTACTTTCTGCTCCTGTAAAGGAGTAAACACCAGTGCCTAGGTGTTGAGTGTATCATTGGTCTGAAGGTGGTGCACACAGGTCTAGTGAGGTCTGGAGCCTGGAGTTACAGAGGAGAAAATCTGGGGTTAGAGTTGACAGTTTTTATTCTCTTACCTTTCGGTGAGCCTAAAACCATCCTTTAATACCAGAATCACCATTCCTATAGCAACTGTTAGGTCCCAGATCAAACACTTGGATCTTCTGATCCTGAAGTAGTACAAAGGTCAGCTAAAAAAAACTATCAAGATGAGGAGATTGAGAAGAGAAGGGGCAAAAGCAACCCACAGGCTACTTCTAGCTGATAAAAGTGTCAACAAAACCCTCATCTCAGAAACATCCTCAAAGCTTAGGTGCTTAAATATTAATAGATTAATATTATGAATATGGTCTCTTACTGGACCAGTCTTAAAGGTAAAATTTAAATTGCCTTTTCACCAGTCTGCTAAAAGCATCTTTTGAAGCAGAAGGAATGTAAGAATTCTGCATTTTCAAAATTTTAGCAAATTCCATTCTGACACTACTTATAGATTTGCATATGCCTTGGAAACATGCACTCCAAATAGAGCTCCTCATTAATACACCAGCAGGACTTTCTTTAGATCCTTTCGTTTAACCCAGTTTCTCTGTAGACTCCCTGGCCGTGAGATGAGGAAAGATAACTGAAACTTTTTGAGAAACCATTTTCTGATACTTTTATTTTAGAATAGCATGACATGGCACACCTAAGTGATCTGGTCCCAATGCCTGACCAACCACACATTAAAGATTCTCTAACAGGATCTGGTGAGTATACAGACGTGCTCTGTTCTAAATCAGTTTCCCAGCTAGGGCACTCTGACAACAGGTCTCTTGTTGGGACGGATATGCAGGAGCCCCCTGAAGGGGGTACCCCTTCCTCAATGTCTGACATCAGAAAGTACCTCCAGACATTTTCAAAACTGACCACACTTTCTGTGACAATGGAAATATTCTGTAACTCTCTAATGTGATAATGTGACTGGGAGATAGAATTCTTACCTTTCCTATTAAATCCCACACATACACTGACGACAAAATGCTTCAGCATGAAAAACTGAGGTGGATACCTTTGTTTAGTAGTCATAACTCAAAATTCACTCACAGCACCTCTTCAGCATTTCTTATGTTTATTAAATATGTCCTAGAAAGAAAATAACCAAGTCAGGATTGAAAAACATTTATTGAATCAAAATCAAATACTTTTTTTATTATCTACAAGCCAACACTGAACTTACTTTATTCAAGAATGAACACAATGTACAAAAAAAGTATGCTTATATTATAAAAATATGTCAATTTTATCTCCTGGGTGCTGAGCAGAAGTCATTTTAAACAAAATCAAGGCAAACTTGCTTTCTATAATAGAACTGCTATAATTTAATAACAAAAGAGAGCGCTAATATATACTCACAAAGTATCTTTAAAGGCCCACTGATAATGCTGCATCGGAAATGCTGAACCCAATCAGCATAGTTCACATTTCCACTCTATGCTCACTGGCACCACTTCACGCCTACATCACAGGAAAGCACCTCTTTTAAGAATGTATGTCATTAGTTAACAGTTGTTAGCACATGTTTCAGCAAAATATTAACAGTCAATTCTATTTCGTTAGCTTCGATTTTCAAATGAGACACATTGTTATCGGGAGCAAATGACATCCCAAGGTTTAAAAACCTACTTATCAACGGGGAAAGTGGACTCCCTATAAAAAAACTGTGTCCAAGGTTAGTATCTTAAAATTCTTGGTAATTTTCTTGAGTCATCATTGGCACCTTCCTTGGCATGTGTTCCTGCACACAGTGTGGCTACTTGTGCCTGCCAGAGGCAGCTGCAGAACAATTAGAGGCTGAAGAGGGCAGCCTTTGGCTTACCATGGAGACACACTCCAGTGCTCACTGGAGAATTTGGTCCCTGGAGAATTAGGAAAGTGAGCGATTGAGAAAAAGACTAAAGTCAAATCATCAAGTAGGGAAAAGGGACCAGGGTTCCCTGTACTGTTCTAGGAGTTACACAATTATAAACTCTGTACTAAAGTCAAAATAGAAGTAGACTGACTAGCATTATCACTGACAACACTAAAACAATCCATCTTATTCAAAGAGCGTGCACACCACAGCGTCCCTGTCAGGACCCTGACTGCTGAACACAAGGACACTGGTAGTCAGGCAACATCCCGAATGTAGTATCAACACAACTGATGCCATTAAATGAATTCAAGTTTAGAAGTTATTAAATTGCAAAATGCCTATTCTGATTGCTAAGCATAAATGTTTTTTCTTGACAGATTCTCTGAGACTGACACCTGTAGAGATCAAAACTGCAGAAATAAAGGACTGAATAGTGCCTGCTGTATAGGGTAACTTAAAAGAACTGGGGGAAGAAATCCTGCCATGTTTCCCCTCTATTGAATAAGAACTTGGGACTAAGGTGAAGAGAACACATCTAGATCCATCTTGCTCTATGCAGTTACCTCATTCCTTACTGTTTTCTGGACATAGGATTTTAAATTTCTAATGGAAACCAAACCTCTACCAGGCTTAGCACTACACCCTTAGGAGGAGCATTTATAGAATTACAGTCTGTGAAGAACACACACTTTGAAGCCCAAGCATTCTTGGCAATACCTTAGGTCACCATGCAGGTTGTTCCCAAAGGCAACCACACAGCCAGATCAACCGCTGCTCCTGGCAACTTCCACTGTCCCAAAATGTGAACATGGAGAGGCCAATGACTCCGGAGTCCGTGCTTGGAAGTAGAGGCTAAGAAACTCGCTACTGGAAGCCAACTGGATACCACAGTATTCAACATAAACAAAAACTGAGACCAAGCGCACAAAGAAATGGACAGCTCCTCAGAACATGACGTCCAGAGTCAGACTGGAGGAGGGCATCACCACACACTCAACAGATACACACACTTGTTTACAATCCCAGGTCCTTGCTCGCAAATAAATAGATCGAACATTTACAACAGAATGAATGCCTTATGAATGCAAGCTTCTTTTATTATAATTCTAACTAAATAAAAGTCATACTTCTAAAATAAGCTACAAGTTGCCTTTTTCCATGAAACTGATGTGACTTGGTGCCACAGCTCACCTTTCTCTAATAGCAGCAGTATCATCCACCCATGGCAGCCAGGCACTCTCCATCTCTGGCACCCTGTGGGGTCCCACACAAGCAACTTCATAAAGCATGCAGACACTACTCTGCTGCAGTTTCATATGAACAGAAATGATCATTGTGCTTACGGGTCACATACCTTACAAAATATACATAAATGGTGACAAATTAACAAATAAAAGCAGGTCTTTGCTTATCAATAAAATCAATAAGGCAGAGGGGTTGAAGGTGGAAAGAAAAAGGCAGGGGAAGAATGCAAAACAGTGCTAGCATTCACAAAAAAAGATCATGCTAAAATCAGACCCATATTCATAAAAATCAAGAATTAAGCCACAATCCAAAGAACTCTGTCCATGAGTCCAAAGGCATGCATGCCAGCTGAAGGAAATGCAGGATTCTTCTGACAAGTTTCTTCAGAGCAGAACAGGAACGTGTCACTGGAGCAATCACAACAGGGTGAACAAGACGCCGTCACACTTCTGTTTTTTAAATTGAAAGAAAAGCAACCACGACCAAAAAAAAAGAAAAAGTTAACAGTTGGAACAAAACACAGAAATTCACAATGACCTATAAAACCAAAAGAAAAAGCCAAATTATTGTTATACTTTAGGGGTTTCACACTTCCATTGAGAAGTTGTCTTTTAGATTTGAAAAATTTATTATGAACGATTTACCCATAATGGTGTTAAATATAAAATTACTTCACCACACATGGGATTTCACACAGTATCAGTACTCAGTAATTTCATTCTTTAAAGAACACATAAGAGATATCTTGTCACTAGACTCAGTCAGAGGCTCCCCCAGAGCAAGACATCTGAAAGCATTTAAAGTTTCTCATAAGGGAAACAACAATCTGAAACTAATACCCAGACGCTGTAACTGACTGTGAACAAACTATTTTTGCCTTTTCCAGTAAGTTCACAATTTTTTTTTAATAAGACTTTTATTTTTTGAACTGGAGTCTGAACCAAGCCTCTCCTTGTTGTCAGGGGCCATGGGCTCTGAGGTACTCACTGAGGAGAAGTCTGGGGCTATCCGGCCTTGGTGTCCACCAGCTGCATCTGCACGCTGGCAGCCATGCCACCCCCGTAGCCTCCCTTGGACTGCATCTGGTTCTGAATGGAGCTGACCTGAGACAAGGAAGGAAAAGAACGGGTCAGGAACTAAGGCCACTGCAACCAATCAGTTCTTTTAACAGTTTGGCTGAGCTGCTTTTCCCAGAAGGGTACTCTTTATAGAAAACAAAAATTATATAAATATCTTTCTATAGACTTAGAAATTGTTTTCATTATATGGGGAGTGCTGGTGCTTGAACAATTCTTTTTTTTTTTTTTTTTTGCCGAAACACCCCCTGACTCCCACTTCCCTATTAGGTACTTGGCTACATTTCAAAACCAGTCAAAAGGATAAAGATGAATTGATGAATTCAACTTTGTTCCTCAACCACCTTAATTTACAACCACCTCACAGATTCAGTCACCTCAGTTTCTTGGACTAGTATCAGATACAAAAGTAGGAAAGTGAACCAAAGATAAATTTTAAAAGTCCATGTGGTAAAATTTACATAATAGTAGTATTCTTATTCTAAAAATGACTTCAGTCATGTCCTCCTCTGCAATGCTATGGACTGTAGCCTGCCAGGCTCCTCTGTCCATGGGATTCTTCAGGCAAGAATACTGGCGTGGGGTGCCATGCCCTCCTCCAGGGGAATCTTCCCGACCCAGGAATTGAACCTGCATCTCTCAGAAATCTCCTGCCTTAGCATGTGGGTTCTTTACTACAAGTGCCACCTGGGAAGCCCAGATAGTCAGTAAAATTAATACAATGAAAAAGTGTAAGAATTCAAATGAGGGTTCAAAGACTGGGAATATTCAAAGGAAGCTTAGCCAGAGGCCACACCCCAAGAGCCGAGTCTGCATATTGAGGAACTGAGTGGTATACCCTTTTCTCCTCTGAGCCCAAGGGAATCATTCTCTCCAGCTTTTATCATATGATTAGAGCCCCTGAACTTTATTTGACTCATCCTCTGCTGAGCCTATGATGCCTCCTTAACACATGGGGGGATTTCTGCAGAAACCTGTGGCCAGCAATTGGTTATGTAAGAGAAGACTGAAACATCTCTAGTCAATGAGCTAATCCCCTCAGAATAGGCTGCTCTCAGGTTTACAGAATCACTTCAAAATATGACATCATGTAACCCTCACAATAGAGCCAGGAGGAAGCAGTTAAGAGTGAACCTGTGAAAGCCGAGGCATTTTACCCTCAACCCTGATAAAGGCAGAACCCGAGGCCTGCACACTCCCTGTACCTGTAACCATGCTGTGTGGCCCCAGGTGTGCCATATACCATCCAGAACAAACCCTTGACACAGCCCTGCCCACCAGAGGGACAAGCCCCTGCTCCATCCACCAGGAGGCGTCCACAAGCCTCAGGACCACTCGGGGAAGTGGAACTGTGGTCCTGCAGCCAGCATAAAGGAGTCCATAAACACAGACAAAACGAGATGGCAGAGAAATGTTTTGAATGAAGGAACAAGATAAGAACAAGAAACAGCTAAATGAAGAGACAGCTACGAAAAAAAAAAAAAAAGAATTTAGAGTAATGATGGTGAAAATGGTCCAAGATCTTGGAAAAAGAATAAGGCACAGATTGAGAACTTACAAGAGATGTTTAACAAAGAGCTACAAGATGTAAAGAACAAAGAGATACAAAGAATACAATACCTGGAACGAAAAATACACTAGAAGGAATCGACGGCAGGAAAAATGAGGCATGAAAAATAAATAGCTGGAAACAGCATGGTAAGAATCACCATTAAGGAACAGACGGAAGAGAAAGCAATGGAAGGAAACAAGGACAGTCTCAGATACCTCTGGGACGTAAAACACACCAGCACGTCCATTACAGGGGTGCTAGGAGGAGAAGACAGAAATGGCCTGAGAAAATACCTAAGGAGGCTATAGCTGAAAACTGCCTAACAAGAAAGGAAACAGTCACGTCTAGGAAGTGCAGAGTGGCTCACAGGAGATGAAAGCAAGGAAGAACACACTGAGACACTTTGATCAAACTGACAAAAGATAAAGCATCAACACAAAAAGGAACGGCAACACATGATGTACAAGGAAATCCCCATAAATGTATCCACCGATTCTTCAATATAAACTCTGCAGACCGGAAGGGAGTAGCATTATATATTCAAAGTAATGAAAGACAGAGATGGAAAATCTATACATTCATCAAAAACAAGACAGGGAGCTGACTGTGGCTCAGATCATGAACTCCAGATCGCAAAATTCATGCTTAAATTGAAGAAAGTAGGGAAAACGACTAGGCCATTTAGGCATGACCTACAGTGAAAGTGACAGATCTGACAGACAGAGTGCCTGAAGAACTGTGGATGGCGGTTCGTAGCACCGTACAGGAGGCGGCCATGATCAAAACCATCCCCAAGAAAAAGAAATCCAGCCAGGCAAAGTGGTTGTCTAAGGAGACCTTAGACCCAATCATTAGAATGAAAATGAAATGATGATCAGAAGTCCAGGACCTGATGGCTTCACAGACAGATTACATCACATGTTGAGAAGAGAGTTAACACCTATCCTTTCAAACTCCTTCCAAAAGAATGAAGAGGAAAAATACTCCCAAGGTCATTTTATGAGGCCTACTTCACCCTAATACCAAAACCAGACAAAGATACCACACCAACAAAAGGAAAGAAAATTACAGGCCAGTATCAGTGATGAACACAGATGCAAAAATACTCCAGCTGTATAATAAAAGGATCATACACTATGATCAAGTGACATTTATCCCAGGGTTAGAAGACTTTTAAAATATCTGTAAATCTATGTCACAAGCCATTGTCACATTTATTCAGCATAGTTTCAGAAGTCCTAGAGAAGAAAAAGAAATAAAAGGAATCCAAGTTGGAAAACAAGTAAGACTGTCACTGTGTGCAGATGACACGATACATGATACACAGAAAATCCTAAAGGTGCCACCGGAAAACTACTCGAGCTCAGCGATGAATCCAGCAAAGCTGCAGGGTACAAAAGCAACACACAGCATCTTTCTCATTCCCATACACTAACAACGCAGACCGAAAGGGGAAATTAGGGAAAGAATCCCATTTACCACCACATCAAAAACAATAAACAACACAGGAACAAGTCCACCCAAGGAGAAAAAAGACCCCTACTCTGAAAACTATAACATGTTGATGAAAGAAATCAGAGATGACACAGACAGCAGGATATGTACCATGTTCTTGGAAGAATCAGTACTGTCAAAAAGAGAATACTTCCCAAGGCAATCTACATATTCGATTCAGTTCCTGTTGAATTAGCAGTGTCATTTCTCACAGAACCAGAACAAAGTTACTAAATTTACATGGATACAGGAAAGACCCCAAATAGCCAAAGCAATCCTGAGAAAGACAAAGCTGGAAGAAACAGGTTCCCTGCCTTCAGAATGACTATAAAGCAAGAGTAATCGAAGCAGTATGGCATGGCACAGGAACACACATCCGTGGGACAGGATGGAAAGCCAGAAGCAAACCCACGCGTCTGTGGCCGCCTGATCCACCACAGGAGGAGGCAAGAGTACACCCTGGAGACGAGACAGTCTCTTCAGTACGCGGCGCTGGGAGACTGGGCAGCTACACATAGACGAATGAAACTGGAACACTCCCTAACACGTTCACAAAAATAAGCTGGAGATGGGTCAACACTTAAATGCAGTAAGGCCAAACACTATAAAAGTCTTAGAAGAACAGATAGAACACTGACGTAAACTGCAGCAAGATCTTTTTGAATCCACCTTCTAAAGAAAATAAATGAAGGGTACCTAACTAATTAAACTCCAAAACTTCTACACAGCAAAGGAAACCATGAACAAAATGAAAAGACAACCCACAGAATGGGAGAAAATATTTCAAATGTGGCAACCAACAAGGGATTAACTTCCAAAATATACAAACAGCTCATGCAGTTGTATGTCAAAAAAAAAAAAAAAAAAAAAAATCAATCAAAAAGTGGGCAGAAGATATAAACAGACATTTTTCCAAAGAAGACACACAGATGGCCAAAAAGCACATTTAAAGGTGCTCAACACGGCTAATTATCAGAGAAATGTAAATCAAAATTACAGTGAGGTTACCACTTCCCAAGGGTCAGAATGGCCATCATTAGAGAAAGTCTTCAAACAATAACTGCTGGGAACGGAGTAGGGGAAAAGGGAACCCTCCCACTGTTTCTGGGAATGTAAACTGGCACAGCCACTACAGAGCACAGGGCAGAGGTTCCTTAGAAACTCGGAGAACTGCTCTATGACCCAGCAATCCCACTATGGGCACATATCCCGGGAAAACGAATACTAAAGGATGCCTGCGCCCCGTGTTCACAGCAGCAGCATTTACAACAGCCAAGACACGGACGCGACCCAAGTGTCCACTGACAGAGGAGTGGACAAGTACGTGGTGTATATACACACGATGGATTTTTATTATTCAGCTGTTCAACAGAATAAAAACGCCATCTGCAGAAACATGGATGGACTTACTCTTATACGCAGAATCTTTAAAAAAAAGGTACAAAACTTATGTACAAAACAAAGAGTCACAGGTGTAGAAAACAATATTATGGTTACCAAGGGGAAAGGGAGTGAGAAGGATAAACTGGGAGGTTGGGACTATGTATAAAATAGATAACTATTAAAGATAACGACCTATAATGGCCTATATGGGAAAAGAATCTAAAAAATAGTGGATGTGTATATAACTTATTCATTCTGCTGTATACCTGAAACTACTACAATGTAAATCAATTATATTCCAATAAAATAATTTTAATAATGAAACAATGCCATTCACAGTACAATGAACGGACCTAGAGATTATTATACTTAGTGAAGCCAATCAGAGGCAAATATTATCACTCATGTGGAATCTAATTTTTAAAAAAACAAACTTATTTATAAAACAGAAAGACTGACAGATACCAAAAGCAAACTAATGGTTCCCAAAGGGGAAACACAGGAGGAAAGGGTAAATCACACACACTAGTGTATTTAAGACAGGTCAGCAGCAAGGACCTAATGAACAGCACAGGGACGTCTGCTCAATATTCCATGATAATCTATAGGAAAAAAGAATGTATGTATAACTGAATCATCTCGTTCTACACCTGAAACTAACACAATATTGTAAATCAACTACACTCCAAAAATAGAATCCAAAGACTTCAACTGAAATCCTGATTTATTCATTAATACTGTAACTCTGGATGAACTATTTACCTTCCGTGAATATCAGGTGTCCTACTTGTAAGGTGATTCAAGACGATAATCTCTCCTAACCATTCCAGTGAGATATGAAAAGGCTGGGTATCTTTTTCACTCCGCCGTGCTTGGGGGCATGCGGAATCCTAATTCCCCGGGCGGGGGTGAAACCCATGACCCCTGGCAGTGGAGAGCGGAGTCTTAACCACTGGACCACAGGGAAGTCCCAGTGGGTTATTTTCTTACTTTACCAAAACAAAGGCACAAGGTGACCTGCAAACTCAAAAGTGCTCTTAGTGTATCCTATCTTCGTTTGTATCAATCAGAAGCATTTTGGAAACAGAGAATGAGAGTCACGCTCGAATGCTGGGAGCAGGAGGAACAGGTGATGGCCTAACATTGAGAGAGAGGCGGGTTTAAATACATTCTAACTGAAGATGATAACAAGACATAAAACGCACAGCTATCTGGGTCCAGTATGTCTAAGGCGAGAACACGTGACCGGATCGTAAATGGGTGAGTGCACTCATTTACTGAAAGATTCACTTGTGTGGAACTGGCTCCAGTGATACCACATGAGTTACTGCAATGTCTATAGCCACACGACTAAACAACTGGTTTAGGCAAGAACATCCTAAAAAAGAAACTGAAATCTACAGGGCTGCTTAAGCAAACTGCTCCGCCCAAGGAGGCTGCGGCCCACAGCCTGTCAGCTCACTTTCTACTCCTTTTTGGCAACACCAGGTTTTGTGGCACAAACTTGGTTCTTCCAAAAGTCAATTCTTTAACTTCAAACAAAAGAATTCGGATTTCCAGTAAGTAACCCTCATCACTCCTATGAAATGGGCTGGATAAGTTACAAGCTGGAATCAAGATTACCAGGAAAAATATCAACAACCTCAGGTAACTGGATGATACCACTCTAATGGCAGAAAGTGAAGAGGAACTAAAGGGCCTCTTGGTGAGCGTGAAGGAGAAGAGTGAAAAAGCTGGCTTAAGACTCAATATAAAGACAAGTCAGATCATGGCATCCAGTCCCATCGTTTCATGGCAAGTAGAAGGGGAAAACGTGGAAGCAGGGGCTGGACAGCTCTCCTCTTGTTGGGCTCTTGCGACCCCTGCGACCCCATGGATTGGAGCCCACCAGGCTCCTCTGTCCATTAGATGTCCCGGGTAAGGATACTGGACTGGGTCACCGTTTCTTCTCCAGGGGAATATTCCTGACTCAGGGATCGAACCCGGGTCTCCCATGCTGCGGGTGGAGTCTTTACCAGTCACTGAGCTACAAGGGAAGCTCTTTTTTTTCCTACATAGTTAAATTTTTATGAACACAAGTAGGGAAGAAGACATGTTGATGAGAAATAAATTAAAATTCATCAGTTATAATGAATTTGAAACCATTCATTCTATTTATCTGTCACAATGACCTTGATATTAACAACGGTTAGCTGTCCATTTGGTCTCATCATTCCACACTGATCCAGGAAACAAAGCTACTGAATTGTATTTTAACAGCAACCTGACTCCTCTTAGATTTCCACAAAAGCTGTTCAGTGTACTTTTCCTACAGACTTAAAACAAACAAGCTGTTTCCTTTCCAGGAAGCTACAAATGTCACCCCTTAGCTTACCCAGTAACTGCAGTGACAAACTTGTTTGCTGTATCCAGGATACCCATCTACCTATTTTACAAGTCTGTTCTGTTTAGTTTTTTGTGAACAGTGTCCAGTCAGTGAGCAAACAATGCACCGTATCTGTGTTATGAAAGCCTTACTGACTCTCTGGTTCTAAACACTTGAGGGAACATTCAGACACACGTGCGTACTTGAGATCTGCGGGAAAGCAGCTCTGGATACACAGTCATTTGCTTCAGGGCAAGGATGAGGCACAGCCCCGATAAAAACCCCAGTAGAGACCGGTTTCCATTACACTACTCTCTGTTTCTCTTAGATGCAAATTAGGGAGTAAGAGTTCAACTGAGTGTATCTAAAGTCTCTTCTGAAGTTCACGGAAACCGCTATAACAAAGAGCAAACATGTACAAACTTTAATCCTCTGCTAAGTGCACGAGAACTTATGTTACAGTAATAAAAAAAATTGGAAGCATTCTAACATCAGATAAAGGCTAATATTTTATAAGGTAAATGGGACAAATACATTTGCAAAGGCAACCAACTGAACTTAAGAGAACAAAACGGAGCTTAAATATTACTAAAAAGCTGACCTCAAAGTTGCTGGGGGCGTGGGGGGTGGAAGGGATGGGGGGAATGGTGGGATGAGAATCCACGTGATAGGAACTTCCTTTCTGAACTCAAACCCTTTAAAAATTTTAAAGGGGTTATTCAGAAGAAATGTAGCTACAAAGAATTTAGTAAAAACAGAAAAACACATGGCTTTGCAAACTAAACAGATTTTCCCACTACTCATTTTCTCCTCTTCACGCTCACATTAAGTGCGTGTATTAAGTGTAGCTCACTGGGCACAGTGCAGGCACTGAGAACGTAGCGCCTGCCAGACAGGCACACGTGCCACGCCCCAAGGCCCCCCCCAGCTCCACCCTTGTACTCACAGAGTTCATCCCACTGAACAGGTCCCCTGACCCCACGTGAGCTGTGTGCACGAAGTTTGTGGGCTCTCCAATCATACTTCGGTCAATCCGCCGGCGCCGCTTCTAAAATATAAGGAATAATGTTCAGAAAATGGTCTTGTTAACAAAAACTTATTCTGGTAGATTTATACTTTATGCACAAATGACCCTCTAGGAAAAAATGTTTTTGCCCAGGACAGGAAAATACCTAAGTCTTGGTATCACCACAACCATCTCCTACGCTGAACTCCCCCAGAGGAATATATGCACACACACACACACACAAAAATGGTAAAGCAAAATAATATTTAGAATTTAAAATAAAGATTATTTGATCTAACTCTGGCAATCTATGTATTTGTATAATAACCATTTAAGTTTTATTCCTAAAAAAAAGATATGTAAAAGTATCATCTGTAACCATCGTTCGTAACAAAGATGACAGTGTGACGTAAGTACTGAATTCTACGTCTCGTCACCAAACACTGATGCTATTCTGATGGTTATTACTTAGATTATAGCCAACTGCCCTTTCCTGCTGGAGTAAATCTGTCAGCTAGTGGTTCAGGGGAGGTTCGGTTCTAGTCCAGTCACTGATTTCCGGTCTCTTCTGACTGTAAGTTACAAACCACCTCCCCCGCATTTCTGACACCGGCCTCCCAGCAGCCCCCCAGGACGTCAGCTGCAGGCCGGAGCGGTCCTTGCTCCACCAATTGCCCTCCACCGCGCTAGGGACACTTCCTCACCCTGCTGCTGTGTTCAACTGAACCATCCAAGATTTTTCAAGAGATGAAGGTTATTTTAAATTAGACCCAAGTTTTCCATGACGCCTTAGATTCTGTGATCGATTGAAAGAGGACACAGGCACGGCTGGCTTAGTGTCCCAGCGCCAACTCTGAGTAGCCCCATCTTCCTCCCTTTCAACAGAACACTTCTCCTGAGAACGCCACCTGCATCCAAACGAAGGCAGGTTGCAAACCAGTGGAACTAGGTCAGGCTGCCCCCGAACATGGTACTTCATGTCACCATCCCCTGAAATGTTGCTATGCATATGATAAACCCTAAAAACTTAGCCAAGTGGCAGCTCTTCAGGGTTAGAATGTGATTTTCTTTAGAACCACAGAAGTGGCGTGTTCACACATTAATTTTAGAGATAAAATACGTATCATTTTACTGTCTCTACGTTTTATTGCCACAGAATCCCAAAAGAAGTCTCAGAGTTCAACAGTGACTTTGGACCATCTCCAGGTTCACTGATTTGCCCTTCCAGTATTCTGTAAGGCATATGGGGATCCCTCTCTAGTTGAACACAAATTTTGCTACAGTGTACGAAAGTTTCTTCTATTATTTCTTTGATACTTCTCTTTATGTTCTTTGTTCGCAATTTCTGGAGCTTCTTTATGTGGACATCTGAATGTGCTTGTGTGCCTAAGGAGGGTGGGGGTGAGGAGGGAGGGAGGGTGTGTGTGATTTTCCTAGTTTCATCAGTTATTTGTGTCCTTTGTACATTTCACTGTATTAGAAAATAACTCCACTTCACCCTCTTTAGGAATCCACATGTGTTCTTGCAGGCCAGAGAGTAAATATTTTAAGCCTGCAGGCCACACAGTCTGCCAGAGCTTTGACCCCCTCTGTTGCCACAGCAGGTAAGGAGCTAGAGACAATGAGAGCAAGTGAGAACAGCGCTGTTCCACTTAACTTTTAGGCACAAAAAAGGGTGGCTCGCGAGCTCTGGTTTAGTGACCTTAGCCCTAGGTCAGGAGTTTTTTTCAGTGGTAGATACGTTATTATTTTATCCATTATAATTTTGGGGGGAAGTTCTTTCTTTGCGGTTATTTTCTGAGACTTTGTATTATATGATTTCCGTTTTTCTTGCAAAAATACCTGATTGAATAAATTGAGAGTCTCTAACAACAGGTATTACAGTCTATAGCAACCTCAGAGACAACTCACTGGAAGAGAACCTGATGCTAGAAAGATTGAGGACAGGAGGAGAAGGGGTGCCAGGGAGTGAGATGGCTGGATGGCATCGTCAATTCATGCACGGGCTTGATCAGAGATGGTGACAGGGAAGCCCGATCCGCAGAGGCCCACGGGGGCGCAGTCAGACACAACTGGACAGCAACAGCAACACCTGGTGTAAACACCCATCCCTTTACTTCTCCAGACTTCATTACTTAAGCCCCCTTTGAAAGGGTTAAGAGTGGATCCATCCTTGGGGCCCTGTCCCCTGGCATTATACAGAGACTGCAGGTTAAAAGGCGTGGCAGCAAGCCAAGCACAGGTCCAGAACCTCTGTCTGTGTTCTTCAATCTTCTATTTCTTGGCAAAACGTACCACCTTCCCGCTATCTTCATGCAATGCCACTTAGGGAAGCTCACAGACGCCCCGACCACAGACTTGGCACCTGCAACCCTCCTTCGAGGCGGGAGGCCAAGTGCCACAATGCAGTCTCTTCCACCCGGTTCCCTATTTTGCCCCCAGACTCTGACTGAGTCTGTCTACTTCTACCCACCAAATTCAACAAAGTTCCCTTCATACTATTCCCATCTGAGACGTTACAACCAAGTCCCTGACTGACCCTTGAGAAGCAGTGCTGCTTCTCTCTTCTGGGATTAAGGAAGGGAACAGGCAATGCAAATACTAGTTTTGTGCCTATTTTTTCTCGATAATACACTGCTACACTTCCAGTAAACTCGTCTTATTAGAAAACCATGTTTCTCCAAGCACATCGAAATGCAACTGCACCAGAACAGGACACGAACTTTCTTGGCACCTGATCAGGACAAACGGTTGGGGTTTCTTCCCCAGGATGCCCCTTGACTGACAGTAAAGGAGGCGGCTTCCAGGTTCTTGGCACACTCCAGACATAAGCAGAAAAGGGGAGATGTCGACAGATGAAGACAACGGTCAGCAGTTATATCCACTGGACTCGTGGCATCTCTGGGACTGCGGACTTTGTGCAGACCAGCCTGGAGGGGCCGCAGTTCCCAAGTACAGAGGGTGGCACCTGGCTCAGCCAGAGGGCCTCTAAAGCAGGCAACAGACTGGCCCATTTCAGAGAATAAGATCTGCTTCCGTATCACTCTTGCCCCGTGAATCCACGAGACTTCTCATAGTTCTGATCCACCCTTCTTCAGAAGGGTGTGTCTGAGGCTTCGCAGGTGGCTACACCGGGCCCATGAATCCACATTATGTGAGTTATTCCAACAGCTGAATTGTTGCAAGATGCAGGGAGAGAGGAGTCACCATGGTGCACTGAGGCCACCAGCTATCTCACCCAGAAACGTTTCCTGAAAGATTAATGAACGATGTGCTTGTAGATGGATATGCTTCTGAAGCAGGTGTAGTAACATGCACTTATAAACAATAACACAACAGGCATGCGAATAAGAGCGGGTTCAGGAGACAACCGAACTGATTCAAAGGACAGGAAGACACCAACCTCCTTGTATCACAGTAATTATGCTGGGTGGCTAATTCATAATCTGAAAATAATGACTGCTTTTCAACTTGAACTTTATGGAGCTGGGCATCACACTTTTCCTTTAGACTTTACTTCATGACATCTAGTCTAACCTTGATTTTAGGGTTAAAAAACAGAAGTTTCAGTCCTCCCTTCTTTAAGGCTAGAAGGAACCCAGCTTGTTAAGCAGGGGAATGAATGATCCGAATGGTTCTAAAAGGCTACTCCATGATAGCTACAATGGAAAGCACAGTGGAGGGCACCAACGGAAAAGGTGTTATAATGATGTTGGTTAAAGGAGATTACTTAATTTCAACTAACAGTAGCAGAAATTGAAAGTTCAGATTGAAGCTAAAATCAAAAACATTTGGTTGCTGACTGGATTTGAGAACTAGGGATAGTTAAAAGTTGTGAAAGATGCACAGATTTCAGATCTGAGTACAGGGTACAGGATTTAAAGGATTAGATAATACTGGAAGAGCCTTGCCAGAAGAGTCATACTGGAAGGAGATGAAAGATTCCGTTCAAGACACACTGAATTTGGGACTTCCCAGGGGTCCATGGCTAAGACTCTGCTCTCCCAACGCAGACGGCCTGGGCTCCATCCCTGGTCAGGGAACTAGATTCTACAACCAAGAATCTCTGTGCCACAATCAAAAATCACACACGCTGCAATGAAGACGGACAATCCCGCAGGCCACAGCTAAGACCCGGGAGCCAAACAAATAAATGGAAAAAAAAAAAAAACCAAAGATGCCGAATCTGACATATCTATGAGACATTTAAGTGAGGCCTACCAAATGATAGTCAGCGTGCCTCACGTTCAAGTGCACTGAATACAGAGATACAGGATTCTGAGAAGGGCCAACGAGAGACGAGAAACAGTCACCAGAGTTGATGAGACTTCCCAAGAAGAAAAGTGCACAGGAAAACACTCCCTACGAGGCTGGATGAGGAAAATGAGCCATTAAAGGAAGCCAAAAAGGAACAGCCTAGAAGTCAGGAGCAAAGTCAGATGTGGGCTCTTCCAAGCATTAAGTGGGGATCAGGTGACACGCTGCAAANGGAATGGCAACCCGCCCCAGCGCCCTGTCCCTCCTGGAGAATCCCAAGGACAGCGAGGCCTGGCGGCTACAGGCCACGGGGCCACAAGAGTCAGACACGACTGGCGACTACACCACCGCCGCTATTTCCATCTTGGAGACTACATCTTACACACTAAACACTTGTTCAATGAAATGTGATATCCAGAATTTGCTTTTACTTATCCAGAGGGGGTGAGGGTTCACAGGTGAAACAAGATTCCCCCCCCAATAACAACTGAAGCTGGATATACACATGGGTGGGGGGAGGCGCTCCTCTTTCCCTCATTAGTTTTTAAAAATAAGTTTTTAAGAAGATATGCTAATTCATTTTGTTTTCCTCCTAGTCTACAATTTACATAAAAACGTATGCACTGAGTACTAGCAAAAATGGTTATGTCACAAATATGAACAATAAACATTTACTTTCATGTCTGATTTTCATTAGCACGTAATCTTACCTGTACTCTTCCTCAGGCCTTACAATTCTAAAATTCACTATGCACTTCCTGTCTTCCTCCACTAACTCTAAGAGATATATAGATATTTAGGAGATATATTTGAAGTCTTAAAAAAATACACTGTGGAGCTACCACATCAGCACACGGCGAACCGCAGTGCCCATTTAGTTTAAAACGCTGCTATCTACATGCATCAGTCACACACTCCCGTCACATGTTCCTTCTTTGAAAATAAAAATTACTAGGCCAATATTAGCAGCAGCAGCAGCAGGCCAATACAAAAGTAAAAATCTGGAATATAAAATTCAGACAAAGGATCACGCTGAGACTATGTTTCCAAAGATCTCTCCTCTGCTCTCCCGCTCGTCTCTGATGCCCGCTCCGTCCCTCTCGCCTGTGTGCCCTGCGCGCGGGCCTTCTCCAGGGTGTCCTCGGGTCCCTTTTCCCTCCTCCCCATGTTTTCACCTTATTAACTCTACTCTGGTGAATCGTGAGTCTGCTTTCTTTTCTCTGAGCATTAGACACACATTCAACTGCTTACCGGACACGCCCATGTGAATGCTGACAGGATACTCAAACTTCCTATGTTCAGAGTGTAAAGCGTTACTCGCTCAGTCGTGCCCGACTCTTTGTGACCTGTGGACCGCAGCCCGCCTGGCTCCTCTGTCCGTGGCATTCTCCAGGTGAGAACACGAGTGGGCTGCCATGCCCTCCGCCAGGGGATGTGTCCCAGGGTCGAACCTGGGTCTCCTGCATTGCAGGCAGGGTCCCTGAGTGGCCAGGGAATCCCACTTTGTGATGGTGGTTTAGCCACTAGCTCGTATCCAGTTCTTGTGCTGCCATGGACTGCGGCCCGCGAGGCTCCTCTGTCTGTGGGATTCCCCAGACGAGGATGCTGGAGGGGGCTGCCATCTCCCCCAGTGTCCACAAGTGGGCATCTAACCTTGCTGCTGCAGCCTGGCCCTCCTTTCCACGCCCCCCCTGGGGTGGGCAACACTCCCAGCAGTTCTCCAAGCCGGGGCTGAGGGCTCTGCCTCGCTCCTCCTCCTCCCAACACCGGGTCACAGCACATCCCGGGGATGCGGTTCTGTGCTGACCTACTCTCTCCACCGCCTGCACTGCCACAGCCTTCCTCCCGTCCCACCGGCTTCCACCTACAGCGCCGCAGTCGCCGCCTAACTGATTTGCCAGAGCTTCACAGCTCTCCTTCCCTGCCTGACACTCCTTGCCCTCTGTTTAGATCTACCTTTCCAAAGTACAAAACTGACGGCACGCACCACTTTAAAATCCCTCAATGGCTTTCCAAACCTACAGGCTAAATTCAAAATCTCGAAGCCTATGAAATCCTGTTTCTCTCTCCAGCCTCATCTTTCAATGTTTTTGTGCATTCTAAGCTTCAGTCTGCTACTCAAAGTTCCTTAAATATGCTATGATCAAACTTTCTCACTTCTCTGCCCTCAATCTGAAGGACCCTTCCTACTGCTCCGTGGCTAACTCGGGCACCTCTTCTCTATAGCCTTGCTCTGAGGTTCCATGCTCCTCCTTTCTGTACCCACAGAACCTGTGTTCACCTCTACCAAAGTAAAGTTTGCATCTCACACCAAATTTAAAATGTCTACTAGATGGCACACGTGCTCCTCATGGAGAGGGCATATGAAACGTCAGCCCACCAAGGGCCAGCGCCATGCACAGCACAGAGCAACGCATCAACACACGTTTTCTGAATGAATACTTTTATCAATATATAAACATCACAGTCCATGGGTTTTTTATGAATATATAAACATCACAGTCCATGGTTTTTCAGGCCTAACTCTTTAAACATTTTTGGAGTGATATAAATGTCCCACCTCCCTCACATTTCTACGTGCATGCGTGCGTGAGGAGTCCCTTTGGTCGTGTCCAATTCTTTGCAACCCCACAGACCGCAGCCTGCCAGGCTCCTCTGTCCATGGGATTCTCCAGACTGGAGAATACTGGAGTGGGGTGCCGTGCCCTCCTCCAGGGGATCTTCCTGACTCAGGGATCGGACCTGCTTCTCTTACAGCTCCCGCACTGGCAGGTGGGGTATTCTTACCATTAGCGCCACCTGGGAAGCCCATATTGAGCAAATATAGCTTCCAGGAAGTGATTACTTACTCACTTAAAAGTCCCTCTAAGGCTTTTCTCTGGACAGCTTCATGCACAAACACTCGCCACTGAGGCGCAGTTTAAGGCCAGGTTCCAGAGGCAACAGGAGGCCTAAGGTAAAGCACAGGCGGAAGACCACAGGTCCTTCAAGGAACGCACGTGAAACATGAGGGAAGAACACAGAGCCTGCCACCTGGAGCAGGGGGAAAGGCTTTAAGACAGCAATCCCTCACGCCAATGTGGGCTACGTACATTCGGAAGGCTAAAAGACAAAGATATGCTACTGACTAAACTTTATGACCTGGAGAGAGAAAGTTGAGAGAGAAGTATAACCAAATCCCCTACCTGTGCATGTATCGAGTAACCCATGATTCCCAGACTGTGTAGTCCGCAAACATCCAGGGGCCCCATGGGGTATCTTCAGTGTGAGGGAAGCACAATGATACTTAATATATGTACAACGCTGTGTGAACTAGTCCAAGATGACTCAAAATTCCAATCTTAGAGCCCACACTTTTTACAATGACATATTTGCAAAGCAGAGTTATTCCGCAGCTGTTGTGCATAAAGTCCAGCACTGTACAGAAGTGGGTATGGAAGTGGAGAGGACACTGGTGGTGTTCCCTCTGATCCCAGTTTGAAGAGCTCTGTCATGCCGCACAGGCACACGCGTACGTAATCATGGTTATTTGGGAAGGAAATAAAAATTTATTTTCTTCCTATGTATGTGTATAACTTTTTCAAATGACAGCTCAGTTTTTAGAACATAAATACTAAGTTGTTTAGACCAAACCTAATAAATAAATCGGTGAGGTATTTCTCTTGCCCTGCGAACACCATGAAAAAATTACTGAAGCGTTAAGGGAAACAAAAACAAAAGTTTGGGAGCCCCTGAAATAAGCTAAGTTAATCTTCTGAAATATCGACAGTGTGGCTAGGCACTGGGCATTTCTAAAGCAAACAGTAACTGTTCCTATGATGCCACTAAGTACATGATCCCTAAGTACTTTCAAACCACATCCTATTATGCATCCAGTTTCTACAATCGGGGGAGAAAATGACCGATGAAAGCTACAAAAAGCTGTAATTCAAAAAGAGACTTGATATTTTCTATAGTCAGGAAAAAGGATTTTACACAAAAATGAAAGCAAGTTACGGCTGTAACATCAACAGACTACGTGAAAGTCCCTCGCTGTGGCACCGCCCATCACTCCCAAGACTCAGCTCAAACCTGACCTTCTGAGATGAGGCTGCTGGGCGTTCCTCGGTCTAGGCATTTAGAGCACAAGGCTCATTATTTCCATTTTAATGCTTAAAAACACTGCTTATAATTTATCTGCCCACAGCTGGGCTTTCCTACCATACTAAGAGTTCTTCTTTGACCACAGCTGTGCCTGACACATTGGACAATGGCTGCTGAATAAAAGCATTTTAAAGAAACAATGTCAGCTCAGTTCTCTAAAAACTGTCTCATCCAATAGTATGACCAAATATTTCTCAAGGACCTACCACATATGGAAGATGTTTAAAAAAAGAAAAAAAAAAGGATGAAAATTCTAGTGGATTTTATATTTCCACACAAGAAAATTACTTATCTGTTTTGTTGGGCTTTTCGCTTTTACGTCACAATAAAGCTGTCTCCCAGAGAGTAGCTGCACCATCATTACTGTCTCAGCTTTTACGCTGGTTGTTAATAGGAAAGCAAGCTTTACTATGCATCAGAATCTCTGTGGGGGTTTGTTAGAACACAGGCTGCTGACCTCTTCTTGCAGAATTTCAGATTCACCAAGTCTGGGGCAGGTCCAGGAACGGTCAAGGCTAACAGTGATATCAATGGCTCAATGGTTTAGAAATACTGACTCTGAAGATTTACAGCTGAATATTTTAAAACAATGGGCAATTCTTAAGAGTATTACTATATGCCAGGCATATTTCTAAGCACTTTAAATACAGGAACTCATCTGATAATACCTTGAAAAGCAGTGTGCTATGTTTAACACTCCCTTCAAATCCAAGAAACTCTGGCAAACCCTCACCTGGAACCTCGGCCAGTGCTCACGTTCCCACCTCATATTCACATTAGTCAACCTCTTGAACTCTTAAGCACTATTTTAACGTTTGTGTGTGTGTGTTTAAATCATTTGGAAAGCCACTGTGCTGAGTGGTTTTTCTCATTGAAAACAACCACCTAGCCACCAAACAATGTGTTTTGATCCACAGTTTCCATCAAAAAGAAGAGCCTATTCACTGTAGCAAAGAAAGAAACACTTCCCAGCCTGCGAACTCCACAGGGCTTAGGGCAAAGGCAGCAGTCATCTCCCAAGTCCTTCCCGAGGAGAGGTCTACTTGCATACTTTAAAAGCTGCTACCTGGGAGTCAAGCTTCTAATTTAGCACACACACAGACAGACAAAGATACTGCTCAGAAACAAGGCCAGTGGGCACCATCTCCACAGTTTTCCTCTTGCCTGTTCCAGGCTCCCAAGTGTCTCCCAGGGACACACTTTTTGATTGCCTGGCTTTGGTGGCCAGCTGGGCTCCAGGTCGTGGGTCCCGGAACATGAAAGCGATCGACTAGATCTTTCCTAGCTATCGCCGCAACGTCTCAGTGCGTAGGGAACAGACAGATCCCTAGCTCCCAGCTTTTCTGCAGCTCAGAAGATGCTGCCGGAGGGTCTGGCTTCCAGTTTGCCTGCATCCAGGTGACTGCGAGGTGCCGACTGAGATCCTCCCCTCTGAACACTGACAGGTTCTGGCACACCCTCAACAACCAAGAGTGTGGCTTTGGACAATCGCTAGGTTTGAGAGAGCCAACCAAGAACTTGGACCAGGCTGAGGATAATGTCCAACCCCTGCACATGGCCAGCACATCACACCCGGAAGAGGCGGCATAAAACGCACTGAAGAAACCAACACAGAGCGTCCAGGAAAATGAAGAAACGTGTCCCAAAGAACAAAATAAAACCCGAAAAGCAGACCTTCACAAAATGGAGCTAAGTGATTTCCCTGATGATGAATTCAAAATGAAAGTCATGAAGATGCTGACTGACATCAGGAGAGCAGCACCGGAAAAGTGACAGTTTTAACAGCAACAGAAAATCTAAGTACCAAAGAGAAATCACAAAGCTGAAAGAACACAATTACTAAATTGAAAAATTCAACAGAAGGGGTCGACGAAAGACAAGCTCATGTGAAAGATGGGATCAGCAAACGCAAAGACAGTGCAGTGGAATTTGACAGAAGGAGAAAAAAATAAAGAGGAAAAAGTGAAGACAGATTAATGAACAAAAGACAAAATCTAGCAAGCCAATGTGTGGGTAATACGGCGCCAGAAGACAGGGAGTCAAAGGCGGAAAGCTTATTTGAAGAAATACTGGCTGAAAAATCTGCAACCCAGGTGAAAGAAACAGATATCCAGATGCAGGAAACGCAGAGGTGCAAATAAATGAACATAAAAAGACCCACACTGAGATGCATTACAGGTAAACCGCCAAACCCTAAAGACACACAGACACACAAGGAGCAAGAACCACCCCCCAAAAAATTATTTTTACAAAGCAACTTGTCACATATAAAGTAATCCTCCATCCCTTATAGAAATGTTAGAGAATCGAGTGGGAAGGTGTATTTTAGGTGCTAAAAGAAAAAAACCAAAAAACCATTAGCCAAGACTATTCTACCAGCAAGCCTGTCCTTCAGAAGTGGAAGAGACAATTTTCCAGCCAAACAAAAGTTGCAGAAATTCATCATCACTAGAACAGACAAAAAGAAGTTACAGGGAGTTGTTAAAGCTGAAACAAAAGAATGATAGCTACTAATAGAAAAGCATATTAACGTGTAATTATCACTGGTAAAGGTAAATACACAATTAATGATGGTGGATAAACCAATAATTTATACTTATAAATACTTATAAATCTAGTAAAAACATTAGAAGACAAAATTAATAAAAAGAACTAGAACTATCATAATTTTTAAAACATTATGCAAGGTAAAAAAACATATCAATTATGACATCAAAAACATAAAATGGGGAGAATAACAATATTAAGCTTTAGGATGCATTCAATCTACGGTCGTTACCTGCTTAAACAGACTGTGATAAATGTGAGATATCTTACATAAGCCTCATCATAACCACAAACCAAAAACAAAACCCTGCAATGGATACACACGAGAGATAGAATGAAGCTATAGCACTGCACTATAAAAAACATCAGATCACAAAGGAAGAGAAACAGAAGAAACGAGCTGTAAGACAACCAGAAAACAACACAATGGTAATACTAAGTTCATGCCTATAATTACTTTAAATGTAAATGAACTAAACATTCCTGTCAAAAGTCGCAGAGCAGCTGAAGAAAACAGAAACCACAAGACTCAGCTATATACTAACGACAAGAGCACTTCAGCTTTAAGACACAGACGGAAAGTGAGAAGAGAAGCAGGTACTCTGCTCAAGTAAAAACCGAAAGAAAGCAGGGACAGCTATGCTTATATCAAACAAAACAGGTAAGGTTGTTATAAGAGACAAAGAAGGTCATCAAAAGGAGTCCGTCCAGCAAGAGGATATAATACTTGTAAATATTTATGCACCAAACATGGAAGCACCTGACATGCATAAAGCTAACATTAACAGACCTGAAGGGAGAGCCAGCAGTGCATTAATAGTAGGAGGCTTCAATAGCCCACATCCAAACCATCTCGGCAGAAACCAGCCAGGAAGCACTGGGCGAGGATGGCCCGTTAGATCCGACGGCCTTCACAGGCCTTCACAGGCACCTCATGCAGCAGTGACAGAACACACGTTCTGCCACAGTTCAAGTATTAATAAATTAAAAAGACTGAGGTCCTATCATGCATTCTTATCTGACCATGAAAATATGAAATGAGAAATCAATTACAAGAAAAAAAGTGGAAAACTCACTTAACATACTACTGACTAACCAACAGGTCACCAAAAAGATTAAGAAAGAAATCAAGCGCATGCAGGTGACACAGGTTGGATCCTGGCCCCAGAAGATCCCAATGGTGCAAGGTAACTAAACCCATGCTCCACCGCTACTGAAGCCTCGCACCCAAGCCGGCGCGCCCCGGAAGAAGCCGGCACAATGAGAAGCCTGCTCACCACGACCTGAAAAAGCCCTCATGAACTGCAGCCCGCCGGGCTCAGCCTAGCAGAGTCAAAAAAAAAAAACCTTAAAACAAACTTTTCCAAGGGAAATCAAAAACATTTTGAGACAAAAATGGATATATTACATACCAATCTTCTGGGATGCAGCAAAAGCAGGACTAAGAAAAAAGTTCATAGAAACAGCTACACTAACAACAACAGAACTCAAACACACAATGTAACTTTATACCTCAAGTCGCTCAGCAGGTCCCACTCTCTGAGACCCCATGGAATATACAGTCCCTGGAATTCTCCAGGTCAAAACACTGGAGTGGGTAGCTGTTCTCTTCTCCAGGGGATCTTCCCAACCCAGGGATCGAACCCAGATCTCCCGTACTCCAAGTGGATTCTTTACCAGCTGAGCCACTTCCCTGGTAGCTCAGATGGTAAAGAATCCGCCTGCAATTCAGGAGACCAGGATTCGATCCCTGGGTTGGGAAGATCCCCTGGAGAAGAGAATGGCAAGCCATTCCAGTATTCTTGCCTGGAGAGTTCCATGGACACAGGAGCCTGGCGGGCTCCAGTCCACGCGGTCTCCAAGACTTGGACATGACTGAGCAACTAACACACACACAACTAAAGTAGTCAGAAAAAGAATGAGGCCCACCGTTAGTAGAAGGAAGGAAATAAGAGCGGAAATATATGGAAAATAAGTAGAAAGGCAATAGAAAAGATCAGCAAAACAGAGAGCTACTTTTGAAAATAGGAAACTCTTTAAACTTACCAAAAAAAGCATTAAGTTAC
Organism: Redunca redunca; assembly: GCA_006410935.1. NCBI lineage: Eukaryota > Metazoa > Chordata > Mammalia > Artiodactyla > Bovidae > Redunca > Redunca redunca. Next base: position 256,754 of record SJYQ01000671.1, read on the forward strand.
GAAAGAGGAGACATTACAACTGAAACCACAGAAATACAAAGAATCACAAAGATTACTAAGAACAATTACATATCAAAAACTGGACAACCCAGAAGAAACTAGTAACTTCCTGCTGCTGCTAAGTCGCTTCAGTCGTTCCGACTCTGTGCGACCCCACAGACGGCAGCCGACCAGGCTCCCCCGTCCCTGGGATTCTCCAGGCAGGAACACTGGAGTGGGTTGCCATTTCTAGAAACATGCAAATCTACCAAGACTAAACCATGAAGAAACAGAACATCTAAAATCTAAACAGTGGACGGAGGAGCCTGGTGGGCTGCAGTCCATGGGGTTGCTGAGGGTCGGACACGACTGAGCAACTTCACTTTCACTTTTCACTTTCACGCACTGGAGAAGGAAATGGCGACCCACCCCAGTGTTCTTGCCTGGAGAATCCCAGGGACAGGGGAGCCTGGTGGGCTGCCATCTCTGGGGTCGCACAGAGTTGGACACGATTGAAGCGACTTAGCAGCAGCAGCAGCAGACTACTAGCAAGTAAGGAGACTGAATCAGTAAAGCACCCAACAAACTAGAGGACCAGATGATTCACCAGTGAACTCTACCAACTGTAAAAAGAATTACTACCAGGCCTTCCCCGGTGGCCCAGTGGTGAAGAATCCACCTTGCAATCTAGGGGGCACAGGTTTGATCCCTAGTCAGGGAAGTAAGAGCCCACATGCTTGGAGCAACTAAGGCCACGTGCCACACTACTGTGCCCACGCACCACATCTGGAGAGGCTGCGCGATGCCACAGAAGATCCTGTGTGCTCCAACACTGCCCAGAGCAAATAATACATTAAAAAATAAACTAAAGGAATTAATATCACTCCTTTCCAAGTCTCCATAAAAAATAAAAGAGTATACCTCCAAACTTATTTTACAGGGCCAGCATAATCCTGATACCAGAACCACACAAGGCCACGAAGGGAAATAAATTATAAGCCAATAATCCTGATGAAAACAGATGTAAAAATCTTAAAAAACTGAATCCAATAGTCAAGTGGGATTTATTACAGAAACAGAAAGATAGTTCAACATCTGCAATCACAAAATAAGACATACCACATTAACAAAATGAAGGGTAAAAGTCACATGATCTCAAAGAAGAAAAAGCATTTGGTAAAACTCAGCATCCATTTATGATGGGATACTCTTAAACAAAGCAGGTATGTAGCAAGAACATACTCTGACATAAAAAAGACTGTACAGATATGTCACGTCTCATTGTACTTTGCTTTACTGAACTCTACAGATACCGTATTTTTTACAAATTGAAGGTTTGTGGCAACTAGGCATTGACCAAATGTATTGCCACCATTTTTCCAACAACATCTGTTCACTTTGTGTTTCTGTATCATATCTTGGCAATTTTCACAATATATTTTTCCATTATTATGCCTGTAGGTGACAAACCCACAGCTAACATTGACTCAGTGGTGATGAGTGAGAAGCTTTTCCTCTAAGATCAGAAACAAGACAAAGATGCCCACTCTTACCACTTTTTTTTCAATATAGTATTGAAAATCCTAAGCAGAGAAATTAGGCAAGGGGAGGGGGCGAAGGCATCCAAACTGGAATGGAAAAAGTAAACTGTCTCTATTTGCAGATGACATGATATTATCTACAGAAAACCCTAAAGACTCCATCAAAAAAACGGCTGGAACTCATAAGCAAATTATGAAGAGGGGAATGGAACAATGGAAAAGATAGTCTCTTCAATAAATGGTGCTGGGAAAACTGAACAGCCACATGCAAAAGAATCCAACTGGACCAATACCTTACACTACATCCAAAAATCTATTCAAGATGGATTAAATACTTGAATGCAAGACCTGAAGCCATAAAACTCTAGAAGAAACCGGGAATAAGTTCCTTGACATCACTCCTGGCAATGATTTTTTGAATTTGGTACCAAAAAATGAAATCTTTGAAAATTTTTGGTACCAACGGAATTTTATTCAGCCATAAAACAAAAGGTGGAAACACTGCCACTCACAGTAACACTGATGAAACTGGAGGCCATGATGCTAAGTGAAATTAAGTTAGAAAGAAAAAATGAGTACTGTGCCATCTCACGGCTATCTGAAATCTGAAAATAAAAAAAACTAACACAGAAACAGCGAACAGACTGGTGGTGGCCAGAGGTAGGAGGTCAGGGACAGGGGTGGGGGTGGAGGTGGCAGAAACGGGTTCAAGGGGCCAGAGGGTACAAACTCCCAATTGTAAGTTCTGGGGTGTGAAGTACAGCACAGTGACTATCATTAGCAATACTGTCCTGCATATTTGATTGTTGCTAAGAATAAACCTTAAAAGTTGTCATAAAAAGTAAAAAAAATTTTTATGAGGTGCTGAGTGCCAACTGAATTTACTGTGCAAAGCATCTCACAATATATTCATATTTCAAATCATTATGTTGAATGCTTTAAACAAACACAATGCTATATGTTAATTACTTCAATAAAACTGGAATGTGGGGACCTTGTCCTACTTACAGATCGGAAGCAGTGAAATAAACTTTAGCTCCATCACCCTCATATGATCTGCTTCTCACCATATTCATTCCTTACCTCTGGACTCTACCAAGATTTCTACAAACACACCACAAGTGAGTGTCATGGTTTTATTCCAGTAATGACTGGATAAGTCCTAAGCACACCAAGATGATTACAGAGTTCATATATCTGTTTACAGGTATCATATATCTGTTTACAGGTATATGATTTGAGTTACTAAACTCACTATCTCCTATCTGTGTACACGAACTCCAAGTTCATGCCAAGTGTGATGAACACTGGAGGCAATATATAAAATACATTATCTTATATTCTATAAATAGTAAGCAAACACACATTATAACAGAGAAAGGAAACATAAAAAACCATTAGACATAATACAGTACTGTGGGGAAAAGATTACTACCATGACTTTAAAACATACAAAAATAAATGATTGACAGGGGATTTTATTACCTATTAATATTTGATGAGTTCTGACAGTGTTCAAAATGACATAGAGTGGCTATGATTTGGGGGAGAGGATGAAAACCATGAGTAAACAGCTTAATACAGGCCTCTACCTTTTGCTCATTATCTTTATATCAAGTTTAATTAATAGGGCACAGAAGCCAAAAGACAACTGAAGTAACTGCTTATGGACCTTAGCTTAACTAGAATCCTGATGAAGGTGTACAAAACCAGCACTGAATATAGCCTTCTTTGACTTTTCTCTTTGGTGACTGCAGCCATGAAAATACAAGAGGGCTGCCCCTTGGAAGAAAAATTATGACAAACCTAGAACGCATATTAAAAAGCAGAGATACCTTTGCCAACAAAGGTGAGTATCGTCAAAAGTTGCAGTTTTCCCAGTGGTCATGGACCGTGAGATTTAGACCATAAAGAAGGCTGAGAGTCAATGAACGATGCTTTCAACTTGCAATGAAAGGTGTTGGAAAAGACTGAGAGTCCTCTGGACAGAAAGAGATCACACTAATCAATCCTAAAGGAAAACAACCCTGAGTATTCATACTGAAGCTGAACCTCCAATACTTCGGCCACATGATGTGAAAAGCCAACTCACTGGAAAAGACCCAGCTGCTGGGAAAGACTGAAGGCAGGAGGAGAGGGGACGGGCTGAGGATGAGATGGTTGGATGGCATCATTGACACAATGGACATGAGCTTGAGCAAATTCTGGGAGATGGTGAAGGACAGGAAAGCTTGGCATGCTGCAGTTCATGGGGTCACAAAGAGACACAACTTAGAACCGAACAACAATTCTATCCTTGTTTACTTCAGCATTTGCTAGATACTCAAATTTTTGACATTCAAAACTTCTTTCTTAAAACTGTTTGTGTAATTCTCATTTCCTTAGGTTTTAATTTATTCTACTGATTTGGATTAACTTCTCATTTTATTTTTTACACCTAAACAATAGCTTAGGGTATTCTAGACCTACAATGATTAAAATCTTTAAATAGTTCTTAAAGGATTTGAAGCAGCTTTGTAACATTTTTGGCTTCCCTTGTGGCTCAGTTGGTAAAGAATCTGCCTGCAGTGTGGGAGACCTGCTATCAATCCTGGGTTGGGAAGATTCCCTGGAGAAGGGAAAGGCTACCCACTCCACTGTTCTAGCCTGGAGAATTCCATGGACTGTATAGTCCATGGGGTTGCAGAGTCAGACATGACTGAGCAACTTTCACTTTCACTATAACATTTTCCCAGAGTCCAGTTCAGTCGCTCAGTTGTGTCCGACTCTTTGCAAGATCCCATGAACTGCAGCACGCCAGGCCTCCGTGTCCATCACCTGTCCAACTCCCGGAGTCCACCCAAACCCATGTCCACTGAGTCGATGATGCCATCCAACCATCTCATCCTCGGTCATCCCCTTCTCCTCCTGCCCTCAATATTTCCCAGCATCAGGGTATTTTCCAATGCGTCAGTTCTTCACATATGGTGGCCAAAGTATTGGAGTTTCAGCATCAGTCCTTCCAATGAACACCCAGGACTATCTCCCTTAGAATGGACTAGTTGGATCTCCTTGCAGTCCAAGGGACTCTCAAGAGTCTTCTCCAACACCACACTTCAAAAGCATCAATTCTTTGGTGCTCAGCTTTCTTCACAGTCCAACTCTCACATCCATATATGACCACTGGAAAAAACAAAGCTTTGACTAGACGGACCTTTGTTGGCAAAGTAATGTCTCTGCTTTTGAATATGCTGTCTAGGTTGGTCGTAACTTTCCTTCCAAGGAGTAAGCATCTTTTAATTTCATGGCTGCAATCACCATCTGCAGTGATTTTGGAGCTCAGAAAAATACAGTCAGCCACTGTTTCCCATCTATTTGCCATGAAGTGATGGGACCAGATGCCATGATCTTTGTTTTCTGAATGTTTTAAGCCAACTTTTCACTCTTCTCTTTCACTTTCATCAAGAGGCTCTTTAGTTCTTCTTCACTTTCTGCCATAAGGGTGGTGTCATCTGCATATCTGAGGTT
>SJYQ01000671.1:262103-274049 GCA_006410935.1 Redunca redunca
CATAGTCAATAAAGCAGAAATAGATGTTTTTGTGGAACTCTCTTGCTTTTTCCATCATCCAGTGGATGTTGGCAATTTGATCTCGGGTTCCTCTGCCTTTTCTGAAACCAGCTTGAACATCTGGAAGTTCACGGTTCATGTATTGCTGAAGCCTGGCTTGGAGAATTTTGAGCATCACTTTACTAGCGTGTGAGATGAGTGCAATTGTGCAGTAGTTTGAGCATTCTTTGGCATTGCCTTTCTTTGGGATTGGAATGAAAACTGACCTCTTCCAGTCCTGTGGCCACTGCTGAGTTTTCCAAATTTGCTGGCATATTGAGTGCAGCACTTTTTCAGCATCATCTTTCAGGATTTGAAGTAGCTCAACTGGAATTCCATCACTTCCACTAGCTTTGTTCATAGTGATGCTTTCTAAGGCCCACTTGACTTCCCATTCCAGGATGTCTGGCTCTAGGTGAGAGAGCACACCATCGTGATTATCTGGGTCATGAAGATCTTTTTTGTACAGTTCTTCTGTGTATTCTTGCCACCTTTCTTAATATCTTCTGCTTCTGTTAGGTCCATACCATTTTTGTCCTTTATCGGGCACATCTTTGCATGAAATGTTCCCTTGGTATCTCTGATTTTCTTGAAGAGATCTCCAGTCTTTCCCATTCTATTGTTTTCCTCTATTTCTTTGCATTGATCGCTGAGGCAGGCTTCTTTACTCTCCTTGCTATTCTTTGGAACTCTGCATTCAAATGCAGAGTATATCATTCCTTTTCTCCTTTGCTTTTTGCTTCCCATCTTTTCACAGCTATTTGTAAGGCCTCCTCAGAGAGCCACTTTGCTTTTTTGCATTTCTTTTTCTTGGGGATGGTCTTGATCCCTGTCTCCTGTACAATGTCATGAACTTTCATCCATAGTTCATCAGGCACTCTATCAGATCTAGTCCCTTAAATCTATTTCTCACTTCTACCGTATAGTCATAAGGGATTCGATTTAGGTCATACCTGAATGGTCTAGTGGTTTTCCCTACTTTCTTCAATTTCAGTCTGAATTTTGCAATAAGGAGTTCATGATCTGAGCCACAGTCAGCACCCGGTCTGTTTCTGCTGACTGTATAGAGCTTCTCCATCTTTGGCTACAAAGAATATAATCCATCTGATTTTGGTGTTGACCATGTGGTGATGTCCATGTGTAGAGTCTTCTCTTGTGTTGTTGGAAGAGGGTGTTTGCTATGACCAGCACATTCTCTTGGCAGAACTCTATTAGCCTTTGCCCTGCTTCATTCTGTACTCCAAGGCCAAATTTGCCTGTTACTCCAGGTGTTTCTTGACTTCCTACTTTTGCACTCCAGTCCCCTATATAATCTATTTACCAGAGTAGTTAATAGATATTCAGACCAACAAAGTGACGTTTTATTTCTATCCTGCATAAATAGGCCTAAGTCTTTATTGTGGACATACGCCATTTCTTTCTGCATACTTTGTTCTGGAAGCAACCTCTTCCTGACTCCAACCGTACGATTTTGACAGGGTCTAAAACTAGAGTAGTGCACAACCATGACCACGGTGTGTGCACAGGACACAATCTGCGCCAGAATCCTTCCCCGGGAAGGACTATACAGCAGGGAGATGCCCTTTCCTCCTCATGGTTGTTAAAATGAGATAATGAGCCTGGAGCTGAGGGCAACCATGGGAAAAAGAACACCCACTTCTTGTCAGAAAGTAAGAAGCCAATGTCAAAGAATCAAGAAAGAGAGCTGAGAAGCCCCAGGTCTTGGGGATTCTTATTAAACAAAGGTTTCTCTTTATTAAACAAGTGTTTAAGTAGCCAGATCCAGCTTTCCTGTGGGTCGTGTATGCACTGATAATACCACCTACGGGAGTTTGGTTTCTAAGATCATAACCAAGAATCTCTAATATGTCAGAATTAGTATTGATCCTTGATAAGTAAGAAAAATGGAGAGAAGCAAGGAGTAGACTGCAAAGATTGAAGGAAAAAAATCTGCCAAAATTTCAGAAAATAATAAAGCGTTTCAGGACGCCGACTTGTACTGTGTGAAGATACACTCTGGGAATACTAAATGGTAATTCTGCTTCTCTGGTTTCTAGAGTGTGTACACTCACTGCCACGCCAGCAGTGGTCCTCAGGTGAAGAGGCTTGTGTAAGAGCCGAGTCTGCAGAAGATGAGAGGCATCTTCAATCACCACAGAGAAATCCAAACTCCCAGCTAGTGTCACAAGCAGGGACTGAGACCTAAGCCAAGGTACAGAAACGCAAGGGATTTCATATTGGAAATATTTACACACAGGTGGGTTGCTGGTAACACACTCAAAATTCAGTCCTAAGTGCAGTGCTGTCTTCATTTGGCCCTTCAGAGTTGAGCAGAGAAACAGCCTTTTCCCACCTAGTATAAATTTCAAAGTTGGTAACAGATGAGGAGTTCACAGGAGGCCTCCAAATTTGTTTTTTTATAAGGAATCTCAAGGTGAGTTTATAGGGATCTTTTCAAGGGCAGAACTGCTAAATGCAAAAAGGAATTGGCTGTTCTCATCTCTCAGTGAGAAACCTCAAGTGAACAGTGACTTCCTTTTCTCTTCTCTTAGTGTCTGGCTTAAGCCACACACTGTAAGCATGAAAACTGAAACTCAAAACAGGCTTCAAAACAAGCCTGAAACAGCTTTTTAAGTCCTACTGATATATTCTGCAATCTCAAGGGTGCTGAAGCCTTTACACCAGTTTCTGCTACCACACGTCCACCTGAGACTGTTCCTGTACATGTGAGCGTATGTATATGAGGGGGTTGTGAGCGCGCTTGCACACGAAATAGGAGGGAAGGGGCAGGGCACGGACATCAGAAGAACGATAAAGCCTGAGGACACGACATGAACTGATTAGAACCAAACAGGTACAAAACGGCAGACCAGTCACCTTTCACTCGACCTTGAGCCTCAGTGTACACTCACCGTAACGCATCAGCAAGCTGGCTGACGCCCTATGCCATGACAGTTTCGAGGCTCCTCAAAGTGGGCAGTGGTCCAATTCCTGGGAATGCCCGCTACCCGCCTCCCTGAAACAGTGGGGATAATCCTCCCACACCAACCCATAACAACTAACCAGCCGTATCTCGGGGATGTTCTCACCTTCCGAGATGGCCCACACTCTGTTGGTGGAGTATGTTTCTCACTAAATAAATCCATTTTTTACCTATCACTTTGTTTTTTACTGAATTATTTCTGGGATGAGACAACCAAGAACCTCAGCTTCAGTGAGTCCCGAAATCGGGTGCGTGATCTCAGTCGAAGACTGTGGGTTTGGGCAGGGTGGAGACCCTGGCTCAAGGCCCAGGCTGAGTCACAGTCTCACTCGGAGTAGGGCCTCCCTGGGGGCTCAATGGGAAAGAACCTGCCTGCCGAGGCAGGGGACACAAGTTTGATCCCTGGGTCAGGAAGATCCCCTGGAGAAGGAAATGGCAACCCACTCCCAGTATTCTTGACTGGGAAACCCCATGGACAGAGGAGCCCGGGGGTATAGTCCAGAGGGTCACAAAAGTCAGAAATGACTCAGCAACTAAACAAGAAGAGCTAACTTCAGGAAATGACTGTATATTGAACAAAGAAAATGTGGAGTAATACACTGATATTACAGCAGTGAAACCTAAACTGGACTTCTTACCTCTGGAAGTAAAGATAATAAACCCGTGTTGTTTATGCCACTAAGCTTGTGATAGGACTTCCCTGGTGGCTCAGACGGTTAAGTGTCTGTCTACAGTGTGGGAGACCCGGGTTCGATCCCTGGGTCGGGAAGATCCCCTGGAGAAGGAAATCCCACTCTAGTACTATTGCCTGGAAAACCCCATGGACAGAGGAGCCTGGTAGGCTACAGCCCATGGGGTCGCAAAGAGTCGGACACGACTGAGCGACTTTACTTTACCTTAAGCTTGTGATAACCCCTTACTGCAAGACACAGGACAATACTGAACCAAGAGGGCGTATCACTGGCCAAGGACCCACAGCAGCAGAAGAGGGCCTGGGAGTCTTCCTTGTCCACTGTTCTTTTCTTTCCACCACCACATGCACAGTTACTCAAAAGTAAACACCTTGGTGTCTCAAAAATAGTCATGTAATTCCCCCCCAAACATATATGTAAAATAGAAAGTAAAATGCTTGTATTAACTTTTTGTAAATATTGTTCACAATTAAGTCAAGCAATGTTCTATAACTACTTTTCTTGTACTATGTTTTGCGTTGAATTTTTTATTTGCTTAACTTCCTATGAAACCAACATATTGTTTCAACACCAGCCAAAAATTTCTTGCAGTTAAAACGCTAAACAACTAATCCATATAGTCTGAAATTTCACTAAATGAAATGAGTATCTTTCACTCAATTGACCTTTAAAAAGGCCCAAAATGTCTTTTTTTTTTTTTTTTAAACTTCAGGGTAATGTTCCTGTATTATTACTTTGATAACTTATTCTCCTTAATGACTATTTTCTACTTTGTGAAATTCTGTGGCAGATTTGAACTTTCAGGATTGATCATCTAATTTTCTTAACCTTTCCCTTGTACTTTCCATCTATTTCTTTTTTTTAATTTTGTTTCTACTTTTTACTTTAAAAAAAAAGATTTATCTTCTAGTGCTTCTACTAGGCTTACTTCAGCTATACTGACCATTTCCAAGCACTACGTGTTCTTCTCGATTTGCTCTTTCTCTCGCCACCCGCACCACCCCCCCCACCGCCCCTTTCTCTGGAGGCACACTGTTCATGTTTCATGGGCCTAACATCTCAATCATCTGAGGAATACTGACAGTTCCATTGTAGTTCTTCTTTATTTCCTGTGTTATCAATTTCCTCAGTTCTTTCGGTGAATTTCCTTTAGCTTTCCTCATGCCTGAGGATTGTCTGGGCTGTCCACATGAGGGTTAGTACACATGCTGACTGTTGAGTTCAACAACAGATGAAATTATGGTGAACTGATTTTTCCCTTGGGGAGTCCACGACTACACATATCACTGGGTCTTTTCTGCAGAGTCAGTTCTCATGGGAACAACCTGCTTCAGGCCAGCCTGGGCAGCTCAAACCTAGCTGCAGGCCTTGCAGGAACAAGGCAGTTAAAGCCTCCAGTTTGCTTCTGGTCAGTATCCCTCTCTGCAGACAACTGAGTGTGGCTATGTTCTGTAAATTCCCAGTCTATCATCTGTTTCATTACCTTTCATTCATACTTCCTGCTGTCTCTGAATTCTTCTCCTTGTGGAAAAGAATTCCATTCTGTATCTTAGACTCCTCTGTTGTTGCTACTGTTTAGTCGCTAAGTCAAGTTCAACTTTTTGTGACCCCGTGGACCGCCACGCTCCTCTGTCCACAGAATTCCCTAGGTAAGAACACTAGAGTAGGTTGCCATTTCCTTCTCCAGAGGATCTTCCCAACCCAGGGATCAGACCTGCGTCTCCTGTGTCAGCAGGCAGGTTCTTTACCACTGAGTCACCGGGGAAGCACTCAGACTCCTTTAATGTCATATAAAGTGCAGTTTCAGGAGGGAGAAGACTGAATTGTAGGTGTGTTTGGTCCAGTATCCTCTCTCTGTTACATACCTGGATCTCCCTTCCTGGTAACTGAAAACCAAACCGAAGCAAAATACTTCTAGAAAGAGGCCAATTTTTCAAGCTTTGAAGGTCCCACTCATTTCAGATAGAATGTGCTTGAAAATAACCAATAGAGACTTAAAGCACAACAAAACAAAACCAACCATTATTTAAAATGAGAGCAAACTACAATTCATCAACTCAGCATCCATAAAAAGAGCACTAATGGGGCTTCCCTGATGGTCAGGGTTAAGAATCCGCCTTCCAGGGCAGGGGGTGCAGTTCTGATCCCTGGGGTCAGGGAGCCGAGAGCCCATATGCCACGGGGCAGCTAAGCCCAGTGCAGCCACTACTGAGCCCCAGCTCTCAGAGCCTGCACCGCAGCAAAGATCCCGCCGGCCTCAACTAAGGCCTGATGCGGCCAAATGAATAAAGACTAAGAAAAACAAGAGCACTTAACTGCAAGCCAGGCACTATGCTAAGTACTTAATCTGCCTGCCAATGCGGGGGCTGGAGGAGATAAGGATCCCTCGGTAGGAAAGATTCTCTGGATAAGGGTTTGGCTACCCACTCCAGTATTTCTGCCTACAGAATCCTGTGGACAAGAGGAGCCTTGTGGGCTACAGCCCATGGGGTCACAAATACAACATCTACTTTAATATACTGAAGTCTATTAGGTATGTGTCAATATTTCTATTTGCTGAGGTTTAATTAATTTCCTCAAGGTCGATATCCAATGTGTGTATGCTGCTGCTACTGCTGCTAAGTCGCTTCAGTCGTGTCCGACTCTGTGCGACCCCATAGAAGGCAGCCCACCAGGCTCCCCCATCCCTGGGATTCTCCAAGCAAGAACACTGGAGTGGGTTGCCACCTCCTTCTCCAATGCATGAAAGTGAAGACGTTCAGTCGTGTCCGACTCTTAGCGACCCCATGGACTGCAGCCTACCAGGCTCCTCCATCCATGGGATTTACCAGGCAAGAGTACTGGAGTGGGGTGCCACTGAATGTGTGTATAACTTTCATTTATCGAAACACATACTAGTGAAAAACTAGTCTGAAAATGGTAGGGTTCTGCCAGTTAATTCACTAGCCTTAATTCAGTCTACTAGTTCACTTCTTAGTAGTTTGCAAATCTGTGTATAATGCATTTGACTAGACACTTGCCACAAATGAAAACAAGTAACAAATAAAAATAAAACAAATGTTGTCCCACCAGTTAAAACAGGGACATAAGCATTGAAACAGCTCTTTAAACAACTAAAAGAATGGTGAATCCACAAGACTAAGTGGAACATGAGCACCGGAAACATCTAAAAAATTAGAAGCATTTTTACTATGCACAAAGGTGATAAGAGACCAAACTTTAATCAGTGCTGAAAGGAGCTATTTGGTGAGATCTTAGAATCTGACTTGCATATAAGAGCTAACAAAATTGATCTGTAGCATTTCTACCCGTCATAAACATGTTTAAGGCAGAGAAAGACGAAAAACAGAATGGCTTTTATGTGTTTATGTCACAGATGAACACATTAAGTGCTTTCGAAAAGGTCTTACATGGTACTTATAAATATGTCCCATAAATTACTAAAATATTACTATAGTATAATATGAGGTCCCAGAAATTACCTAAATTCAAATTCCTCTTTAATCACAAATTATATAAAGTTTGCATAAACATTTTATTCTTCTACAACTATGAACAGTTTACCTAGACGTTACCTCTCTGATACGGACTTTTCTTTTTTCTTCTGATTTTAAAAATAATACAACTGAGGTCCTTAACTTTCTATCCCATTTGTACATACCAAGGCCATGTGAGAATCAGGACCCAAACCACTATCTCTGGACAAATGAAGGCTTAACCCCCCTTATCCTTGCTGTTTCTAGGTTTATAAAACCCAATAATCAGTAACAATAAAGCAATGCAGAGGTTCGTGCTATTGACGTTTCAGAGGAGCCTTAATTTTAGCCATTTTAAAAATCCCATGCCTTATGAAAAGACGCAGACTTTCACAGCATTTACACAAATGACAGAACATGTGCTGAGAAACGGAAGTCGCTCAGTCATGTCCGACTCTTTGCGGCCTGTGGATTGTAGCCCACCAAGCTCCTCCGTCCATGGGATTCTCCAGGCAAGAATACTGGAGTGGGTTGCCATTTCCTTCTCCAGGGGATCTTCCTGACCCAGGGATTGAACCCAGGTCTCCCACATTGCAGGAAGACGCTTTAACCTCTGCACCACCAGGGAAGCCCACTGAAGAAAGGGTTTCCTACAAAAACACAACCATCTCTCAGATGGCGAGATGATTTGCAAAAGAGATCTTTTAAGAAACGTTTCAGCATTCACATAAGCTGCCAGTTCATAGGAGCTCACAATCACTACTTAACATGACCTCATAGATGAGGAACATTTTCTTTATGAAGATCTAGACAGTATTTTGTAATGAGCATAGAGAAAAAAATTGTTAGGACTTATCCACCATACATACATACATACATACATATATATATATATATATTTTTTTTTTTTTTTTTTTTTTAACTGTTTGACCACAGTATTTTTTTCTCTTCCTACTCCAGGAACAAATCTTTCCTTGAGTTTCTTTCCTATTTTTCCCCCAGTGATAATTATTTTTATCACAAAAAAGGTAAAATTATCCTGTTTCTCAACTCCAGAGCTCCATGTTCTGACTTGCTCTGTATTCAATGGTCTCAAATGTATATATGCTCACCTGGGAGGGTTGTAATGTTAGAGGAAAAGACTTAACCTTCTATTTTTACTTTTCCCTTTTTTTAAAATTAAATTTTACTAATATTTACTGTACAGGATGACAGACACGCCTGGTGGTTTCCCAGTGCACTTCTATAATAGTTACTAGAAACAGAGTAAACAGAGCGCACTCAGACTAATGCTTAAATCATACTTAAAACTAAGAACGAAAGCTTAGAATGAAAGAATGAAAGCTCCTATAGCATAATATCTTGCCTTACTCTGCTTCAAATCATCTAAATGTGTCTTTCTTTGTACTCTCAAAGAATTCATGATACAATACCACTATGCAGAGGGGACAGTGTGGAAGAGCTAGATCGGAGAATTTTATTTCAAGAAATCTCTTGACTTGTGTATAATTCTGAAACTCACAACCCAGAAGTTTAAAAACAAAATATCAGGTTATTTTTCATTCTCATCAAATTAAAATGCAAGATTAAACATTTCCTCTCAGACTGATAAAAACTGAAAGTCTGAAAATACCATGCATTTGATGAGTTTACAGAACAATGGTTGGTTCGCTCAAACTGCTGGCAGGGACGAAATTTGGTAAAACCACATTTAAAACAGAAGCAAAAAGATTAAGAAGAGGTGGCAAGAATACAGAGTCCTTAATGACCTGGGTAACAATGATGGTGTGGTCAATCACCCAGAGCCAGACATCCTGGAGTGTCAAGTTTAGTGAGCCTTAAAAATATATATACAAAGCTAGTGGAGGTGATGGAATTCCAGCTGAGCTATTTCAAATTCTAAAAGATGATGCTGTTAAAGTGCTGCACTCAATATGCCAGCAAATTTGGAGAAAACAGCACTGGCATTTTCCACAGGACTGGAAAAGGGTTGTTTTCATCCAAGTTCCAAAGAAAGGGAATGCCAAAGAATATTGAAACTACTGCACAATTGCAGTCATTTCACATGTTAGCAAGGTAATGCTCAAAATCCTTCAAGCTAGGCTTCAACAATACATGAATCAAGAACTTCCAGATATGCAAGCTGTGTTTAGCAAAGGCAGAGGAACCAGAAATCAAATTGCCAACATCCACTGGGTATCACAGAGAATGCAAAGGAATTCCCGAAAAACACCTACTTCTGCTTCACTGACCACACCAAAGCCTTTGACTGAGTGGATCACAACAAACTGAAAAATCCTTAAAGAGATGGGAATATAAGACCACCTTACCTGTCTCCTGAGAAATCTTTATGCAGGATAAGAAGCAAGTTAGAACCAGACACAGGACAACAGACTGGTTTCAAAACGGGGAAAGGAGTACGTCAAGGTCATATGTCACACCCTGCTTATTTAACTTACATGCAGGGTACATCATGCAAAATGCCAGGCTGCATGAATCACAAGCTGGAATTAAGATTACCAGGAGAAACAGCAACAACCTCAGAAATGCAGATGATACCACTCTAATGGCAGAAAGTGAAGAGGAACTAACAAGCCTCTTGATGAGGGTGAAAGAGGAGACTGAAAAAGCTGGCTTAAAACTAAACATTCAAAACACAAAGACCATGACATCTGGTCCCATCACTTTAACACAAATAGAAAAGGAAAAAGTAGAAACAGTGGCAGATTTTGTTTTCTTGGGCTCCAAAATCACTGAGGAAGGTGACTGCAGCCATGAAATTAAAAATGCTTGCTCCTTGGAAGGAAAGCTGTGACAAATCTAGATAGCATATTAAAAATCACTTTGGTGACAAAGGTCTGAATAGTCCAAGCTTTGGTTTCTCCAGTAGTCACGTACAGATGGGTGAGTTGGACCATAAAGAAGGCTGAGCGTCAAAGAATTGATGCTTTTCAATTGTGCTGGAGAACACTCTTGAGAGTTCCTTGAACTGCAAGGAGATCAAACCAGTCAATCCTAAAGGAAATCGGCCCTGACTATTCATTGTAAGGACTGATGTTAAAGCTGAAGCTCCAATCCTTTGACTAACTGATGCAAAGAGCCAGCTCACTGGAAAAGATCCCAAAATGGGAAGACTGACCAGAGGAGGAGAGGGGGTGACAGAGGATGAGATAGTAGGATGGCATCATTGACTCAATGGACATGAATTTGAGCAACCTCTAGGAGATAGTGAAGGACAGGGATGCCTGGGGTGCTGCAGTCCACGGTGTCACAAAGAGCTGGACAGGGGTTAGTAACGTGAATTAACAACAATAACATTTAAAACAATTGTGTCTTACATGGTAAAAGCTAGTGTCCGTAAGACTTTAGAATCAGTAATTTCACCCCTTAAACTCTAGAGAAACTTTTAGCATGTGTTCACCAGGCAACACATTCAAAAAGGCCCAAAAGAGCATCATTCATAATTTTAACCCATTTTGGTTAACAATTCAGAATTTCAAAAGGACTATATGGATGTACATGGTGTAGTCATACAACAGAACACACTAGACAAGAGAAAATTAAGTTCAGCTAACGGACTCAAGGAGTAGCCATCATGGTCAACAAGAGTCCAAAATACAATACTTGGATGCAATCTCAAAAACGACAGAATGATCTCTGCTCGTTTCCAAGGCAAACCATTCAATATCACAGTAATCCAAGTCTATGCCCGAACCAGTAATACTGAAGAAGCTGAAGTTGAACGGTTCTATGAAGACCTACAAGACCTTTTAGAAATAACACCCAAAAAAGACATCCTTTTCATTATAGGGGACTGGAATGCAAAAGTAGGAAGTTAAGACACACCTGGAGTAACAGGCAAATTTGGCCTTGGAATGCGGAATGAAGCAGGGCAAAGGCTAAGAGAGTTTTGCCAAGAGAACGCACTGGTCATAGCAAACACCCTCTTCCAACAACACAAGAGAAGACTCTACACATGGACATCACCAGATGGTCAACACCAAAATCAGATGGATTATATTCTTTGCAGCCAAAGATGAGAGAAGCTCTATACAGTCAACAAAAACAAGACCGGGAGCTGACTGTGGCTCAGATCATGAACTCCTTATTGCAAAATTCAGACTGAAATTGAAAATAGGGAAAACCACTAGACCATTCAGGTATGACCTAAATCAAATCCCTTGTGATTATACAGTGGAAGTGAGAAATAGATTTAAGGGACTAGATCTGATGGATAGAGTGCCTGATGAACTATGGATGGAGGTTCGTGACATTGTACAGGAGACAGGGATCAAGACCATCCCCATGGAAAAGAAATGCAAAAAAGCAAAATGGCTGTCTGGGGAGGCCTTACAAATAGCTGTGAAAAGAAGAGAAGAGAAAAGCCAAGGAGAAAAGGAAAGATATAAGCATCTGAATGCAGAGTTCCAAAGAATAACAAGAAGAGATAAGAAAGCCTGCCTCAGTGATCAATGCAAAGAAATAGAGGAAAACAACAGAATGGGAAAGACTAGAGATCTCTTGAAGAAAATTAGAGATACCAAGGGAACATGTCACGCAAAGATGGGCTCGATAAAGGACAGAAATGGTATGGACCTAACACAAGCAGAAGATATTAAGAAGAGGTGGCAAGAATACACAGAAGAACTGTACAAAAAAGATCCTCATGACCCAGATAATCACGATGGCATGATCACTCACCTAGAGCCAGAATTCCTGGAATGTGAAGTCAAGTGGGCCTTAGAAAGCATCACTA
>SJYQ01000671.1:274211-365731 GCA_006410935.1 Redunca redunca
AAGAGGAACTCAAAAGCCTCTTGATGAAAGTGAAAGAGAAGAGTGAAAAAGTTGGCTTCAAGCTCAACATTCAGAAAACGAAGATCATGGCATCCGGTCCCATCACTTCATGGGAAATAGATGGGAAAACAGTGGAAACAGTGTCAGACTTTATTTTTGGGGGGCTCCCAAATCACTGCTAATGGTGACTGCAGCCATGAAATTAAAAGATCCTTGGAAGGAAAGTTATGACCAACCTAGATAGCATATTCAAAAGCAGAGACATTACTTTGTCAACAAAGGTCCGTCTAGTCAACTAGACTATGGTTTTTCCAGTGGTCATGTATGGATGTGAAAGTTGGACTGTGAAGAAAGCTGGGCACCGAAGAACTGATGCTTTTGAACTGTGGTGCTGGAGAAGACTCTTGAGAGTCCCTTGGACTGCAAGCAGATACAAGCAGTCCATTCTAAAGAAGATCAGTCCTTATGTTCTTTGGAAGGACAGATGCTAAAGCTGAAACTCCAATTCTTTGGCCACCTCATGCTAAGAGTTGACTCAGTGGGAAAGACTCTGATGCTGGGAGGGATTGGGAGCAGGAGGAAAAGGGGACAACAGAGGATGAGATGGCTGGATGGCATCACTGACTCGATGGACATGAGTTTGAGTGAACTCCGGGAGTTGGTGATCAACAGGGAGGCCTGGTGTGCTGCAATTCATGGGGTCGCAAAGAGTTGGACACAACTGAGCAACTGAACTGAACTGAACTGAACGGTCTCAATATAGATTAGTCTTTTAAAGTTAATATTGAATTAAAGAAGAAAACACAGTTATATTCAGTGCAACACCACTCATTTAAAGTTAAAACAGGTAAACCAACTACAGTGTTCAGGGCACACACAAATGGTAAAATCATAAAACACAGTAAGGAAATGATTACCATAAGAAGCAGGGCAGCAGCTCTTCCAGGTGTTGGAGAAGAAATGTAAATGAGAATGCTAGGGTCCTTCCGGGGGTGTTGGCAATGCTCCACTTTTTGACTTGGGTTGATTCATAATACAATTGTTTTATAACTATTTATTATATAGTACATTTATAAATAAAAGAAACTTTTAAATTAATTTTTGGTATGATAATGGTACTGTGCTTATGTTAAATAACAGTCATTACCTCAGAGATAAAAACGATAGATATTTATAGATAAGATGAAATAATGCTTGGAATTTGACTTCAAAATATAAACAAGGAAAAGTAGACGCACTGATCAGGTAAGAACTGATGTTGCTGAAGCTGAGTGCACGAGGGTGAGTATACTACCGTCTACTTTTGAATTATTATTTTTGCTGATGTCGCTTTTTAAGACATGATAAATGGCAGCAACCTCATGGCTTGCTAAGGAATAGCTTGCTTTACTTTCATGTATGTATCAAAAAACTCCAACTGAAATTAAATCAAGAGCAACTTAATAAAAGCATTAAAGAAAACAATTTCCTTTCTGACATCAACAAACACAAAAGCCTTCTAGTTTCTAAGAAAAACGGCCTTCTGCTACCATGTTCCTCCCGCCTCTCACCCGCCAGCACCCCAGCGCTTCTCCAGCTGGCATCCACATGGAATGCTAGGGACACGAACTAAGCACTTCCTGACCGTGCTCTAGGCACAAAGCGGGACAGGGGCACCTCATGCCAAGAGCCTTTCTAGCTTGTCTTCAAAGTGCATGTACACAAATCCACACTTTCCCCACAGGTATATGAAAGTACACAGGGAGTACCGTCCACCATATCCGAGAGCAGCTTACTGTCTTTAGGAGGAAATTCAGAAGCTGCTCCTCAGACAGGACAGGCAGTTCCAGTGAGTAAGATAATCTTGCCTCATTTCCAGGTTTAGCATATGGTTAAGACATCTGAATCAGTCCTCTGTACTGCCTTTCTACAATGTAGGAATATTTTTTATTTCTCTACTGGTAAGGGTGATTTTTAATTTTCATTTACATAACTTCATCTGTTAAATGGTTTGAGAGGACTATGGTTATATATGATTTTTTTAGTTAAACAAATTAAGAGTATGCATATTTGCATTTTCAGAAAAGGGAAAAATGATACCATATCAAATCAAATTCACACCTCATTCACGGTGTTTGGGAATGTGATTCCTGAAAAAGGAAGTTCTACATGAATCATGCCATCTGGGGTCATCATCACACAGTATTGACGGAGATGCATCACACTTGAGCACACACTCTTGCCTGGCATAAATCCTCTGAAATTCCAGAATGCCCTTACCGAGAGCTTCCTCTAGCCACCTTTCATTGAACTATTATTGGCTCTTCCTCTCGGTCTAAGGTCTGCAAGCAGCCTCTGTCTACTTACTGACTCACCCCATCTCCCTCCAACTCTTCACCTATTTCCCTTGAAGAAACCTCAGACTCTCTAATACAGGGAGAACAGCGCCCTTCATTTTTTTTGTAATGGCAGTAACCACTTCATCACTTACATACACAACGCCTACTGTTATGGATTAGAACTGCACATCAAAACAATAAAGGTGGAAGTAAGAAAAGTTACTGCAGGAAACAAGCAATCTTATTTCAGAACATGCTGGGCACACGACTGCAGACGGCAGAGGAGGACTCCCTGGCTGGCAGCGCAGGAAGCAGAAGGTAACGCACTGCTGCAGGACGCTGTTTGGTCAAGCAGCCCTGCCTCTCCGTCTGGGCACACAGTAACAGTCAAACCACTGAGAAAAGGACATGCGCTTCGCTTAAAGAACAAAACCATCCAATGATTTCCCATTTCCAGAGTGTAAAAACCAGTCTTTCCATGGCCTGGAAGGCCATACATGACCTGGCCCTTTACTATCTCTGACCTCATTTCCCACCACTGTGGCCTTGGCTCACAGCCACTCCGCCCTCTTTGATATTCCTCTTATACACACAACCCTTGCGCTTCCAGAACTCTTGCACTCTCAAGTCCCTCAGACTGAAATGCTCTTCCCTACCTACCTGTGTGCCTTAAATCCTAGCTTAAATATCATTTCATCAAAGAGGTCTTTCCTGTACACTCTTAATCCCTCCCCCATTTCCCCTTCTCTGTCTTTTTTCTGCTTTCTTTCCCACAGCACATTTACCATTACCTGACATCACAGACACCTATCGACTCACTAAATATCTCCTCCACTACAATGACAGTGAATTAAGTCATAATGTCTGTTTTGCTCACTGTTATTTCACCAGAACCTGGCTTGCTGGATAAATATCGGTGTTAATATATGATGACTAGCATAGGTGTCTAAATAAAGTAGCACATTTCAGAGATAAACACCACTACAAACATCAGTACCGTGTGAGGAAACACTACATAGAGAAAGCATGTAATATGAATAGAAAGGGGTGAGGTTGTAAATCAATATTTATTGTTTCTGAGGATAACTCAGAAGTTTATTACCTTAACCGTGGTGATGGCAGCATGTGTATACATACATTCAAACTCACCAGACAGAATACATTAATTATGCACAGTTTTTCGGGTATACCAATTATAACTCCAAAAAAAGCTGGTAAAAAAGTCCACTAGCATTTCAATGCACAGTAAGAAGTAGCCAAAAAATTCACTAAAGTCCCGTAAACAGCTGACAGATTTTTTTTAAAAGATTAAGGTGCAAAACAGCAACCATTTAAAGATTCCTACCTTAGCATATATGTAGCAGCAACAACCGCACCATTTACACTACAGCCAATTTTAAAGTTTAGATCACCATGGCTCAAAAAAAAATGGGACTCTATTTTATTCTGTACTATACTGTGCTAAAACTAAAGAGTAGGAAGGAAAAGTATGATTCTTATGCTACTACTCAGAAAAATGCATTCTAAGTTCTTCCCAGTACTGAGTTGTTCCTTTTCCACACATGGAATGCGAGAGAGCAGGGGTGGTAAAGGAGTGGGAGAGTTGGCGCACAGCACTCGATTTTGGTGCAGACTTTAGGAAGCTTTAGAGATGACCAAGCAGCTTCCAAATAAGGCACTCTTGATACTGTCGACTAGAGCTGCAAGGTATGCTTTTGTAGGCTCTAAGCACACACAAAATTATTAGTGCATCCATTTTTTCCCTAATGCCAACAAGCCAGCTGTGTTTCCACTACAGTAACCACGTGGCCCCGTGAAGTGTTGTGTCACTTTTCTCAGCAAGTCAAAAATGTGGAATATTTCATACAATTACATATTATTAAACAGTAACACAATACAGACATGTTACATGTGCACAGAAACACTCAAACTGCAAATGCTTTGTGTATCAGAAAATGTATTTCTAATGTCCTGTACTTACAATTCTAAAGTCTTATGCGCCCACTCTTTAAAATTCCCAATCTATGCCTTTCTAGTTTGAGTATACCTGTAAAACAGAATGTTATATGCATTATGAATGCTGGCAATAAACAAATCAACCTTAAAAAATATGGAAATAGAACTTGTGGTTTCCTGTCTGACATGTAAGGGGCTTAGAAGATGTCGTGCCAATCCACACAATTAAAAAGTTGAACTGAAAACCAACAATTCTCAGGTCCTTTAGAAAACTGAGATCAGAGAACCAACCATTGCCTCCAGAACTGGAGAGACAAGCCAGTACAGAAAACCAGCATGGACTAGAGTGGAAACCTCCAGGTCATGCAGAACCAGTGCAGGACGGCCTAAGACTGTGCCTGAGGAGTTGCTGGGTGAGGAGTGTGGGCAGCTGGAGCGGGGAGGAGAGGCTTGTCTCAGGAGGGACCCGTGCTCCTGCGAGTTTCACCACCAGGAACTCGACCGTGTTCTCCAAGTGAATGCCAGAGAAAACTCTCCTTCTCCTTCAGCCAACAGGAGGGGAAGGCAGACTTCCTGAAATAAGCTACAACACTATACGCTGGTTCAGTGCGTTTGGTTCTGATGTTATCTGAACAGAGACAGGCCTACCTTCCCTGTCTCCTCTAAAAGGGTATTTTGTCTTTCTAGAGAGTACTGTAACAGGAGATATGCCACCGAAACAGATCAAATTCAACATCTGTCGTTTCACAGTCTAACTCTTTAGATAAGATGATTTTCCTCTTTGACTACATTTTTCATGTCGGCTCGCTACAGTTAAAGAATGTGTCACAGCTCTCCAGGCACTTGACTGAGTCTCTGAAGTTGGGGCTGGAAACGGAATGCGTGGCCTCCTTCTGGGGGAGAGAGGGAAGCATTCACAGAATGTGAGCACTGGGAGGGGCCTTGGAGGGAATCTGTGGCAGGCAGCCTGTGAAGCTGGTCCCAATGATCCCCGTCTCCTGGAATTCAGGCCTCTGTCTACTCCCCTCCCTTGGGTGTGAACTAGACTTAGCGAGTTAATTCTACAGGCCAGAGTACAGCAAAAAGCGGTGGCAAGTCACAAAGATTCTGACGTCCACCTTGCCTGCCCTCTTCCTCACACCAGCGGAAGCCAGTCACCTCGCCGTGAGCTGTTCTGCGGCGAGACCTGCTGCTGCTGCTAAGTCGCTTCAGTCGTGTCCGACTGTGCGACCCCATAGACGGCGGCCCACCAGGCTCCCCCGTCCCTGGGATTCTCCAGGCAAGAACACTGGAGTGGGGTGTCATCGCCTTCTCCGATGGCGAGACCAGTGGGCGACAAACTGAGGGAGGCCTCCAGCCGACAAGCAACTGAGGCCCTTATTCTAACCGAGACTCTTGTCAGGATTCAGAGAGAACTGCCAATAACTGCTTCAGTAACCTAGAAAGCAGGTCCGTTCGGCACTGAACCCTGAGGTAATTATGGCCTCAGCTCACACCCTAACTGTCACCTCAAAGATACCTTAAGTCAGGGGACTTGGCTGCACGCTGCCTGGATTCCTGACCCACAGAATCTGTGAGGTAATAAAAGTCTGTTTCAAACCACCATGGTTTAGGTTAACCTGCATCATCTCAGTTATGGACAAGGAACTAGCAACCCACTCCAGTATTCTTGTGGGAAATCCCATGGACAGAGGAGCCTGGCAGGCTGCAGTTCATGGGGTAGTGAAGAGTCAGGTAAGACTCGGCGACTAGCACCAACTAAGTGAATCTGTGAGACAGTAAGTCTGTTTTAAGCCGCTATGGTTTAGGCTAACTTGCATCATCTTAGGTAACTAACACTGCACCCAATCCAGCCTCCACATTCTCAGTGAGCTGAAGGCCATCAGGGGAGGTTTGATACTTTGCCTCAACTCTCTCTGACTCACACCACACCGAGACCACTGCCACACACAGGCCCCAGGTAGGGTTCTCACAGCAACTTACAACTGTCGGTGCTGTTCAGTCACTTCAGTCGTGTCCGACTCTTTACACCCCACGGACGGTAGTCCACCAAGCTCTTCTGTCCATGGGAACTCTTCCAGGCAAGAATACTAGAGGGAGTTGCCACTCCTTCAGGGGATCTTCATGGACCAGGGATCAAACCCAGGTCTCTTGCAGGGGCAGGCAGATTCTTTCCCAACGAGCCACCAGGGAAGTGCAATCTGTAACGCCCTTCTGCAATCTGGCACTATGGAAATTTGCCTGTTGTTCTTAACAAAGCCTCCCCTCCAAAGAAACCTATTCTGCCAGCTCCTAATTGACTGGGGTTGTATCAGAAACTAACCAACTTTGGGGAAGGGAAACATCCAACTGCAGCCTCCTCCAGCCTGTCTGTCTCAACTAAGGAGTAAAAAAAAACAACAAAACCAACTGAGAAGCGCTTGTGCAGGGGTGCAGGCTCACTAAAAGGCTGAGACCTAACCGCAGCAGTGTGTCACACTTCCCTGTCTCCAACACCTCACCAGCACATCAACAACGCTCCTGTGTGAAAACGCAGGGAAATACGACCGAACGCGCCAGAACTCTCAGACCTCACTCAGAGAGAAGTCCTAGGGAAGCCTGAGACAACAGGGCGCAAAGCAAGGACGCCACAGAAAATGTTACCCTGGGACACCTACAGCAAAGAATAAGCAAAGCCTAATCCCCACAGATAAATATAAAAACTAGTACTGCAGGCCTGTTTCCCTCAGTTTCTTTCACTCAGCATATGATCACAAACGCCTTTCAACAAAAATTCCAAGGCACAGAAAAAAAACAGTACAGTGACAGGATTCAAGTATTCTAAAATCTTTCAAAACTGCTCAAAATGCAATCATTGGTAATATAAGTCATAAATGATTAATTATATACAATAACAAATGCGCAGGTAAACATGGTTACTAAAATAAGTATTCATTTTATGCTTAAGTAAATTTGAACCTTTCTCATTAAAAGTCAGGAGAAGCAAGAATGTTCAGCCATCATTGACACTATTCAATATAATACTGGAGGTCTGACCAATGCAGAAAGATTTCAATAGGGAAAAAAGTTTACATATGACAATTAAGACAAACAAAATGTCATTATATGGAGAAATTTAAGAAATATAAAGTGTTCAGTATAGTATCTGGATAAAAAATTGGTGTATAAAAATTATTAATTGCCTACAAAATAGTAAAAAAAAAACCCACTAGGAAATGTAATAGCAAAACAATTTCATTCAGAATAGCAAGAAAAATTCATTTTAAAAATTCTATAAAAAACTGAGCAAGAAATAGGCAAAACTTACATGCTGAAAAATTAAACTTACTAAAAGAATATGAAAAGGTCTGTACTAATGAAGATATATGCTATGCTTCTCAATGGAATTACTCAACATTTGAAAGATGTCAATTCTCATCCAATTACATCTAGATTCAATGCAATTCTAAAGTAAACACCTGAATGATTTAAAAGATGATATATCTCCTTCAGAGAAAAAAATACAGAAGATAACACAGCAAAAACCCATGTCATAACAACCCAGCTTAAAAATAAGACTTATCAAGATAGTTTAAAAAGAACAGCTACATAGTAAGTAACGGCAGCAGGTGCAATGGCACAGGTGTAAACATACGGAAGCAAAAGAACAGAACAGATTTTAGGAGTAGTCTCTTTAAATGTATGAAAATGTCATATATAATAAAGGTGACATTTCATATCACTAATAAAAAGACTGGCTATTTAATATACTGTTTTTAGATAGCTGACTTAACATGAAAGAATAGTCAGACTCCTACCTCATCCCACACAAAGCAACGCTCCATACTTCATGGATCAAAGAACTAAATGTAAAAACCAGTATTACAAAGTAGTAAAAGGGAAGACGGTGGAGCAGTTAACAGTAGGAATCTGTATCCCCACCACCACTGTACAGGCATTATCTTTCTGCTATATCTATTCTGGAACTCTGGAGTCTCTTTAAGGCTGGCAACTTCCAGGGGAAAACTTGAAAGGTAAATTGCAGCTAGTTTTAGTCAGCGCCAGCTCTCAGCAGAGGAGCAGAGCAGGCTCCCCTCCTCCCATAGCTGTGGTCTTTGCACATCATGCACACAGCCTCTGCGGAGCCAGGGTGGGCAAAAACGAGCCTGTCCTCCCAACACCTCCACTTCTGATCACAGAGGAGCAGACCGGCAGATGGGCCGCCACTGCTGGTGCTCAGCTCCGCAACTGCTGCAAGCCCCTCATCCTCTGGCTGAAGTGACGTCCAGAGGATTTTAAAAGCCAGTGCCCTTTCTTCTCCTCCCTGCCCTCACTTTTCCATATTTTCCCTTTTCCAGAGCCAGACATTAAAGACTAGGACATCCAAAAACAACTGCATATACAAGGAAAATTAAAAAGTGACTGTGTATGTATGACCAGGGAAAGGCTCCGAAAAGATCTGACGAGACCTTAAGATTACACCTCATTCTCCCTTTCATATTGTTACAAATGTTAAGCCAAACTCAGCCAGTCAGCCAGCAAACCAGCTAGCATGTATGACCACATTCTCCAAGGTATCAGATGCGATCCTGAAGATACAAAGTAAACACCATCAGGGCCCCTAAAGAAGAGACCAAGGTGGTTACTGAGCAAGAAGTTCCATCCTACCCTAGAAAAATGAACCAAAGGAGCCGGTGGCAATACTGCTGAGGGATTTTCCCCTACATCAGGAAAAGGCTGGGGAAGACTTCACAGAGCTGACATTCGATACAGGCATCTTAAAAGACGAAGAGAAAACGGAAGCGGGAGGGAAGACTTTTGGTAGAGGTAACAAAAGGCACAGGCTAGAAGGGACAAAAGTGAGGCAGGTACCAAGAAATGGCCAGCGAAGACGACTTACTGTCCACTCGGCAAAAAAACCGGAACCTACGTCTACAGAGAAATCAGGGTAATGGCACTTCCCCCGAGAACTGCGGTGAGGAAGAGGAGATGGTCAGTCCAGCTCACCACCTTCCACCCACCGATCTCCAAAGCCGACTCAGCTGTTCTGCCGCAGGGTTCTCCCTCTCCTCTCACGGGTCCACCGGAAGGTGGTCTACAACCTTCTCAATCACATACGGTAGTCTAGCACAGTTCTTCATATGGCATTTACTCAAAAGCAAACTTACTTTTTTCTTTCTTTAACCAGATGTTTAGGATTTCACTGACAGGCCTTGGAACTGCCCTGCAATCACTACTGGGATCCTGGTTTTAACCTGAGAATCAACAGCACGCATAACAAGTACCCCACCCAATCTGTATGTGTATCACTTCATACTTACGGGCTGAGGCTGTTCTGCGATACAGCAGTTGAAGCACAACCAGAACTCACTCATGCTGATAGTCCAAGTTACAAATGAGCACCAACGATGTTTCCAAATCTCAATCCGGGGAGCTTCACAAAGCACGTTTCTCAACGTGATCAACGTCCAATGATGCCAAAAGGATTATTACTTCTCTGTGCTTGTTCCTGGAAGTCAAGTATCTTTTACAGTCAATCTAATAAAGAAAAGGTCAGATTATTTCCTTTCTTTGTTTCTGGTTCTACAGAGACTTGTTTCTGAACCACCAGGAAAAGTATAAAAATTGTTGTCTTGACTCAGGGCCTCAACAGGTGGTCTAGAAAAAGAAAAAAGAAGGAAAGAAAACAAGTTACTTTACTTATCCTTAGAAACTTATTTCTTAAATCTCTGATAAAATTAAAAATATTTCAAAAAAGTAAACACTGAAAAAAAAAATCAAGACTTTGATAAGTCACTCAACAAAAAAGTATTTAAGTACTGAGCGTCATGTATTAGTAACATAGGAACTCAAAGGAAACAGGAATCCTTGCCTTCACAGAGCATTCTGTTTTGTGACTATAAAAGCTTTTCCCAAAGCCGTGACTCTAAACCAAGAAGACATAAATGACTGCTATTTTTATATTTGCATAGAAGATCTTCAGTGAAGATTAACGCATACATGTTCAATGACACAAACGTAGGCCATAACAAGGCATGAATTTGGGACCCTCATTCTACACAGTACAAAGGACATGCCTTATATTACAGGAAAATGACAGATTAAGTTTTAAGCATATGTTCAGAGACGATAAGAAGGAAGAAAACGTACACTATCACCACAGTTAAAATTCAGAAACTGGAATGCATTTTCAAGGAGAGATGAACTTTTCTCACCTCACCCAACTCTGAAACAAAGAAGTAGCAGTCCTGCAACTGACTCTGTCCAATGAAGCGAGTAAATACTATCAAGGTTTATAAGCTCAAAAGAAAAGTACGTTTCATTTATTTCTGCAGCAAGAGTATTAGAGCAAAGGGTTGTATTCACAACATCATGAACATTATTTCAGCTACTATTTACTTGACAAGCTTAATTCCACCCTGAATCAAAGATCTCGGTCATTAAAAAATTATTGTGAAATCTCTTTTAACCAATTCTATGAAAACAAACATGCCTTTGTTTGACACTGAAATTCTTTATGCTCACTATTGCTATTGTAGCACATACAAACACTGAGTTACTCTAATGTTTCAACTCTACTGGCTTTGAAATCTGAGGTTTTAAAATCTATTATATGATTTATTCTATCATATTTTCTCATCTACATACAATGCCAGGCAACACCCTTTTTACTTATAATTTATCTTTGCCAGAAACCAGTCAAATTAATTTTACAATGGAAGGTGTTTTATTTTCTTCACTTTTTAACTAAGTAAATGTTCCTTCTGTTCAACACTTAAAATTAATCAATGGCTTCCCTATTTAGAAATCCACATTTCCACAAATTCAAATTTCCTTCCCAGAGTAAAGCTACTCCTTATTTTGAAAATTTTAAAATACACATTTTCCCACTACATGTACTACTCTGAAAGTGATACTCACAATAATTCTTAATGTTTAGTTGAAGAATGACTGCTTAAAGTATAAGAATTTGCATTGCTGGAGATGAGACAGAAAAGATACTTAAGTGTATCACCTAGAAAACAGATAGGATGAAATATATTTTCAAATCAAGGGGATGTTTGCAGCTCCACAGGTTTTTATTTGTTAAGTAAACATTTAAGTCTAAAAATGTTTCAAACACGCCTTGGAATATCATACCAATATACTTTCCATCTTCTTGCTTTTCTAAACAAATTTTTAGAATTTTTTCCAAATGTGTATGTACTTAAAACACATTTATACATAACACCTTTAGAGAAGTACTGAATTTGTCACAAAAATTTCCACAGACACTAATAATAAATATACTCATAGTTACTTTCACTTCCTGAGCTCAGTGTTGCTTAAATCACATCCACACTGAAAACCTTACTTTTAATACCTTAAGATAACAAAAGAAGTATCACTTTGCAACATCAACAACTAAACTTGGCTTTAAACACAACTCAGCAGATTCCACACATAAATTAGGGGTCAAACTGGACTACAGCACCAGAGCATTTCACAAACCATAGTTTCATTAGACGTAAGATTTTAGAAAAGCTTACGTGAGCTGTCAGGCTAGTTAGTGATTTGCAGAGCTTCCTTGCATTAAAAGCTCAGTCTCTTGACTTTCAGAGACTGGCGCTGAGTAAAAGAAGTATAGAAGCAAGCAGTATGCTCTGGCAAAAATATAACCTCCGCGCCCCTTCCCCTCCTCCTCCCTTTCCACACCTAAATCAAATGCTGCAGATATAAGCTTCATGCTTGTGTGAACAGTCTCACTGCTGACAATTTAAAGAATTTATGTCCCAACATCCTACACACAAACCAATAAAACAAACTTCTTAGGTCAACTTCCAAAGAAACAGTAAGGCCATGACTCGGAAAAATAAAAACAAGGCAACGAGGCATACCTCTAGCCAAATAATTTCTTTTCCTTTTTTTGTGAAATACTTTAACTCAGTTGAGGTACAGAGCATGCTTAGTTTGTGTGAAACAGAATTGGATAAAATTTAGAATTCAGACTTTGAAATAAAAGAACGGTGCCAATTGTTAAAACTATCTTAATTTTTCACAGTGTTAGCCTGAGGACCTGACAAGCTCTGTTACTTATAAAAATGGAATACTACACTGCCAATGTCACAGGTCTGAAATGAGGGCTAAATTAGGATGTATGTAAGGGTAGTGCATATATTACAAAGAGTTATACTGATATAAGATGCTCTTATTTGTTATCAAAATTAAAATAGCAAACAGTACAGTGAAGTAACAAAAATAATGTGTAATAGCTGTGAATTTTTAACAAGCAACCTGAACACCAAAAAAAAAAAAAAAAGAAAGAATAAAAAATTTTTTAAAGAACTGAGACAATCTACAGACTGGGGAAAAGATATTTGCAAACAAAGTGACCCAGAAGGCCTTAATTTCCAAAATACACTAACAGCTCATACAACTCAACAACAACAAAAACAGCTTAATCAAAAAATGGGCAGAAGACTAAGACATTTCTCCAAAGAAGAAATACAGGCACGTGAAATAAGTGCATGAAAAGATGCCCGACACTGCTACTATTAGAGAAACGCAAACTACAACGAAGCACCAGCTCACACCAGTCAGAATGGTCATCATGAAGAAGGCTACCAATAATGGAGAGGGTATGGAGAAAAGGCAACCCTCCTCCACTGCAGGAAGGATGCAAATTAGTACAGCCACTATGGAAAACGGGCTTCCCTGGTGGCTCAGACGGTAAAGCGTCTGCCTGCAATGTGGGAGACCGGGGTTCCATTGCTGGGTTGGGAAGGTCCCCTGGAGAAGGAAATGGCAGTCCACTCCAGCACTCTTGCCTGGAAAATCCCATGGACGGAGGAGCCTGACAGGCTACAGTCCATGGGGTTGCAAAGAGTCGGACATGACTGAGCGACTTCACTTTCACTTTCCTATGGAAAACAGTATGGAAGTTCCTCAGAAAACTAAAAACAGAATTACCGTATCATCTAGCAATCCCACTCCTGCACATATACCTCAAAAAACTGTAATTCAAAAAGACACACGCACTCCCATGTTTATAGCAGCACTGTTTCCAATAGCCAAGACATGAAAACGACCAAAATTTCCATCGAGAGATGAATGGGTAAAGATGATGTGGTACGTATATACGATGGAATACTACAGACACAAAAAAGAACAAAATGATGCCATCTGCAGCAACACGGACACAACTAGATTATCATACTACGTGCAGTAATCAAAAAGAGAAAGACAAATACCGTATGCTATCCCTTATATGTGGAACCGAAAATACTGCACAAACGAACATATCTATGACGCAAGACTCAGACAGAGAAGAGGCTTGTGGCTGCCAGACAGATGGGGGCTGGGGAGGACTGGACTGGGACTTCAGAGTTAGTAGATGCAAACTATTACATATAAAAAGGATAAACAGCAAGGTCTGACTGCATAGCACAGGGAACTATACATCCTAAATAACCACAGTGGAGAACAATATAAAAAAGAATACATAACTGTGTATAACTGAGTCGCTTAGCTGTGCAGCAGGAATTAACACAATGCTGTAAGTCCACTATACCTCAGTAAAAAACTGGGAAAAAATGAACTGAACTTCATTCATGCAAAAGAATACTACAATAAATGGTAGCTTCATCCAGCACACTGGCCAATTCTCACTGCCATGTTATTGGGGACAAAATAATGCACATGGAAAGACCTCATGTATATAAATTTCAAAACCAAGTTCAAAAAAAAAAAACTTCAACTACACTATTTTGTGTAGAGATGCATAAGAAAGTGTAAAAAAGTAAAGCTAGAAAATTATAATACAGGTCAGGAGAGTGGTTATCTCTACGGCTGAGGGCAGGAATTAAGAATCGGAAGAGGTGCACAAGGGGCTCTTGGAATGCTGATAACATTCTACCTCTTGATCTAGGCGGTAGTTACTCCAGTACTTGCTTTATAATTTTGTATTAAAGGTACATTTATGGTCTATGCAATTTTCTACATATCATATCTTTAAATAACAATTTAAATATATAAGTAAAAGAAGAAAGTACTAACAATTTCAGGTTGTTGGAGTCATAGAAATGCAAAAAAAATAAATAAATAAAAATGAACATCCTTACTGGAGACTCTGAAGGACCTGGTAAAATTTGGGATGTTTGGGTGGGGAGAGGGGTAGTGAGATCTGAAATTCTACCAGATGCCAAAGAGGTTTCCAACAGAAATGCAGACCTACTAATCAATGACCAAGTCTGAGTTCTCAGTAAAGCTGTATCATAGCTGCACCAGCACTAAATCGGTCTCAATCTAGCTGAAATCATTCTTTTGATAGTGACTTGTGGTACAAAGGTCTTCCAGCAGCGGTGGGGGGTGGGGGGAAACATTTTGAAAAGAGCTTTCAAACTATGTATCTATCACAGACCTACTATTCTGTGGCTAAATTTCAAAATCAAGCCACTGTTTCCTGAACTCAGTTAAAAAAAGCACACTTTTGGGGGCATATGCAACTACTGAAGTAAGGTTAGTTTTTCTTCTTAGAATGACTGATTAAAGTTTATTCTTTCCCACTGTTTCATGTAAATATAATCACATAGTATTTTAAAAAAAAATCTGGCTTTTTTCATTCTGCACGTTTCTGAGATTTTCCACGATGCTCCATCAGCTAATTCATATAGACTTCCACAGTATAGACACAGCACAATGTAACTGTTTCTATTTGTTATTTCCAGTTTTTGGCTATTAGAAATGCTTCTGTGAATTAGTATCTACAAATATTCATGTGAACAGAAATTTTCATTTCTCCTGGGTAAATATTTAGAAAGAACTACTGAGTCATATTTTAAGAAGTTTGAACTTTAAACTGTTTTCCAGTTTTCCAATTCAGTTGTTCAGTTCAGTCGCTCAGTCGTGTCCAACTCTTTGTGACCCCGTGAATCGCAGCCCGCCAGGCCTCCCCGGAGTTCACTCAGACTCACATCCATCGAGTCAGTGATGCCATCCAACCATCTCATCCTCTGTCTTCCCCTTCTCCTCCTGCCCCCAATCCCGCCTAGCATCAGAGCCTTTTCCAATGAGTCAACTCTTTGCATGAGGTGGCCAAAGTACTGGAGTTTCAGCTTCAGCATCATTCCTTCCAAAGAAATCCCAGGGCTCATCTCCTTCAGAATGGACTATCTTGCATTTGTACCAGCAATGTATGAGAGTTCCAACTGTTCCACTTCCTACCAACAGGTTGTGTCCTTAATCTTGTTAATTTCAGCCATTCCCTGTGTATGAGGTACTATCTTGCTGTGATAGCAAGCCATTCATATATTTTCTTCTTTGGCTAGGTATAATCAGACCTTTTGCCCATTTTTTAAATTTATGTGCTTTTTCAGTTGTGCTATTTCCATATTCTAGATCTAGTCCTTTGTCTGGTAAGTATATTGTGAGTATTTTTTTCCTGGTCTGTCTTTCCACATTTTAAAAAACAACATGTCTCAGATAGTTTAAGTTTTTTTTAATAAAGTCGAGTTTATCTATTTCATCTTTTACGATCTGTGTTCTAAGAAACGTTTGCATGTTCCCCCAAACAGCTTTTCTTCAGTTATCTTTTCACCCACAACTTTCATTTTTTACATTCGGTTTATAATCCTCTTTTAGTTATTAGTGGTAGTACAAAGTAAAGGTTAATGATTCCTTTTTTAGACATGGATATAACAATTGCTCCAGATCATTTCCTGATGGATCCCTTTGCCTATTGACTTGATTTGGTACCTTTTACTGAAAATCAAGTAACTGTTAAGTTTGGGTCCATTTCTGGGCTGATTATTAATTACATTGACCTATTCCTATACCAGAACCAGACTGCCTTTCTGATACATGTATGCGAATGCTATGTCTCTTCAGTCGTGTCCAACTTTCTGCGACCCCACGGACTGTAGACTGCCAGGTTCCGCCATTCATGGGATACTCCAAGCAAGAAGACTGGAGTTGGTTGCTATGCCCTCCTTCCCAACCCAAGGGTTTGACTCAAGGATCAAACCCGTGTCTTTTGCCTCCTGCATTGTCGGGCAGGTTCTTTACCCCTAGCGCTACCTGGGAAGCCTGCTATGGTTTTATACGACGACTTTGGTCAGATAGTGATAAATCTTTCCAAGTATTCTTTTACAAGATTACTCTGGATTGTCTAGATGCTTCATTTCCATACACGTTTGAGGATCAGTTTGTCAATGTCTAAAAAAGAAAAAATCGCCTCTGTATCTGACTGGGATTGCATTTTTCCCTGACATTTGGAAATTTACATGTTAACAATACTGAGTATCTAGTCCATTAACATGGGGCTTCCCTGGTGGCTCAACAGTGAAGTATCCACCAGCCAATGGAGGAGGCGTGGGTTCCATCCCTAAGCTGGATCTCCTGGAGGAGGAAATAGCAAAACCCACTCCAGCATTCTTGCCTGGAAAATTCCAGAGAGAAAGGAACCCGGCATCTGCAGTTCACAGGGTTGCAAAGGAGTCAGACACAACTTAGCAACTAAACAACAATCCATTAACATGGCACATCCAAAAGTCTACAGACTGTGCAGGTCTCCTATGTATTTTTTGTTGCATCACTTTCATTTTTTGAACTTTGTTTACAGCCTTCCTCAGAAAGCTTCTCTTTTTCCTTTTTTTGGCTGCACTGCGTAACTTATGGATCTTAGTTCCCTGACCGGGGACTGATTCTGGATGAAGGTGCAGAGTCCTAACCACTGGACGGCCAGGGGAACTCTCCATATGAAAGCTCAAGAGTCAGAAAGTCAAAAGTCGATTTTCATCACAGATAAGGGGGTTTATCTTACTTTTGACAAATTTTCATCATGAATTGGTTTAATTTTACCTTTCCCAGGATAATAAAGCTATCATCCTACATAGTCTCATTTAGGTTTACTGTTACAAATTATCTCGGACATTAATAGTTAATAGGTATAGTTAGGTAGCATTTTCAGTCTACCCAGGCTTTTCCCTTCTGACATCTTCCTTTTCCCCTTAATTAAAACTCAAGTACTTAACCTAAACATACATATGTACGGGAGGGTTTCTTATGTTGGCTCAAGCCTGACAGAGTCTGCAATGTAAACAGAGTAATACATAAGAAAACTACTGTTCCCTTCTCGAATGCCCACACTTCTCACCCTCGTGTAAGAACGAACACCACGCCTACCTTTTCTAGCTTTAACAATAAATCCTCCTTTTCCTTTCCTGCTACTCTCCTTCCTTCCTTTTTCCAGTTTCTCTCTCTCCCTTTTCTATCACTTCATCCATTGTCCTAAAACCCTTCATTAGCGATACAGAGTTAGAAATAACAATTCTGTGACAGAGTAGGTTCTCAACTACTAGTTCACGGATTGAAAGCTATCTTTTCTCCTGAATCTAGGTAGATATTTATACCCACCTACTAATGAACATCTCATGTGGTCGCCTTGTTAACATTATCTGTAACACTGAATTCACTGTCTTTTCCCCCACATCTGTGCCTACGTTACCTTTCTTGGTGGGTGGCATCATCATACAAGGTTTACGAAGCCAATACATGTTCAAATTCTATCCCACTACCAGCAGTTCAGGGAATTAAAAATCATACTGTAAAATACTTTCTTATATTTAAACAAATTTTTACTCTTATTTTACTTTACTCGGGGCTTCGCAGCTGGTGCAGTTATAAAGAATCCACCTGTTGATGCAGGAAACATGGTTTCGACCTCTGGGCTGGGAAGATCCCCTGGAGAAGGAAATGGCAACCCACTCCAGTATTCTTGTCTGGAAAATCCCATGGACAGAGGAGCCTGGTGGGCTACAGTCCACGGGGTTGCAAAGAGTCAGACACGACTGAGCACATCCATATTACCTTACTTTTACTAAAAAATTAACACAAGCACAAAGATTTTTAAGGTATTGGTAAGCAATAAAAAGCTGTTTAAAATGGCAAATATGACATGTAGCGACTAACACTTTATGGGCTTCCCTGGTGGCTCAGATGGTAAAGAATCTGCTTGTGACGCGGGAGACCTGGGTCAATCCCTGGAGAAGGGAATGGTTACTCACCCCAGATTCTCACCTGGAGAATTCCATGGACAGAGAAGCCTAGTGGACTACAGCTATGGGGTCGCGAAAGGCAGGACACAACTGAGCAACCAGTACTTTCACTTCCACAGTCGTGGCATAGGAAATGTTCTAATATAATTCTTTGGGCTTCCCAGGTGGTGCTCATGGTAAAGAACCTGCCTGCTAATGCAAGAGACCTAAGAGATATGAGCTCGATTAAGGAGGAAACGGCAACTCACTCCAGTATTCTCGCGTGGAGAATCCCATGGACAGAGCAGACTGAAAGGGCTACAGTCCATGGGGTCACAAAGAGTTGGACACAACTAGAGCGACTTAGCACGCACCTCTCTGTTCGTAGTCATCTTTCAGTTATCAAGGTGTTTCTTCTGGTATTTATGAATAAGATGACAACTGCTAATTCTTGTTATTGACTTTTAGATAATTTAACCTGATTTACTGTTAAAATAGATTAGAATATGTCTTTTTTAAAATCACTGCCTACCCTCAAACTCCCTCTTACTGATCAACACTGATAATTAATAGTTTTTGGTTGAATCAATAACCAATGTTTGTTACTACAACTGCCACTGCTGAAACAAGTCATCTATTAGAATTAGCTATTTTTTTCTTGAATAATCATTAGTTTTCCTGTGGTTAATAACTCCTGAGAATTTGTGTTTGCTTGGTTTTCCTATGTACATAGACCAGAACTGTTCGGTCACTAAGTCGTGTCCAACGCTTTTGTGACCCCAGGGGCTGTAGTCCACCAGGCTCCTCTCTCTGTGGATTTTCCAGGCAAGAACAGTGGAGTGGTTCCCATTTCCTTCAGATGGTAAAGAATCTGCTTGCAGTGCAGGAGATCCAGGTCTGATCCCTGAGTGGGGAAGATCCCCTGGAGAAGGAATGGGTACCCACTCCGTTATTCTTACCTGGAAAATCCCATGGACAGAGGGGCCTGGTAGACTATAGCTCAGCAGGGTCACAGAGACATGACTGAGCACCGGACACTTTTTACTTTCTCCCAGGGAAGATTCCTGACCCAAGGACTGACCCCGCATCTCCTGCACTAGCAAGCGGATTCTTTACCACTGAGGCACCAGGGAATGCAAAACACTTTAATTAGCTCTGTACAAGACCTGTAATTTCCAAATACCTGAACATGTGAGTAGATGTACTGAGTTAATTTTCTTTTGATTTCGTCACATGACTATCTAGCCTCTTGCCTCAATCTTTACTAGCTTGCTCTGAAGGCATATTTCCTTTGGTTCCTTTCCTAGGTTGATGACCTCTTTCTGAGAATCACCTCTTCCTTTTTTCATCCTCCTCAGCTTATTTTGTAAAAAATCACACATTCCAGTTCACTATCTCCCTAGTGAAGGACAGCCTGGCATGCTGCAGTCCATGGTGTGGCAAAGAATCTGACATGACTCGGCGAGTAAACAACAAATTCTAGTAGCTTCTTAAGAAAGGGTACAGGGAAGAAAAACGTTTTAAACGCTTGCATTTGACATCTAATTGACTGGTTAAACACAGAATATCAAGTTAAGGATCTTTTCCTCAGGATTTTAAAGGCAATGTTTCACTATTAACTACTTTCAAGAGCAGCTGCTAAGACGTCTGGGGACAGAATTTTGTTTCTTTTCTGGTGACATATTTCTCCCTTCTCTGGGAAGTGGAAAGATTTTCTCTTTACTTTTGGAATTCTCAAGTTTTTCAGCAATGTAACTTGGTTTGGTCCTTTCCATTCATTGTGCTGGGAACTGAGTGAGTTCTTTCAAACTGAAGAAAAATATTAGCAACTATACCACATGGTTGTTGAGAGAATTACATGAAGTACTTATGCTTAGCATAAGTAGGTGTAAATAATATTGATGATTATCAATATTTATTCACATTTACCAATTTTTAGATCACCATTTTTTCTTGCCTCCCAATTTTTCCTTTCAACTTCCTTCTTCTGCTTAAGAATTTTTTTTTCAGTAGTGTGTGCATGCTAAGTCTCTTAAGTTGTGTCCAATTCTTGGGACTCTACTGCAGCCCGCCAGGTCCCTCTGTCCATCAGGTTCTCCAGACAAGAATACTGGAATGGGTTACCATGCCCTTCTCCAGAGGATCTCCCCAACCCAGGGACCGAACCCACATCTCTTTTGTCTCCTGCATTGGCAGGTGGGTTCTTTACCACTAACACCATCTGGGAAGGACATCTTTTTAAATATTTATCTACCAGTGGTAATTTTCTCAGTTGTCTCTCTAAAATTGTGGATTTTCTTTTTCATTTTAATTTTGAAATAATTTATACAACTACTAAAACAGAACAGAAATATGCCATGTACCCTTCACTCAGTTAACACTGTTAACACAAGGTCTGTATTTTGTCCTTAGTCTCGTATGACAGTTTAGCTAAGTAAGGAATTCTTGGATGACAGTGTTTTTCCTTCAGTCCTTTACCCATGTTATTCTGACCACTACTGTTGTTGATGAGAAGTCAACTGTCAATCTAATTTACCGAAAGACCCTTAACTCCTTGGAAGAAAAGTTATGACCAACCCAGATAGCATATTCAAAAGCAGAGACATTACTTTGCCGACTTAAGGTCCGTCTAGTCAAGGCCACAGTTTTTCCAGTAGTCATGTATGGATGTGAGAGTTGGACTGTGAAGAAAGCTGAGTGCCGAAGAATTGATGCTTTTGAACTGTGGTGTTGGAGAAGATTCTTGAGCGTCCCTTGGACTGCAAGGAGATCCAACCAGTCCATTCTGAAGGAGATCAGCCCTGGATTTCTTTGGAAGGAATGATGCTAAAGCTGATGCTCCAGTACTTTGGCCACCTCATGCAAAGAGTTGACTCATTGGAAAAGACTCTGATGCTGGTAGGGATTGTGGGCAGGAGGAGAAGGGGTTGACAGAGGATGAGATGGCTGGATGGCATCACTGACTCGATGGATGTGAGTCTGAGTGAACTCCGGGGAGGCCTGGCGTGCTGCGATTCATGGGGTCACAAAGAGTTGGACACGACTGAGCGACTGAACTGAACTGGACTGAAACATATATCTACTTTTTCTCTACGAAGGCACTTAAGATTGTCTTTGCATTTGACTCCAATTTCACTGACTCTCTAGCTTTAGATTCTATATATGTATGATTCTTTTACCTGTTTCTACTGCTATTTAACTTTTGCTATTAATATTTTCCCCCAGCTAGGGACTTTCAATAATCACAATTTTAATTTCCTTCAGTGTCTGTCTTTCATTCAGACAGTTTAGACTTATAGTGTTTTTCTGATTATTCTGTTAAAGCCCAGTGTTGCCTGGTTGGAGAACAACCCATGAAGCACCGTATGCACTTTCTAGTGCTTAGAAACCCATAAAGTGAAGTATAAAATTCAAGTTTACATTTTTAAATTTAATTTCTCAGCTTGAGATTCTCACATCACATGTATAGTCACATTCATATTACACACTGTTATCTACATGCAAGCTCAGAAAGAGTAATAATGTAGTGACTTAGAATTTAGACTCAGATACTAGAGAGCCTACACAGGAATCCTGCATTCCTCCACGCTTTGGATGAATGATCCTGGGCAGGTTACTTAACCTCTGTGTATCTCAGTTCACAATTCTATAAAATGGAGTTTTTAACTATCTGCCTTAAAGGTGTATGTGAGGATTATATGAATAAATTTAAACTGCTTAGAATAGTGCCTCGTATATAGCAAATTTAAAACAACAAGATAAGTTTTTATCGTGAGCATGATCAGATCACGCTAGTCAATTCTAAAGGAAATCAACCCTGAATATTCACTGGAAGGACTGTTGCTGAAGCTGAAGCTCCAATACTATGGCCACCTGATGTCAAGAGTTGACTCACTGGAAAAGACCTGATGTTGGGAAAGACTTAAGGCAAAAGGAGAAGGGGGAGAGAGAGAATGAATGGTTAGATAGCATCCCTGACTCAACAGCTATGAATGTGAGCAAACTCCAGGAGACAGTGAAGAGCAGAGGAGCCTGGAGTGCTACGGTCCATGGAGTCACAAAGAATCCCATGACTTAGTAACTGAACAAAAACCAAATGATCATATTGTCATCACAACTGTATCATTCTTTTTTCCCCTTCATCCAGTGAAAGTCGCTCAGGTGTGTCCAACTCTTTGCGACCCCATGGACTATACAGTCCATGGAATTTTCCAAGCCAGAGTACTGGAGGGGGTAGCCATTCCCTTCTCCAGGGGATCTTCCCAACCCAGGGATCAAACCCAGGTCTCCTTCGTTGCAGGCAGATTCTTTACCAGCTGAGCCACAAGGGAAGCCCAAGAATACTGGAGTGGGTAGCCTATCCCTTCTCCAGCAGATCTTCCCGACCCAGGAATCAAACCAGTGTCCCCTGCACTGCAGGCAGATTCTTTATCAGCTGAGCTACCAAGGAAGCCCAGAGAACTGAGCAGAGACAAGTTTCCTTGATGCTTATCTAGGCAAGCAGACAAAGATTTTTCTAGTTCATCTATCTTTCTGAGACAAAGCAGCATGCATACAAAACTACATGAGTATGTTTACTATAATTTTATATTTAAGAGGGCAAGTATTAAGATAAATGAAGCAAAAGCAGTACGAAGGTAGCAGAGCATACAGCAAGATTAACAATAGAGGGTTTTCAGTTGATAGTTGAATAAGGAATTCTACCTGATTCCACCTATCATTTACTAATTACCAAAAAAATACTCTCATAATAAATTATATTTAGTAAGGTTTTTCACTTCGTGTAGAAGGCTATGTATATCAGAAGATTAAACTTGTTGAGGTGAATGCATACAATACCTACTTACTACCTGAACTGGCTACCTTGTCTGTTTTGCAAGAGGAGGAGGGCAGTTAATTAAAGGCTTGAAGAATGAGAAGTATGTAATCCAAGCTTCCTGGTCCAGCATGGAGTACCACCCCATCCATCCCTTGGGAATGTGAAAGCTGATTAGGCACAAAGTACAATCATTTATCTGGGTGTGGAACAAGGTAAAGTTCAGACCAGGCTTTGATACGATGTTTCAGATTCATCCCCAGAGAGCATCAAAGCTCACTGTGATTTCCATTTGACTGCTACCTGCCTTGAGACTACTGCCTCAGGACTTTTTGTTAACTTGCTATCTTTCCTGGAGGAGGTGGGAAGATATATTTTCAGCAACCAGTGATATTTTTTGGCTGAGAAAAAAGTTTACAAGATTTGTTATAATAACAGAACTATGTCAAGCTAAAGAGTACACTTAGTCGTTCAAATTTCTTCGCTCCAACACTGCCACAAAAATTAACTTCAAACTGTATTATCCAAGTGCCTATAATACCATACAAGAGATGACTAAGGTTATTAGGTTATCAAGTTTCTTCTCAAGCCAAACGTCTAGCACAAACAAAAAAGCCACATGGAATACATTTTACTTATACAGTTCACACCACTGGCAAATTAAAGATGAACAATGACAATACCCAAGACAAACATATGTCCTTTGCTAAAGACTAGTCAGACTACCAGTTTACATACAGCTTTGGCGCTCTCAAACTTACCATAAATTATCATTTTTTCCCATAGTTGCTTAGGTCTCCACAAGCTTATCCTTAAGACTAAACAGATTTTCCTATTCTTAGTGTGGAGGAAAGGAAATCAATGCAGAAAAAATAAGCCCTTAGTAAAGTCACATGGGACTGAAGTGACAAGTGGGGAAAATTCCGAGAGATTTCAACAAATACACTGCCATTAACTTCACTACAAATAAAACCTATCAAAATAAGTCAAATTCTGATTACAAATACAAACCATTGGAACCCTCAAACAAAATCGGTAATGGAAACTGGACTATTGCTTCAAGTACTAAGATAAAATTTACAGTTTAAAAGAGCCAAATGACTTTAAAAAAAGAAAAAGAAAGTATCCACACATACAGAAATGACTCTACAAGTAAAAAAAAAAAAAAAAATCTAGAAAATACCACACTAAAACCCCTTGGGAATTTTCCAGAGAAAATGTGAATCAATGCTTTCAATTACAAATAGGCACCTGGTATTCTGACCTGTGTTCTAAGGCACACACAGAAGAAATATGCTGCCCTTAGAATGAGTTTGTATTTCTCCAAAAAAAGAATCACTAGGCTCTTCAGGGGAAAACTTGCTGTTATTTTAGTTTTTAAAAGTTTTCTTATCAAAACCGTAAGTTATATAATTATTTTTAAAAAACAGGGTAAAATAACATTCCCAAAAGTTAAAATAAGGTATTT
This sequence comes from Redunca redunca, assembly GCA_006410935.1. Lineage (NCBI taxonomy): Eukaryota > Metazoa > Chordata > Mammalia > Artiodactyla > Bovidae > Redunca > Redunca redunca. Next base: position 298,761 of record SJYQ01000671.1, read on the forward strand.
TCATATTTTAAATGATCTTCAGAATACCTTGAAAAAAAGTATTAAACCAATCTGCTATTCTCCTTGGTAAGCCCACACACAATTTCAAGAATAAGGTGTACTTTTAACTAAAAAAAAAAAAAGGAATTTACATAAACCAACACTTGAGTATCCAGATGATATAAAAGAGACTTGAAAGGCCTATAAAAGCATTCACAGACTTGACTACGGACGAGTTAGTGCTGTGACGTTAAAGAAAAAGTTGAAGATATATCTATGTGGGATTCCAGCTGATGGTTTAAAAGTCTTTTTGGTTGCTTAAAGAAAACAATGTAAGGTAAAAATACTTCTCTATCACCTTTTTATCTTCCTGGTCCAGAATGAAACTTAATATATTTCTATAAAAAGTGTTAACAGTTTACATGTAAACATAAATACAGGAATGATGTTTTAAAACAGGTCATCTCAAAGAATGCTAATCTCAAAGGTAATAGTGAAGGTAGTTCAACTTGGGGGCAGCACAAAGAATACCTTGCCACAAAGAAAATTTATAATACTTGTGTTGTATTATCTATTGGACAAAGAGTTTTCCATTGCTATATTAAACTTTAAGTGCAGTGTAACCATAAGGAAATTAAAAGGCACATGTACATTTAGCTTCTTTTTTTGGTATTTCTTTCTTCAAATTAAAGCAGGTAATCAATAACTCTGTGGTAACACCTGTTAACTGGATAACAGAAATAAGCTTCAGCATGCATTCTGAATGCAGGATTTCACCATACACGGACACATGTATTATTGATATAATACAGCTGACCCTTAAACAATGCAAGGAGTTAGGGGGTTGAGATCCTTCCCATAGTAGAAAATCTGAGTATAACTTTAGACTCAGCGCTTCATACTCAGTACTACATCCACAGATTCAGTCAACCATGGATCATGTAGGACATATTTACTGGGGAAAAAATCCCCATATAAGTGGACCCAAGCAGTTCAAACCCATGTTCAAGGGTCAACTGACCCCATGCGTGTATCTGACAGACACTATTGAGCAACCGCTATGTACTAGGCCCTCTGAACATGGTAATGATCAAAAGGGAGTCGTTAGAATAGAACTAAAAGTTTTAAAATTTTTATTACTCACTAATCAGGCTGAACATATATACGCAGTAAGCACCAGGGTCGCCTTCTACTTCTAATTCGCTTTTAGGTTTTATTCAGTTAAGTCCCAGGACTGACAAGGAGAGCTAGGCATTCAAGTAGTTCACAGTTGAGGCATATTCACTAAGGTAGTGACGCAGAATTCGTGGTATTCCCATCTGTTTCAGCCCCTGAGGGAGTCAGATAAGATAAAAATCATATGGATAACTGTAGGGTTGCTCAAGGTTCAAAGAGAAGACCAAGCCCTATTTGAGGGGAAAGTAACTCTCCAGAACGCCTGCACATGTGGCCATGAAGAGAGAGAGCAGAATGCAACTGAACACACAAGGAATTCACCAAAAAGTTACTGTTTTTGTGCCACATCATATTGCACACTGGGTTTTCAATCATTCTTTTTTGTAGAGAAAAACACAGTGAGAAAAAAACTGCTATTCTTTTCTATAACTATGTAAGTCTCCACAACTTCATTTTCCAACAGGAAAATTTCTCCTGCCTCATGCAATCCTGAGGCTCTTTAATGAATACCCATCATCATGCTAGCCTGGCCATTCTGATTCAAAATTTGGATTGCCTTTGAAATAAGAGCCATCAGAATTCACAACTATTACACCACACTTCTAGTGGGGATACGTAAAAAGAAAACTATAGAGTTGGGACCACATATTCCTTACAGACTTGAGGAACTAAAGGCATTCAACCTGGCTGCCATCTCAACCATCAAAGATCATGTGCTACCAACAAAAAGCCTGAGAGGAATCAGACCGAAAGACAGCCACGCGCTGCGTTACAGACAAGGTACTGAATGAGCATTACAGAAACAATGGTAGTTCCTTAGTACAAATGTGATTACTTGCCGAAGTATAACACAAGTAACTAAATAATAAATGTTTTAAATGTTCAAACCTTTTGAATCACCTTATAAAATAACTCTAAACAATAATGGGGGGAGTTTTCTAATTCCGTTTAAAACAACATCTTAATTTTTATATTCAAAGGAAAGCATGTAATAATGGAAACTTTCATAATGATGGTATGATGATGAAAATGATTTCAGAAACAGAAAATATCACCCAACAACATGGACCAGACAAGCAACAAGGATATACTGCACAGCACAGGGAAATATGCTTTATTTTGTAGTTACTTTAAATTGAGTTTAAGTTATAAAAATACTGCTTTTTGGGGGAATCAATATTTTGTACACCTGAAACTAATGTGATATTGTTAATCAAGATCCCTGGTAGCCTAGTGGTTACAATTCTGGGATCTCACTGCCATGCCTAGGTTTAATCCCTAATGGGAAACTGAAATCCCACAAGGAGTGTGGCATGGCCCCCCAAAAAATGTTAACCAACTATACTTCAATTTTTTTAAAAAATGAAAAAAACTACGGACTATTTCTGGTCCATAAACTTAAATCATAGCAGGTCATACATGAGAAATTCAATTTCTTGGATTTTCCAGTCTGTTTTTGTTTTATATAAGAAAAATCAGTGATAGAAAATTATAAAGAAAGGTTCAACTAAATTGTAAACCCCTAATAAAGAAAAAAAAAAAAGAGCACTAGTCAGATATTACACTGTATTTCAATAAACACTATCTAATTTCTATAATCTTAAGAGGTAAATATTATCCTTACTTTGGAAATAAAGAAGCCACAGCTCAGAAATGTTAAGTAACTTAATGGCAGACCACTTTCTCTTACTTTTTTAAGGTACAGTTCAATGTTGTGTTAAATAACATTTAGGACATACAGATTCTTGTAAACTCCATTAAGACAGACTCCAAATTATTCTCTCTTATAGTACTTAACATGGTAATACGTCCCAATATTTGAAAAACAAACAAACAAACAAACAAACAACGAATTAAAACTAAGTTCTACCACTTATTAGTTGAGTGGCATTAATCTGTGACCTCTCTGAGTTAAAGTGTTCTCTCATAAGGATTATACCCACACTGCAAGGTTACTGTGAGACAGGGTTGGTTTCTTTGCTAACAAAGGTCCATACAGTCCAAGCTATGGTTTTTGGCATTGAAACATGTACACTATCATGTAAGAAACGAATCGCCAGTCTATGTTCAATACAGGATACAGGATGTTTGGGGCTGGTGCATGGGGATGATCCAGAGAGATGATATGGGGTGGGAGGTGGGAGGGGGGTTCATGACTGGGAACTCATGTACACCTGTGGCGGATTCATGTCAATGTATGGCAAAACCAATACAGTATTGTAAAGTAAAATAAAGTAAGAATAAAAATAAAAGCTATGGTTTTTCCAATAGTTATGTATGGATGTGAGAGTTGGACCATAAAGAAGGCTGAGCACCAAATCACTGATGCTTCTGAACTGTGGTGTTGGAGAAGGCTCTTGAGAGTCCCTTGGGCAGCAAGGAGATCAAACCAGTCAATCCTAAAGGAAATCAATCCTGAATATTCATTGGAAGGACTGATGCTGAAGCTGGAACTCCAATACTTTGACCACCTGATACGAAGAACTGACTCATTTGAAAAGACCCTGGTGGTGGGAAAGACTGAAGGCAGGAGGAGAAGGGGACGACAGAGAATGAGATGGTTGCATGACATCATCACCTCAATGGACATGAGTTTGAGCAGGCTCCCGGAGACGGTGAAGGACAGGGAAGCCTGGCGTGCTGCAGCCATGGGGCACAGAGTTAGGACACGACTGAGCGACTGAACAACAAAGGGTTAGTTTCTCTACCTCCACGCTACTGTTTTTGGGGGCCAGATAATCCTTTTTAGGCAGGGGTGGGTACTGTCTTGTGCACCAAAAGGCATTTAGCAACGTCTCTAGCTCTTATCTGGTAAAAAGCCAGTAGCGTCCCTCTCTACCAGTTGTGACAACCAAAATTGTCTCCAGTCAAAATGATGGAGAATGGAATATTCAAGAACCACTGCTATAGGTAAAAGAATTATAAAAATGAACTGGAAAGGTATGTGATTTTCTCTACTCTAGAGAATCCCCCTGAGATGGGAGAAGGGCAAAATTTCCTGAGCCGAGTTGCTAATGATAATACTCCTAAAAACAACAATCAGCAACACAAAATTCTAATAACTTTGTGTGGTCTAGTAAAGATAGCTGCAAGCTCTTGATTATGCCTCCAAATGAGAGAGAAAGAAATTCCCTACCTTAAATTCAAACAACCTAGGTGACTTCTTTCACCAAAACTATGAAGCTGAAGTCATGATCTCGAATTGATGAGGTCACAAAAAGCCTGGTGGTACCTTGTGCTCAGAAGTCCAACAACACTAAGACTGCCATGCTGGGAAGGCCACAAGCGTAGGCACACAGGTTAGGAGTCCCCGCTGAGCCCGGACTCCCAGCCTCCTTAGCCAGAGCAACAGGCCAATGAGTCTCCAGTCCGGACCATGTGTTAGCTAAGACTATCCAGTGACCTTTGTTGATGCCTCATATAAGAGAAGACTTGCCAAGACCTGCTCAAATTCCTGATCCTCTAAATTTAATAAAATAGCTGTCATTTTAAACCACTAAGGTTTCAGATAATTTGTTTTCACGTAATTTGTTCTATTTTTCATGCATATACTTGTCTTCTTTTTCCCCCATGAGACATTTGCCTCCCCAACTTTATTTATTGATTCATGGCTGCGCTGGGCTTCACTATGGTGCATGGGCTTTTCCTAGCTGTGCAAGTATTCTCTAGCTGCAGTGCACAAGCTTCTCACCGTGGTGTCCTCTCTTGCTGCAGAGCTTGGCCTCCGGGTGCATGGCTGCAGCAGCTGAGGTGTGCGGGCTTGCCTGCCCCACAGCATGTGGGGTCTTCCTGGACCAGGGATTGAACCCGTGTCCCCTGCACTGGCAGGCAGACTCTCCATCACTGGAGCACCAGTGAAGTTCTACCTTTCCATTAAAGATTTTCACATGTTTTAAAGAAAATCTTTCAAATTTATCATTATTAACGCAGATAAGGCCACCCAATTTCTATTAAGATGATAAATAATCATGTGCTACCAGTCTCCTCCCCCAAAATAAGAGCCCTGAGGGGAAAAAAAGCAGTCAGTCTGGATTCCAGGACCAGCATAACAAAAAGCACAAAACCTGATGGGGATAAGTTTCCACTGATTGTGTTGAGTAGACACTGGAGACCTCTAGTCAGGAGCAAAAGGCGGCAGGAGTCAAAAGGCAAGATTTTTTGTTTTTTTAGTTTTTAAAAGACTAAAAAGCTTTTTCCAGTCTGCCTGTATCCTTCCCTTGATTGCCCCTTACCAGAAATCAGCAGAACAGCTCATATCTTTGTCAGCAGGATGAAATCAGGACAGCACAAAAGGCCTATGAGGGGAAAGTTCCTGAAAACTGGTACAAATGGACTACCCTGAGGTCATTTACTCTTCTCAGTCCTTCTCTCAGAAAACACTATAGAACTGGCGGTGAATTAGGATACAAGGAACCACCTCTTAAAATTTCTAAGAGTTTAAAAAACAAACCCTGGTCAGAAGCGGCTTAACGCAGTAGTAGCCAACAGAAAAACAACAGCAATTCAATGCCAGGTGGCTGTGACCCGAGATCAAGCCCTTCCTCTCTTAAACTCACTTAGACCAACACAAACGAAGGTCTGGCTGTTGGCCATCCCCTAATCCATATTATTAGTCTAAGTGGATAATATTCCTTCCCAAAAAATTATTAGCTTACTAGCTAAAGTAAGTATTTGGAGCAAGCCATAAAAGACACATAATACATCAAACAACCCAACCACTAATGCAGAATTAGTGGATTAGATGCTCCAGGAATGAAGAGACCGAGGCGGGATATTGAGTAGTATGAACTCAGAAGAATCTAGGGAAAAGAATCAAGTGGAGGGACCTCCCTAATGGTCTAGTGGCTAAGACGCCACATGTCCGACACTGAGGGCCCGGCTTTGATCCCTGGTTGAGAAAGTAGATCCCAAGAGCCACAATTAAAAGATTCCGCATTCCACAACAAAGAGAGAAGATCCTGAGTGCCATAACTAGGAACTGGAGTAGCAGAATTAATTATTTTTTAAAAGATAATCTTAGCAAAAATAAGAATCAAGGGGAAATACTGAGTATGAAAAGAAGACATCAAGATAATAGAAGTTTCAGAAGGAAGGGAAAAAACAAAACGTTTCAAAAAAACAAACATATTAGGAAACAATGAGAATAAATTTCCCAGAATTAAAGACAGAAGTGAAGATTTAAGTGTGTCAAGAGTCAAACATGTAAGAAAAAAGCTCATTCCTAGAAATATTGAGTGTGAAAGTGCAAATGTTTAGTTGCTCAGTTGTGCCTGACTCTGAGACCCCATGGACTGTAGCCTACCAGACTCCTCTGTCCATGGGATTTCCCAGACAAGAACACTGGAGTGGGTTGTCACGCCCTTCTCCAGGGGTTCTTCCCAAACCAAGGATCGAACCCAGATCTCCTGCACTGCAGGAGGATTTTTTTACCCTCTGAGCCATCAGGAATATTAAGAATACTGTGTGAGTTGATAGTACTTTTAAAAGTTTACATGTAATGCAGAAATATCACTTTTGGAAATCCAGAAGTAATCCCGAGTAATTCAGGAAAAAAAAAAAAACAATCCTATAAGCCAAAAAAATGTTTTATTGCAATACTTACTACGGTAAGAGGGAAACTCCCAGATACAACCTAAATACCTAACAACCAGGCAATAATTCATGGTTTAATGATATATTTATAGCCATCGTGATAAGTGTTGAAAAGAGCGTATGTCTAACAAATTTTACTATTTGAGCCGGATCTAAAAAATCCAAACATCATGAGAAGTTTACATTAAAACTACTATAAGCATTTAATTTTCTAATTATTAAAACTTAAAAGTTTGCTTTTAAACATCTGACAAGCTTGATAGCTTGTGTTTTGATAACACCTAGACTTCATCAAGAAACAGCCAATAACAATTATATTTCAGATAGAATTTACAGAAACATTAGCTTCTGAAAGTATTTATGGTATCTTTATACTAAAGGAGAATATAATATAGCTACTTTTTATTGAGTGGGAGGCCATCTATGGGGTCGCTCAGAGTCGGACACGACTGTAGCGACTTAGCAGCAGCAGCAGCTTATGGCAGCTTTTGGACTCTATAACTAATAAAATACTGTATGGAAAATTTCAACATCTACCCTGCCAAAGAAAGTACTTGGTCTTATTTCTACTAAGTGCTTTATAGTTTTATCATTTTCATTAGCTCAGCTCCACACGAGACGAGACTACTGCCTGCCTTTGATTTCTGGAAGGCTGCCCCAGTTCTTCTCTCCCAGGCCTTGTTGCCAGGGTTGCAGCTGCACAACCAATTCTTATTAAAATGTAAGTCTTTGAAATGCAGGTCTATGGAAAGGGACATAAAGGATTTCATTATCTTTTCTCAAAACTCACAGGGAGGATTACACCCCCACCCTTTCCAAGCCATACCACTATTTAGCAGCCTTCTCCATCAACTCACACACCAAATATAATAAATGCAGCAGCTGTCTTAAATAACTCAAATAACTCATAAAGGAGTAGAACTGCATAAGAAAGAACTTAATGTCTAGCAAAAAATACTTTTAAATGACTTCAAATACATATGATGTATAATAATTATTTCAAAGTGACTTCCAGTGAGTATGATGTAATTATATAGATACTCACACAATGTGAGTAATAATACTTCTAAACACTACTACTAAATAATTCTAAAGAATAAACATTTGCAAGACAATACTTCTGTGATGATAATTTCAGAAACTTCAAGTTAAGAAAAAACCTGCAAGTAATTTACTCAAATTGTAAAATACTTTATTAGCTCTTAATTTCGTTGTAGAACTACTCATGCCTCTAAAATTTTCTTGTAAAAGAAGAAAAAACCTGAAGAACAATTTACACTATTTTTCCTTTTCTTACTAGAATAGAATCTCATGTACTTTTGTGCTCTGGATAAAAAAATCCCCTGCTTAAACACCGCTTAACTGTACTTTTAAAAGACAATTTATGACTAAATTCATCTTATGAGAAAAGTTAACACAAGATTGTCAAGATTATGAAGGTAAAACTAGTTTCAATGAAAAGTATTAAGAATGGTTAGATAGTCTGTTGCAAAGTAAAATTGAGGGTTTCTTTTAAAATTAAAACATAACATGTTTAATGCTGATACACCACTGGGATTCTTGTAACATGCAGAACCTTCAAATTTTAACTGTATTAGAGAAAAGAAGTAAACTTTGCAGAATTCACTGGGGTTAATATAGCTAGTCTGTTCCCTGGGTGTTTTATTCCAGGTTAAATAGAAGAAAAAAGTAGGGGAGGCAGAGAGAGGGAGGCAGAGACCTTTGAGGATCTCCTTATATAACACAGACCTGAAGTTACAGCAACAAATCACACGGGGTGGGGTGGGGAGGGATAAACAGTTCTAAAAAGTGACCACTTGTTGCATTTTTGATGGCTGAACTGAAATTAAGTAAATGTACCAGATAAACTATAAATATATAATAAGTACATTATATAATGATTTTAAACTTGTTAAAAATGCTGCCTGAGATCAATTCATGTCCATTTTCATGGCTACTAACAAAGAAATTAAACACAATAACAGTGTTGATGAGGATGTGAAAAAACCGCAAGGAACCCTTGTGCACTGTTTGTTAGTAAAATGGTGAAGTAGTGCAGCTCCTACGGTAAACAATACGGCGGTTCCTCGAAAATTTAGAAATAATTCTATTGTATGACAGAGCACTCCCACGTCTAGCCATGTGTTCAGAAGAACTGAGGGCAGGATCTGGAAGAGGATCTGAACACCCATGTTGTTACCAGCACTGCTCACATAAGACAAGAGGCAGCATCAAGGCAAATGTCTTTGAGCCAATGAACAGATAAACAAAATGCGACATATACAAAGTCTTATCGTGATACATACACACACACAGTGGAGTCTTAAAAAGGAGGAGATCCTATCATGGATGGATGCAGCTTGAGGATATTATGCTAGGTGAAATAAACCAGTCGTCAAAAGACAGATGCCACCTGATGCCACTTGCATGAGGTGTAAAATACTCAAAAGTTGTTTTGTTTCCTTTTCTTTTTGGCCACACTGCGTGCATGTCTTATAGGATCTTAGCCCTCTGACCAGGGACTGAACCCAGGCCCAAGCTAAAATGGTCAAATTCACAGAAAACGGAGCAGAATGGTAGTTACCATGGGGTGGCAACAGGAGGAAACAGGGAGTTGTTTAATGGGTATAGAGTTTCAGCTTTGCAAGATGAAACAGTTACGGAGATCTGTTTCTCAACAATGTGACAATACTTGGCACTACTAAACTACACACTTAAACTAAGATGGTAAATTCTACGTTACATGTCTTTTACCACAATAAAAAACATTTTTAAAGTAATTGGAGGTCTCACCCTTACAGATTTTCATGAGTTAGTAAAGAGGAAAAATGGAATGAACTTTTTTTTAAACTAAGTACTGCATATTAATCTGGGTTTTTGCTTGTTTTGGTCAGGTATGTAGGTAATATACCATCATGGTGTAAAACTCAAAGGAAACAAAAGTAAATCATGAAAGCTAAATTTTCTTCTCATTACTATCCCCTAGCCACAAAAACTCTCTTCCCAAGACACAGCTGACAATATTAGCTTCTGGTATAAATAGCCTTTCACAGAAATTCTAATGATATACAAGAATATAATATATATTTTTTCCTTTAAACATATTCTAATGGGCCCAAATACATTATTTGTCACCTTGCTTTTTCTTTCAATGCTTTATCTTGGAAATCAGGCAGTTTCAGAAACAAAAATACTGCCTCTCTCACTTTTGAAAGGCTGTATTTTATCTTACAGGTGTAACCCACTGTCAACAGGTGGGAAGTTGTGTTGTTTCTAATTTTTTATGACTACAATCATGCTGCAAGAAATTATCTTGTAAATTCACAAATGTGGGATATGAGACAAAGCGATTTATCTCTAGGATAAATTCAAGGAGTGAAACTGATGAATCAAAGGGCAAAAATAAACAAATGCAGCCAAAAATAAACAAATACATTAAAAAACAAAAAAAGCAACACATTAGAACATCTGTATTACCAATCCTAAAAGACTCCCCTAACTCCAGCATTTTAAAGGGAAAAAAACTATCCTTCTTCCCTGAAGTGGAGAACTAAACAAACACACCATTATATCAGGTAAATATATTGAGTTCCATAAAATTAAAATCTACAATTTTGAGTAAGACTACAAGGGTTGATCTGTAGCCTAAGAAAAGCAGTCATCCTAACAATCGCCAGCTAAGTCTTGGCCTCTGCCAGTCTCACATTTCTTTCCTCAGAAATCCACTCTTATTCTATAGTTTTTGACCCAAATAGCTTTATTTATATCAGCATCACAGTTTTGATTTTTAATCAAACTGATTTAACTAGCCTAAGACAGTAACTGTTTCCATTTTGGTGGATAAATCTCTAACCCTGGGAAAGTATAGAAATCAATCAGTATTAATAGTCACGTGCTATTAAATACATCCGTAGTAACATTATTATTATCGTACTTTATGCTCTATCTACTAAGATATTTGAAAGACAAGAAAATTTGATATGCTAAATTTCCAAGTTTAATTTATTCTTTTCAGAATTATAAATTTTAAAAAGATTTGTTTGCTCTACTGATAAATCTGCCTTGTTAACTGCTTGAAGTATCTGAGGGAATCAGAGAAAAGTCAAGTCAGAAAGTCTAAAGATGTTAAATAATTAGGTATGAAAGCGCTGCAATATTTAAGAAGCAATATTTAGTCTTTCTTATTGGGCATTAAAACTCTGACAATATACAGCACTAAACTTTTCAGTGAGTTTTACAGATCAACTTTTTATTTTTTAAGGCAACCATCTTTAAAGAGAACTACAGAAACAGAGAACCACGGGAATATGATCTTGGACAGGAAATGTCTATCTCTACCTTAAGATTAACACATTTCATTTAGTATCATTCCCTACAAGGATTTTTTTAGCAAACATGTGTACCAGAAGCATTCACAAATATTAACAAATAGTAGTAATAAATAAAAATAGGTATCCTGCATGACTACTCTTTAAAGAAGAAATGGATGTCTTCCATCCATAAAGCACAGAAGGGTGTATTTTCGCATGCTGCCAGAAAATATTCCTTAATCAAAACCAAAGGAGGGCTGCTTTTTTGATTTCCTCATGGAAATCATGGCCTTTACAGCAAGGACATAAAGCAACAGCTACAATAAAACCCAGTTCCTGTCAGTTCAGTTGCTCGGTAGTGTCCAACGCTTTGCAACCCCGCGAACCGCAGCACTCCAGGCCTTCCTGTCCATCACCAACTCCTGGAGTCCACCCAAACCCATGTCCATTGTGTCAGTGATGCCATCCAACCATCTCATCCTCTGTCGCTCTTGTCTCCTCCTGGCCTCAATCTTCCCCAGCATTGGGGTCTTTTCAAATGAGTCAGCTCTCCGCATCAGGAAGCCAAAGTATTGGAGTTTCAACTTCTACTAAGTTCCTCCAATAAACACCCAGGACTGATCTCCTTTAGGATGGACTGGTTGGATCTCCTTTCAGTCCAAGGGACTCTCGAGAGTCTTCTCCAACACCACAGTTCAAAAGCATCAATTCTTTGGCGCTCAGCTTTCTTTATAGTTCAACTCTCACATCCATACATGACTACTGGAAAAACCACAGCCTTGATTAGATGGACCTTTGTTCACAAAGTTATGTCTCTGCTTTTTAATGTGCTTTCTAGGTTGGTCATGACTTTCCTTCCAAGGAGTAAATGTCTTTAAATATCATGGCTGCAATCACCATCTGCAGTGATTTTGGAGCTCAGAAAAATACAGTCAGCCACTGTTTCCCCATCTATTTCCCATGCAGTGATGGGACCGGATGCCATGATCTTAGTTTTCTGAATGTTGAGCTTGAAGCCAACTTTTTCACTCTCCTCTTTCACTTTCATCAAGAGGCTTTTTTAGTTCCTCTTCACTTTCTGCCATAAGGGTGGTGTCAGCTGCATATCTGAAGTTACTGATATTTCTCCTGGCAATCTTGATTCCAGCTTGTGATTCCTCCAGCCCAGAGTTTCTCATGATGTACTCTGCATAGAAGTTAAATAAGCAGGGTGACAATATACAGCCTTGACGTACTCCTTTTCCTATTTGGAACCAGTCTGTTGTTCCATGTCCAGTTCTAACTGTTGCTTCCTGACCTGCATACAGATTTCTCAAGAGGCAGGTCAGGTGGTCTGGTATTCCCATCTCTTTCAGAATTTTCCACAGTTTATTGTGATCCACACAGTCAAAGGCTTTGGCATAGTCAATAAAGCAGAAATAGATGTTTTTCTGGAACTCTCTTGCTTTTTCCATGATCCAGCGGATGTTGGCAATTTGATCTCTGGTTCCTCTGCCTTTTCTAAAACCAGCTTGAACATCAGGAAGTTCACGGTTCACGTATTGCTGAAGCCTGGCTTGGAGAATTTTGAGCATTACTTTGCTAGCGTGTGAGATGAGTGCAGTTGTGTGGTAGTTTGAGCATTCTTTGGCATTGCCTTTCTTTGGGATTGGAATGAAAACTCACCTTTTCCAGTCCTGTGGCCACTGCTGAGTTCTCCAAATTTGCTGGCATATTGATTTCACAGCATCATCTTTCAGGATTTGAAATAGCTCAACTGGAATTCCATCACCTCCACTAGTTTTGTTCGTAGTGATGCTTCCTAAGGCCCACCTGCCTTCACATTCCAGGATGTCCGGCTCTAGGTGAGTGTGAGTGATCACACCTTCATGATTATCTGGGTCGTGAAGATCTTTTTTGTACAGCTCTTCTGTGTATTCTTGCCACCTCTTCTTAATATCCTCTGCTTCTGTTAGGTCTATACCATTTCTCTCCTTTATCGAGCCCATCTTTGCATGAAATATCCTCTTGGTATCTCTAATTTTCTTCAAGAGATCTCTCATCTTTCCCATTCTGTTGTTTTCCTCTATTTCTTTGCACTGATTGCTGAGGAAGGCTTTCTTATCTCTCCTTGCTATTCTTTGGAACTCTGCATTCAAATGGGTGTATCTTTCTTTTTCTCCCTTGCTTTTAGATTCTCTTCTTTTCACAGCTATTTGTAAGGCCTCCTCAGACAGCCATTTGTTTTTTTTTGCATTTCTTTTTCTTGGGGATGGTCTTGATCCCTGTCTCCTGTACAATGTCACGAACCTCCGTCCATAGTTCATCAGGCACTCTATCCATCAGATCTAGTCCCTTAAATCTATTTCTCACTTCCACTGTATAGTCATAAGGGATTTGATTTAAGTCATACCTGAATGGTCTAGTGGTTTTCCCCACTTTCTTCAATTTAAGTCTGAATTTGGCAATAAGGAATTCATGATCTGATCCACAGTCCGCTCCCAGTCTTGTTTTTGCTGACTGTATAGAGCTTCTCCATCTTTGGCTGCAAAGGATATAATCAGTCTGATTTTGTGGTTGACCATCTGGTGATGCCCATATGTAGAGTCTTCTCTTATGATAAGGCTTATTATATATATGTATGTTAGTTCCTAAGTGGTCCAACATTAGGGCTACCAACTCTATTTACATAAGCATGGCACTGTCCCTCAGATGGCAGTTATTTCTGGTTTCTTATACCTGGACCATTAACCAAAAAACTAGAGATTTAATATCAATTTCTATTTCCCTAAACTAAAAAAAATTAATCAGACTTTCAACAATGTTTTCCAGCCATAAATAAGGATAGATATTTTGGCTCCCATTGCCAAAACTGAAGAGCTAATATCATTAATCTATGCTCTCATAATCATCCAAGCTCCTTCTTGATTGATATTTACAAGTTATAGGAGAAACTTGGAGCCATTCAGAGGCACTGTTTAAATGAATATACTGTTCAACCTTCGCAGCTTAATCATTTTCTGTAATGTACACATTTCTTCATTCTTTCCCATTTGGTGAGCAAATTATTCCTCGTGTGTGTGCGTGTGTGTGTGTGTCACTCCTAAAACCACCTGACAGTTTCAAGTAGGCTAGTACCCTATAGCAAGGTGCTATCACTCAGAATGAAAATTATAGGATGAGAAATCAGTCACATGAACAAAAAAATCAGAAACCACAATTTAATATTAAACATGTTATTTTCTTGATTTTTTTTCACTCAGTAAAATTAATATAACATTTCCCTATCANCTATCATGATGCCTCACTAATTAGATAATCATAAAAATTAACTTATTCAACATATTTGTTGAGCTCCTATTATATGCTAGGCTCACATATTTAAAAAACAATATGTAAATGTAAGTCAGCAAATTATAAAGTATAATAAACATATTTTTAATGCATACTAATAATTTCCCAAAGATATACGTTTAAAGACTACCAGAGATTAAAATGGAAACACAGGATAAGTATACAGAAATAAATGAACTTTTAATTTTGAGCAGTTATGACATGGCAACAATTAACACTTTGAAATATGGCCCTTACAGAAGTTAAAACAGAATTTTAAAAAATTCTTTAAAACACTGCAGACGTTCCAATTAATGTAATGTTTTGTGAAACATCAGAGGCATTAAATTAATGAACAAGACAAGATGCTCATTGTAATCACAATGTTCTATGAGCTCCAGCCAACGCAGCTGGTAAGCAAACCACGTAAGATATAAAATCTGGAAAGAATAAAGCAAATTATGTTTTGTTACAAATAAGGATTGCACTCCCAGGAAAGCTGAGTGTATCAGAAATTCTAAATGGATTTAATTAATAGATGAAATTTATCAAAAATAATCTTCCTAATGTTAGCAATACAGAGATAAATTTAAACTGTAATAGCACACTAAAGAGGCAGTAGAGATGTGGTTAAGGACACAGACCTCAGAGTCAGGCAGATATGAGTTGAAATCTCAACTCTACTACTTCCTAGCTGAAGTCACCTAACACCTTTAATTTTCTCAAGTGTAAAAATGAATATAATTTATCAAACAGTTAAGACAATGCTGAAAAGTACACCAAACCTGTCATTTAATGGAAGACATTATTATTTGTATTATCAATAATAGAAAGTTATGTGTCCCTTCCATAAATAAAAGAGGTATTACGTTAAACATACACGAACCTTTCTAAAATCTAAAAAAGTACAAAATTTCAAATTACACCTGGCCCCAAGATTTGGAATAAAGGATTGTCCTGTACGCTTCTCATGTCTTCTTATGAAAAAAACCAATAACAACATATTACTTTTTTAAAAAGTCAACCAAAACTCTGGTTCTACACAACTGTTTTACAGTTCCAGAGGAGTCAAGTGTTCAGCAGGCGTCTCCCCCAAAGAGCTAAATCAGTATGATGATGGCTACTCTTTTTCCTCTAGGACCAAACCACAGTTAGGAACCTATTCACTAGGAAGGTTGTTCCGATACCGTCAGCCTCTTTCTGTCACGTTAAGCTCCACCAGTAATGGTACAGCTTACATATTTATTTACCACCTTAACTCTTGTACTTAATATCTGAAAAAAATCAAAGAAAGGATTGCATTATCTGCCACCTTGCACACCTGTACCAGAGACTTGCCTAATTCACAATAGCAAGTCCTTTGAGTTATCATTATATGGTACAGAATAGGTTATAATAAAGATGTATATGCTATGATGTATACATTCCAAACCACCTGATGCGAAGAACTGACTCACTGGAAAAGACCCTGATGCTGGGAAAGATTGAAGGCAGGAGAAGAAGGGGACGACAGAGGATGAGATGGTTGGATGGCATCACCAACTCCATGGACATGAGTTTGAGCAAGCTCCAGGAGTTGATGATGGTCAGGGAAGCCTGGTGTGTTGCAGTCAATGGGGTCACAAAGAGTCCAAACTGAACTGAACTGAACTGATGCTATAATGCTTTGGGACTTACTGGCTCATGTAACTGAATAAAGTCTAGGTATACCATCTGGAAAGGGAAACGGCAACCCACTCCAGTATTCTTGCCTGGAAAATTCCATGGACTGAGGAGACTGGTAGGCTACAGTCCATGGAGTCACAAAGAGTCAGACACGACTGAGCAACTTCACTTATACCATCTTTAGAGAAGAATTGCTTCAGCATCTCAACAAAGGTGGTCAGGGTGTGTTTCTGCTCTATCTCCTCCTTCCCTGTTGGCTTCTTACTCAACTGGCTTTCCTTTTATGGTTGGAAGATAGTTGCTGAGCTAAAATTCAGCAGGAAAAGAAGGACCTTGATCCCAGTATTTCTAGCAAATGTCCAAAGATCATTCTGA
Organism: Redunca redunca; assembly: GCA_006410935.1. Classification (NCBI taxonomy): domain Eukaryota; kingdom Metazoa; phylum Chordata; class Mammalia; order Artiodactyla; family Bovidae; genus Redunca; species Redunca redunca. The sequence continues at coordinate 315,170 of SJYQ01000671.1, forward strand.
TTGATTTAGATCATATGTCTGCCATGACTGCCAGAGGTTAAGACACATTTTATTCCTACATGAAATAAAGTACTGTGGTGATCTGAACTTATTCTAGTAAATGATGATATTACTGAATTAAAAATAATGGTTCAAGCACATTATTCAACTTTCCTTATCTTCTTAAAAAGTTATTACCCCCCATTTAATCACAGAACAACAATAAAAAAGTAAATTCTTCCCTGACTATAAATCATTTTGAAGGATCCAGAATGTATTGGCAGATTACAACAAAGGTTTACGATATTCCTTAACAAAGCTGAAATCAAAACTAGATTTTCAGGAAGAAAACAAGGTTCTTATTTCACTTTTTAAAGATTATAATAGCAGAATCTAAAGAAAACAACTACATGGATATCTTGAATTAGAGGAGGCAGAAAGGTGGTTTTAATGAGTTTTAAAATAGAATCATCTTGGGGCTTCCCTGGGTCCAGTGGTTAAAACTCCACTTCCACTGCAGAAGGCACATGTTTGTTCCCTAGCTGGGGAACTGAGATCCTGCCTGCCACCAGAAGCAGCCAAAAAATTAAAAAATAAAATAAATAATTTAAAAATAGAAACCGCTAAATACTCCATCCTGTGACTCAAGGCTCCTCAAAGACACTAGATCATCATCAACCCTCCTTCCTCAATCCCTGTACACAAAACCAGGTCCTAAGAACAGAACAGAGATGCACACATCACAAAGTTTTTTTGTCAATATGCACTGCAAAGCCAAATGCAAATTATTCCTCATTTATGACGTTCTTACTATTTCTCATTCCTATAATTAGCACAGAAAACAGAAGGTAAACGATTCCATCTTTATTGACGGAGAAGATCGCAAAACTCTGGTGGCTCAGATGGTAAAGCTTCTGTCTACAATGCAGGAGACCTGGGTTCAATCCCTGGGTCGGGAAGATTCCCTGGAGAAGGAAATGGCAACCCACTCCAGTACTCTTGCCTAGAAAATCCCATGGACGGAGGAGCCTGGTGCAGGCTACTGTCCATGGGGTTGCAAAGAGTCAGACACGACTGAGCGACTTCACCTCTTCACCTCATGGGATTAAAAGCCAATTTTCAAACATGTAAGAGAGGAGCTGATTTTCATGGCAAAGTTAAATAAAAACAGCAAACTGAGCAGAACTAACGACCTGAAAACGTGTGACACACAAGTCATCTTAAATCAGAAGCCAAACTTCACTGGAGAAAAGCAGTGTGGTTAAAGAAATGTGCGTAAAAAGAACATAATGATTTAAATCTGTGAACTGACTTTCCAAAGTCTCTACTGTTCAAATAATTTAGTTCAGTTAAATGTACAATGACGACTTTTTTAGGAAGACATAAATGTGTCGCACACATCAGGGACATAAACACAGTCCTTGACATCACAAAGTTTATAATGTGCTACAAAGGCAATGCACACAAACATTACTAGACAGTTCAGAACATAATGACGTATAAATGCCAGTGCGTAAAAAGGAAGAGGAGAATCAATGAACTGGGATGCTTTCCACAGCAAGTAACAGAAAATCTAAAAGCACAACTGCTTAAACAATAAGACAGTTTCCTTTATCACATAATAAAGGAATCTACTGTGAGGATTACTGAATGTGAAGCAATAGTGAACGTGGCCCAGTTCTGCTGCTAAGTCGCTTCAGTCGTGTCTGAATCTGTGCGACCCTGTAGACGGCAGCCCACCAGGCTCCCCCATCCCTGGGATTCTCCAGAGGCAAGAACACTGGAGTGGGTTGCCATTTCCTTCTACAATGTGTGAAAGTGAAGTCGCTCGTTCGTGTCCAACTTTGCGAGCCCATGGACTGCAGCCTACCAGGCTCCTCCATCCATGGGACTTTCCAGGCAAGAGTACTGGAGTGGGTTGCCACTGCCTTCTCCAGTGGCCCAGTTCTACTTCTCTGTAATTCTCTTACCTCTGCCCTCCTTTAGGTAAGGGAATAACCCTTCAGGCTGGTAGCACAAGAGCTACAACAGTTCCAGATGTCACACTCAAATAAAACCAACTCTGGAGGGGGACCACTTCTTTCCCTTTTTCTCAAAAGCAAGAAAACCTTTCCCAACAGCTTCTCTCTGACTTTCCTTTTATTTCCAAAACTGGATCTCATGCCCAGTCCTTTGGAACAATCACTTCCAAAGGCAAGGAGACCTATATAACAAAGATTAGACTGGATGCTGTACCTATGATGACCCTCTCTTTAAAGATGGCTGAATATATCAAGGAAAACAAGCCTTGGAAGACAGTATGATTTGGACTGGTGACAAAAAAAATAACAGAAAATACATAGGCAAAGGAAGGGATGTGTCTAACTGAAGAAGAAAGTCGAATTGCAAACATACATTGAACACACTGTTGGCAGTAAAGAATTCTCTTAAACCATGCTGGAGTCATTCTCTGTAACACAAAAATTAGCTTACTATTCGACAGTCAGTAAATGCTAAGCATGCGGGGGGAGCAGCCCTCTCTTTATGGGAAGGATTTAGATTAATCACCAGTGGGGATAGTCAGACTCACCACTCACTCCTTTCAAAAGAGCTATCTCTGGGTTGAGAACATTCCGTATTATGCATACAGATGACTGCAGACTCACTGTCAGTGGGAGTTGTTCCTTGATGGTTTCTGTTCATTTGGGTTCGAGGTTTTACTCAAAAATCCACACACTCACAGCTGGTCCTATCTGCAAATGAAAGCATGCAATTAGGAGGCAAAAAGCTGCCGGGAGCAATTCCTTCCTCCCCCACCCACCTATGATTAACTGATCCACATGAAAACTGAATTTAAACACCAGATTTACTAAGTCCAATGTTCAAACTAAGCAACTTATACTTCAAAGGGTGTAATGTGCTTATTACAGTTACCACCCTTTCCCATCGTGTAAATTTACTGTAGTGTCCACAATATACCAGGTGGAACTCTTGTGTGCCGGGTGGAATCCAATACACATTTTTGTTTGGTGGCAGCACACAGGGTTGGCATACACAGGGGGCTAAAGGAGAGCTGCCGACACTTATAAAAGACTTCACATAAAAATCAAACTATCTGACCTCTCTTGGAGGAAAAAAGAAAAAAACCCAGAAGATCTGGCAATATTGGGCCTACTTTCCCACCTGGTAATAATCTGTTGGAGCTGATCAGCAGCTAATCTTTCAGATGGGACATGGGTTTTGCAGTTCTCCATACATGTCATCCGGAGAAGGCAATGGCACCCCACTCCAGTACTCTTGCCTGGAAAATCCCATGGACGGAGGAGCCTGGTGAGCTGCAGTCCATAGGGTCGCTAAGAGTCGGACACGACTGAGCGACTTCACTTTCTCTTTTCACTTTCATGCACTGGAGAAGGAAATGGCAACCCACTCCAGTGTTCTTGCCTGGAGAATCCCAGGGACGGGGGAGCCTGGTGGGCTGCCGTCTACAGGGTCGCACAGAGTCGGACACGACTGAAGCGACTTAGCAGCAGCAGCAGCATACATGTCATCACTCTCTTCTATCATAATCCAGCTCACGGTTATCTGTCTGGAGTCTGCTGGCATCTGAACTTGCAAACTCTGCTACATATTTAAAATAGCTCATGGGAAATATTTATTACTATCAAAGCCAAGTCTGTTTTTCTGCCTTGTGGATACAATACAGCATAAGAATAACCATGTTGGCTCAGGAGTCAGAGGTCGCTAGGTTTGAGATCTAATTCTGCAAGTAACTGTTTATGTGATCTCAGGTCTATTTTTAACCTAAAGTATATACTTCTTCATTCACAGTCCTCCAAATAAATATATAAGCACTTAAAACAGTCAACAAACAACAGGTCTAAAATCCAACATGTCCAGGCTGAACTGGTAATCCCAAATCCACTGATATTTCTGAGTCTTTCTCATTTCAGTAAACTGGCCTGGAATCCTTGCAGTTTCGGTTCCAGACGCAAACCTCAAAGTCTTTATCGTATACTCTCCCTCATCCTCCCAAAATCATCAAAGTGGTTGATTTTCTAGATATATGATTTGAACAGATTCTAAGAGTCTCATAAAAACCATAAAAACAAACAGCAATTCCTCCCTCAGAATCAGTTACCTTTCTTGAAACTGCCTATAAATTCAACTATTTAAATAATGATAGCTTGAAATTTCAAGGTCCCATATAGTAAGGAATATTTAGTATTTCATAAAAAGAAAATACTGGGGATGCTACATATCAAACTGACACATTACATTTTATAAGCTTATAGTGAAGTGAAGTTGCTCAGTCGTGTCCAACTCTGTAACCCTATGGACTGTAGCCTACCAGGCTCCTCCGTCCATGGAATTTTCCAGGCAAGAGTTCTGGAGTGGGTTGCCATTTCCTTCTCCAGGAGATCTTCCCAATCCAGGGATCGAACCCAGGTCTCCCGCACTGCAGGCAGACACTTTACCATCTGAGCCACCAGGGAAGCTAAGCTGACAATGAGATGGGTCATTATGCTTAATTTGAATAATTAAGAAAATAGAAAGATGACCAGAACTAATGGAATGAGTTTAGGAAGGTTACGGGATACAAAATCAACACTCAAAAATCAATTCTTTTCAATAGAACATTTGTTCAGTTACTCTATACTCCAGCCATTACATTCCTAGGTATTTATCTAAGAAAAATTAAAGTGTATGTCTACAAAGCAGCATTTTTTTTAAGAGCCAAAAACTAGAAACAACTCGTCTTTCCACCAACAGATGAGTAAATAAACAAAATATAAAGCCATTCAATTTAATACTACTCGCAGTAAAAAATATTATATATTCATTGACATGAATGGATCTCAAAATTATTACGCTGAGAAGCCAAGAGTATACAGTATAGATAGAATCCATTTATATAAAATTCCATAACCACAAGTGATAGAAAGCAATTCAGCTGACTGCCTGGGAACAGGCAGGGTATGTGGCCAAGAGAAGAGGAAAGGCCTATAAACAGCTTTTGCTGGATATATTTTTATTACATTGAGTGTGGTGATAGTTTCATAGGGGGTGTGTGTGTGTATAAATTAACCAAATGGCATACTTTCAATATATATAATTAATTTTAAGATAAAGTAATTCATTGCAAGTTAGTAATTGGTACCAAGACTGATTAATATGAAAAATAAAACCCTTTTAATGCATTAAGTTTGAAAATCATGGCCACATGTACACCTGAGGCTAACACAACATTGTTAATCAACTAAACTCCAATACAAAACTTTAAAAATTTTTTAGAAAAACTAAGAAAGAAAGAAAGAAAGAAAGAAAATTACGGTCACAATCTCTCTTTAGAAAATAACTCTTTCAGAAGTTATATATATATCTCATGCATGTAAGTCAATTAAGTTAGAACACACCCTCACACTGAACATAAAAAAACTCAAAATGACTTAAAAACTTAAATATAAGACACCAAAAACTTCTAGAAGAGAAGAGAGGCAACACATTCTCTGACATAAATCATACCAATATTCTCTTAGGTCAGTCTCCCACGGCAATAGAAATAAAAGCAAACTAAATAAGCAAGACCTGATCAAGCTTATAAGCTTTTGCATAGTGTAAACAAAACAAAAAGACAATCTACAAACTGGGAGAAAATATTTGCAAATGATGTGACCGTTGAGGGCTTAATTTCCAAAATATATAAACAGCTCATACAACTCAACAACAACAAAAAACAACTCAATAAATAAAGAACAGATCTAAACAGACATTTCTCCAAAGACATACAGATGGCCAATAGGCACATGAAAAGATGCTCAACATTGCTAATTATTAGAGAAATGCAAACCAAAATTACAATGAGATTTTACTTCGCACCAGTTAGAATGGCCATCGTCAAAAATTCTACCATTAAAAGATGTTGGCAAAGGTGTTGAGAAAAGGGAACCTTACTACACTTTCGGTAAAAATGTAAATTAGTGCAGTCACTATGAAAAACAGTACAGAGGTTCCTCGAAAAACTAAAAACAGAATACCATGTGATCCAGCAATCCCATTCCTGAGCATATATCCAGACCCCAATATTCACAGCACCACTACTCACAACAGCCAAGACAGTGTCCCCTGACAGGTGAGTGGATGGAGAAGATATGGGACGTATATACGATGGAATATTACTTAGCCATAAAAAGGAACAAAATGTCATATGCAGCAACATGGATTGACCCAGAGATCATCATACTGAGCAAAGTAAGTCACAGGAACACAAATACCATATGATATCACTTATATGTGGAATCTAAAATACACGTGAACATATCAAAGAAACAGACTCACAGTTACAGAGAACACACTAGTGGTAACCAAGGGGGAGGAGGGATGGGAGAGGGAAGGACTGGGAGTTCGGATCAGCAGACACCAACTATCATATATAGAATGATAAGTCATAATGGAAAAGAAGATGAAAAAGTACGTATGTGTAACTGAACCACTTTGACGTCCAGCACTGTAAATCAACTACACTTCAGTAAGAAAGACAATAGGTCCTGGAGTCAAACTGTCAAAGTTTGAGTTCTGGCTTTGCCACTTATTAGGTATGTTGATTTTCGGCAAGTTATTCACCATGCCTCACTTTGCTAAACTGTAAAACAGGGTATAATTCACAAGGCAATTTTGCAGTCTCAATTAGGTTAATACATGTTAAGTGCTTGAAACACGGTCTGGCACAAAGTAAGCCCTCAGGAATGTGGACATCAGAGGGGAACAGGGTTTAACACATGATACAACATTACGAGAGTAATTTTCCTAGCAAGTCACAGGACATTTTTAAATACATATACAGATTTGCAGCAACTGCAGTATGACGTAGTGTTTGATAAGAGTTTACCTGTATTTTATGGTTAGTATTAAGCCATTTCATTATTTTCAATTTTGACTGCCGTAGAGAGCTGCAGCAAAATATCTCCCTTTCATGAGACAGTTTCATCAACTATGAATGAGGACAAGGCCACTTCAGAGGATTCTTGTAAGAACGAAATAACACGCATCAGGTGTTTACAAGCTTAGCACATGGTAGCTGCAAATGGATGCTATCTCATTATGCTACTATACATATCATATATACTGTATAAGCACATTACAACTAGAGCATTACTAACTGTCCATCCAGTCCTTATTTGCTTAGATTGTCCCAGTTTACACAGGTTTTCACAAAGTAATTATTAAAAGCCACTCCCCTTTCTATCACAGTATGTCCCAGTTCAAGATGATAAACCATCTCAGTACGTCCCAGTTTAGACGATAAATTATATGATCACCCTAACATTTAACTAAAATACTTTCAACATTTTCCCTCTATCTAGATCTTCATCCTCTTAAAGTGCCCTTATTCCCTTTTTAGGGGCATTAGCTCTTTGCTATTCAAAGCACCATCCACCTTCCACACTCACTCACTCACTCACCCAGGCTCTCATCTCCTTATCCAAGTGACTGGTGACCTCAGTGCTTCAAGTCTCGCTCCCTCTCTGGTTTCATACACCTCAGCAAGGTCACACTTCCCAAAACCAATCTTTTTGAAATTGCTATCTTTTCTTCTGATTTGAATTCCAGATTCAAACTTAGGGACCTGGGATTTCCCTGGCAATCCAGTGGTTAATACTCTGTGCTTCCACTGCAGGGGTGGCGGTTCAATCTCTAGTGAAGGAAGTTAAGAACCCACACGCCAAGATGTCTGGCCAAAAAAAATTTTTTTAATTAAAAAAAAAATAAAACCTAGGAACCTAAAAACACCACCAAAGTATTAAAACTTTAGCGCTGTTTAGGGTATCTGCATTTTAACACCTAGAGAGATGATACCTTAATCCAAAGTAGAGAACATTTAATAACATGAACTTCCATTACTATGACAGGTGAGTAGGGAAGATCATTTGAGGACCATTTTCTTTCCACAAATCAAAAAATTTAGGTGGGTTTCTGCGAAATATTGTTTAAGTCTGGATTTCCTCCTTCTTTGCGGGTTCCCAGATAATCCAGACACCAAAGGCTGCAGCTCAAATACTAGACAACAGTTCTTGAGGGCTGTGTCCAGGGCCCTCCTTCTTTCAGGCTACAAACGCTCCCCTGGTCATTTCAGTCACTCCCGAGTTCAACCACCATTTAGATACTGAGGCAAGTCCCACCTCCAGCACAAAGCTCCGCAGCCGCACATACCCAACTGTGTACAGCACTTCACCCCTGCCTCTAGCTTCACTGAACTTCCTCCCCGCCAGTCCTATATTGCATTCCCATTCAGCTCCCTCATCTACCCAGTTTCCCACACCAAAAACAAGGGTAATTATTATCCTTGCCTCCTGCCCTTCATCCTCTCCCTCCATAGCCAAGTAACCAAATTCTCTCAACTATTTTTCTAACCTGTTTCTTCTCAACCCCAAAGCCACTAGTCAAGGTCTGGGCACCACCACTATGTCTAAAAAGCTCCACAATAATTGCGAACTGATCTCCTGGTTGCCTGTCTCGGTCCCTCCAATTCATTCCCATTTCAGCTAGAACGATCTTTCTAAAATAAATGTCTGATTGTGTTTTTTTTCCTACCTTAATACACCCTTTAATGGCTCCCCATTATCCTTAAGAACAGTTCAGTTCCTTAATATGACTTCCAAGGGCCTTTATGATTTGGTCCCCATTTTGGTCTTCAACCTCATTTACTGCCTCTTCAGTTCCTAACTGTGCATTCAACCATTCTCCATTTCTTTTTGCTTCTCAAAAACACTCGGCTCACTCGCTCGCTCGCTCGCTTCTGGAGCATCATACTTGCTGACCACCTCTGCAGGACATACTCTTCAGAACTTGACATGGCCGTCACTTCCTTTAGGAAGCCTTCTCCAACCATCCAAACCTACGATGGGCACTCTTCCCACGTGTCATGTGGGCACTTACACTGCAGGGTTATCAGTGCTGGCTGTACCTACAAACTGGGGAGGGAGGTGTTACTTAGGCCCGGAATTTCAGATACAGAAGTTCGAGAATATGCCATCCTGTTTTGGGTGCCCCAACTTCAGAGACATTAACAAACTAGAATGCATCCAGAGAAGAGAAAGCAGGATGGTGCAGAGTCTGAAAACTGTGTCACATAAGAGAGCCTAGCAAAAAGCACAGGGAAAGGTATGACAGCCTTCAAATGATCGTGGGTCTTAGTATACAGCATGTGAGAAGAGAAAAAAAGACTTACTGTGGGTTGACTGTCAAAGAAGATGGATCAAGAGCCATTAATGTACAAGTTTCAGAGAGGCCTCCAAAAGATACTGGGTTGTCTAGAGAAGTAGTGAACTCACAGTCACTAGAAGTTTTATACATCAGGGACACTAAAAATATTCCTACATTTGAAAGAATGTCAGACTAGACAATATCTAATGACCAAACGAATCCTCAAGATTTTAAGACACCTAAATTCATAAAACATTTAAAACATGACTAGGTAGCAACTGAATTAAAGTACATTACTTAGCCCTCCCAGATAAGAATAACTTTCTAAGATGTGAGACTTAACTGCCTGTTTCATAAAAAAAGAGGAATTATTAATCATAACTAAATAGTTTTTCTACATTAATGAACTTTTTAAAGGAAAAAAATGAGACATTTTCAATTACAATGAAAGAAAGGAGAGTCTCCTTTCTCTTTTGACTCTGTGGGGGGAAAAAAAAAAAAGACACCTAAATGCCAATTTGTCAATTTGTTTACATACAACACATTTCTCCAAGGGTAAAACGGCATCTAAAAAGGCTTATTTGGGACATACTAACTTTTAAAAAGATTTTGGAGGCTAACAAATATTTGGTTTCTGATTTATACATGGGAAAGAGGAAAAAGGAAGGGAGAATTTTAAAAGGTTTCCAAATGTTTCACAGAAGTGTAATGGCTATGGGCACAAGAAAAACTACTAAGAATGGGGGGAGGGGGTTTGTCCTTTCTGAAAAGGAAGCTATTTTTGCATGAGTGAGAATAAAAATGCAAAAAAAAGAATATAAGGTATTTATCCTCATGGTATGACTTAAGGAAAAAAAAAGCACATGAAACGTCTAAATTAGTAACTCACTGTCATGTTTAACTCATTACTACTTATAATCTCCATACTCTCCTTTTACCACATAGGAAAAAAAAATTACTTTCATTAAAACATCAGCTTCAATAAATATGTTGCACTCTTAAGCATGATGAGATTTTGTTTTCTCTCCAAGAGAACAACTTTACAGTAACAGTAAAATAAACTGTAAAACATTATCTTTCTGTACAACTTTCCAAAACACTTCTCCATATAAGACAGGCTGCAACATGGAAGCAACCTACACTGGGAAAGACTGCGATGGGTTGAATTTTGTCCCATTCTCTGTCTAAGCCCACCCCCAACACACACACCTCAAATATGCTGAAGTCCTAACCCCCAGCACCTCTGAATGTGACCGTATCTGGAAACAGGGTTGTTAGTGATGTAATACTGGAGTAGGGTGGGCCCCTAAATCCAATATGATCAGTGTCATTATGAGAAGCTGGCCTTGTGAAGAAAACAAGACATACTAATGGAAAAACCACACGCTGACATCAGCAGTTGAATTATGCAACTTCAAGCCTGGGGAATACCAAAGATTGCCAGCAACCCACCAGAGGTTAGGGCAAGGCAAGGAAGGGTTCTCCGACGGGTTTCAGGAGAAACGTGGCCCAGCTGACACCTTCATTTTTGTTCTCCAGCCTCCACAATGGTGCGAGAACAAGTTTCTGTGGTTCTTCACTGTGGAAACTCCAGGAAATAAATATAGCTTCCATCTGATTAGAAGAGTGAAAACAGTCAAGAGAAAGCTCAATGTTACAGTCATAATCACTGTAACTCATCAGCCAGCTAAAACAGGACTTGGCCTCCCTTTCGAACAGTCACCGTCAACAAGGTCTCCAGCTCATCACAGAAGAGAACGCACGTTTCTATTCACTATCCCATTTACTCACCATCTAGGAGAGATGGCTATCTAGGCCACTAGGTTTTACAAACCTGTGTGTTTTTCCATTGTCTTCTATTTGGACAGTTTTCCATGTACTTACTTTACATCTTAATCACTTGTTTTGACTGGACGGTACAAACACAGAGTGAAACGGGATGTCACGTGTTTCACCCTCTCTCTCCTGTCCACGAAACACCCTTCATTCCAAAGATGACCACTCCTCGGCTATGTATCTTCCCTCTGAGACTCCATGCCTCCGGAAAAACAATCATGAGCCTGACAGCCATCATGGTGACATACTCTGTATTACTCTGCTCCGTTTTTACTGCGTCCTGCATGTGGCGATCATTCTGTACATGCCGGACTCATTTGCTGGGCAGTGTTTCACTATACAGATGCATAGCACATTTAACCAATGTTACAGAGACGGCGCTCTAGATCGCCGCCAGTGTTTCCAACAGCAATCACAAATGATGCTATCTCTTTATTATCTTTCCACTGAGTCCTTTCTTTGCTGTCCTATTTAAAATGGCATTCCCTATTCCCTAGCCTGGCCCTCCTTATCTTGCTCCCATGCTTTCCTTTTTCCTCACAGTGCTTTAATTTTTGTTTGGCACTATAAATGCATTATATATAATGTATGTATTAAATATAACTCACTTATTTTCATCACCCACCAGAATGTAGGGTCTTATGAAGAGACATATTTCTAGTTTAGTTTGCAGCTGAGTACCTAATACCTGAGTGATTTGCACACAGCGAAAGCAGTTAAATGTTTATTGAGTAACTGAATGTTTTTATTTAAGCCCACATAAGAAAAACACAGTGCTCACTTTGGGAGCACATATACCAAAAAAAAAAAAGAAAACACTACGAAACTAAATACGTAACTAAAAACTACATCTTCCTTTCAAGGCAAGATAAGTCACAGTTCCCAAACTGATCAGTAACTTGTCCTCTTTATCTTGTATTAATTTCCCATCGTGTCAAATGAAACTATTACATTTTAGTTTGACTTAGATTTGATATACCCTGTGAACTTAATTGAGCCTAACTGACCGAGGATAACATTTTCTGCGCTTTCAGAATATTAACCCAAATAACAGGTACTTAATTGAGTCTGCTTCACTATATGCAGAGGCCCTCCTACACTGACAATATCATTAGCATGCAACTTCTTCTACCAGCTGTGCTTTTTCAGAGAGTGGCTCAGTATGGTATTATTTCTGGTAAATGCAGAGGGGGCTGAAATCTCAACTTATCTTGAGAAAGTCAGTACATCTTTAATTTGTCCCAATTGCCTAATAAGGAATGAAGATGTGATAAATCGCATCATTGTCTTGCAGAGAAGCACACGAGGGCCTAAAAGTACAACAAACTGTTCATTGAGAACTGAAAGTTGTGGGCAGTGGGGGGGAGACTTTAAACAAAAATAACAACAAATGGAAAATAGATTCTTAGCCATTTTTAGATTAAAATCTGATAAGCCTGCTGCTTGTACTATAAAAATCTCTAAAGGTTCAACTGTTCAACATACAACTTTATAGGTATATATGTTGTTATTATTTACTACGAAGATCTCCATTTGAAAGAAGACCGGCAACCAATAGTTTATTTCAAGAGAATGCAGCAGACTGGTTTCCTAACAACTTTAATTCCACACATTTCTGCATAAACACAACCAACCATGTCTGCAACCAAGAGCCAAGTAACCCCTAAATTAGCAAAGCAATCATTAGGAAGGTTCATGGGTACTGGGTCATGTTTATTACAATAGCAACACTTTGAAAAGTTCTTTATGCTTAAGAGCAGAAGGGAAAACATGGTATAAGAAACTGCAAGGTAACTTAGATGTAAACGAAAATCTTGATCTTATATGTATTCTGAAAACTGGATTTCTGAAAAATAATTCACATATTTTTAAAAACAATTATGGCCACATAACAATAACTTGGAGACTTTTTTGATGAGAAAAAGGACTGTACTGGATTGCTTATGAAGGCTTTCCCAACACCCAAAAGTTTTTATGCTGATACATTTCCATCTAATATGTTTAAGGTTTTCTTTATACTCATCTCTGGAAAATCAAAAATTCATCCTGCTGTCCCAGGTGAGGCAGGCATCCAGTTTCTTTTTTTCTTCTCCTAATTCTTCTATTTTAGCAATCTCTTCCATGAGGTTCTCACTACCATGTTCACTGCTCCATCAGTTCAGTTGCATCTGACTCTTTGCGACCTCATGAATCGCAGCACATCAGGCCTCCCTGTCCATCACCATCTCCCGAAGTTCACTCAGACTCAGGTCCATCGAGTCCGTGATGCCATCCAGCCATCTCATCCTCTGTCTTCCCCTTCTCCTCCTGCTGCTAATCCTTCCCAGCGTCAGAGTCTTTTCCAACGAGTCAACTCTTCACATGAGGTGGCCAAAGTACTGGAGTTTCAGCTTTAGCATCATTCCTTCCAAAGAAATCCCAGGGCTGATCTCTTTCAGAATGGACTGGTTGGATCTCCTTGCAGTCCAAGGGACTCTCAAGAGTCTTCTCCAACACCACAGTTCAAACGCATCAATTCTTCGGCGCTCAGCCTTCTTCACAGTCCAACTCTCACATCCACACATGACCACTGGAAAAACCATAGCCTTGACTAGACAGACCTTTGTTGGCAAAGTAATGCTCCATGAACTGCTGTAAAAACTATTCTATATCATAGAGGTCAATTATAAATTTGTCAAAGCTTTCAAGGCAAAATTTAAAAGCAAATGAGATACTTTACTTAGAAGGATAAACGCACAACACCAGTTAAAGCAGAAGGTAATGTTGCTCCACTAACTCAAGGATCTGCAACCTAGAGCAAGGTGTGGTACTTTCCAGGAGGCACACAGGTCTGGACAGCTTTAAGGAAATCAATCTCTAGATCGCCAGCTCCCTCCTGTACCCTTTACTAAAACTGACGAGCACCATCCATTCTCTTACCACCTTCCCTTTCACAGTAGCTCTCCCACGTGATAGGAGACAGTCATACTTTTTACCTGTCATACAGCTTAGGAAGGAACTTTGCTTCCAAGAAATTGCCAGGGCACCAAAGGGATAAGTGGGAGGATAAGGAAGAGTCTCATATAAGCAAAGCAAGAACTACTGAAAGAAACTCATGGCAAAAAGCTCCTTACCTGATCAATCAATTAATGGCAAGACTCCATACCTATCAATCAGTGTTAGAATTCACAAGTGAAAGTAGTTATCCAGTGGTTATTCAATGCAGAAATTGCCATTTTTATTAGAACTGAAAAAGTAGATATTTCTGACAAGAAAACATATCCACTTTGGCTGGTTTGACAACGAGGACTAACAAGTTTTATAGCAACATTTTCCATGAAAATGAGTAAGCAGAACCCATGAGGTCAAGGTTTTCGGCAAATAGTGTTTTGTTTTTTGCAACAAACTCTGATGCATATGGTACGTCAAGATCAAAATATGCACTGCTTAATTTTTCACAGAATTAGAATTTTAAAATTTACAATTTCTATGGAAACGGCAAAGGCCATGAATAGCCAAAGCAATCTTGAGGGGAAAAAAAAAACAGCTGGAGAATCAGGTTCCCTGACTTCAGACTACACTATTAAGCTACAGTGATCAAGACAGTGTGGTACTGGCACAAAAACAGAAATACAAATCAATGGAAAAGGATAGAAAGTTCAGAGACAAACGTATGCACCTATGGTTAAAGGAAGTAAGAATATACAATGCAGAAGAGACGATCTCTTCAATAGGCTAGGAACACTGGACAGCTACAGGTGAAAGAATAAAATCAGAATACTCTCTAACACCATACACAAAAATAAACTCAAAATGGACTAAAACCTGAAATAAAGGTTGGATACTACAGAACTCTTAGAGGCAGGCAAAATTGCAGCAAGATCTCTTTTGATCCACCTCTAAGAGACATGAAAATAAAAACATAAAAAAAAATGAGACCTAACTGAACTTAAAAGCCTTTGCACAGCAAAGGAAACCATAAATAAAACAAAAAGACAACCCAGAGGATGGGTGAAAATGGAGGAATTGACAAGGGATTAATCTCCAAAATATACAAACAGCTCACACGGCTCAATATTAAAAAAAAAGAAAAAACAGTGCAATCAAAAAATGGGTGGAAGATCTAAACAGATATTTCTCCAAAGACATACAGATGGCCAAAAAGCATATGAAAACATGTTCAACATCACTAATTATGAGAGAAATGCAAATCAAAAGCACATGAAAGCATAATTTCATACCAATCAGAATGGCCATCAAAAAATCTACAAATAAAATATGCTGGAGAAAGTGTGATGAGAATGTAGACTAGTGCAACTGCTATGGAGAAGAGCAAAAAGTAAAAGGGAAACACAGAACACTAAAATAGAACTGTACGTAATCCCGCTCTGGGGCATATATCCAGAGAAAATGCAACTTCAATATGATATATGCACCCCGATGTTCACTGCAGCACTATTTACAACAGCCAGGATATGGACGCAAGCTAAATTCTTTTACAGCGGAACAAATAAAGATGAAGTGCATCTATACAGTGCAATATTACTCAACCATAAAATAGAACAAAATAATGCCATTTGCAACAACATAAATGGATCAGCTGCTACTGCTAAGTCGCTTCAGTCACGTACGACTCTGTGCAACCCCATAGACAACAGCCCACCAGGCTCCCCCGTCCCTGGGATTCTCCAGGCAAGAACACTGGAGTGGGTTGCCATTTCCTTCTCCAATGCATGAAAGTGAAAAGTGAAAGCGAAGTCGCTCAGTCATGCCCGACTCTTAGCGACCCCATGGACTGCAGCCCACCAGGCTCCTCCATCCATGGGATTTTCCAGGCAAGAGTACCAGAATAGGGTGCCATTGCCTTCTCCCTGAATGGACCTAGAGACTGTCAAACTGAGAGAAGTCAGTCAGACAGTGGAAGACAAATACCATGGCTGTGGAAGCTAAAAAAATGGTACAGATGAACTTATTTACAAAATATCAATAGAAACAGTCACAGTTGTCAAAAACACACTTACATTTGTTTGTTTTTTGTATTTGTTATTTGGTTACCAAGAGGGAAAGAGCAGTGGGAGGGATAAACTGGGAGATTGGGACTGACATATACACACTACTATATATAAAATGGGTAACTAATAAGGACCTACTGCACAGCACGAGGAACTCTCTTCAATATTCCCTAATGACACAGGTGGGGAAAAGAATCTTTAAAAGATGGGACTTCCTGGCAGTGACGTGGTTAAGACGCTGTGCTTCCAATGCAAGGACTGCAGGCTCAATCCCCGGTCAGGGGACTAAGATCCCACATGCCACGCAGCAAGGCCAAAAATAAATAAAAATAATTAAAAAAAAAAGAGTCTTTAAAAGAGAGTGGATATGTGTGTGTTTGTGTGTGTGTGCCTGTGTGTGTGTGTGTGTGTGTGTGTGTATATATATAAACCGATTCACTTTGGTGCAGCAGAAACTAACACAGCATTGTGAATCAACTGTACTCCAATAACTTTTTTAAAGATGCACTGCCTGGACTTCCCTGTCCAGCAGTTAAGACTCCAGGCTTCCAATACAGGAGGCATGGATCCAATCCCTAGTTGGGGAACTAAGATTCCTGTATGCCGAGTAGTGTTGCCAATAAACAAATAAGTGCATAGCCTATATTTATCCTCCTCCTCCCCATTTTAGAAATAAAATCCCCAAGAATTAGAGTTATTCCACACTACAGTTATGAATTAAAAATCTGGGGTAATTATGAAGAATCAAAAGTTCTTTTTTAACAGTAGTCTGAAATGCTATGATAATTACTGGCTGAACACAAAACAGTAACATTCCTAACAGTGAGTGATCTTGCTTTTCTTGGCTGAACAAATTTGTATCAGTAACATACATAGCTATAGCTATGGTCATTTTTTTCTAATATTTCTTTTACTCTGATAAAGAAATAGGTGCTGTGATTAAGTATAGAAACATACTTTTTATTGTATATTGTGAAAATACAGAAATGCTTTAAAATTTGGTATTCACTATCCCCCAAAGCTACAGACACTGAATAACAGTTATACATGTACAACCTTGTACCTACCAGAGGACTCTGACGACGCTTCCCCTTGAAACTCTCCAAAATAGATAGTACATGAGGTGTACCTAATTTAACCACTTCTCTTTACTAAAACTTTTAAGTAATCTTCAATTTTCTTCAATATAAATAATGCATCATTGAACAATTTTGGAGAGAAAGCTTTTTTCAGGATAAAAGAAACATGGTTGATCCATGCAAAGGAGTAATATTCACTACAAAAAGGGATGAGTACTTACACATGCTAAAACATGGCTGAACCTTGAAAAACAAACACTAAATGAAAGAAGCCAGTTATAAAAAACACAAATGGTACAATCACTTTGAAAAAGTTCAGTAGTACCTCAGAATGTTAAACATCAAGTCACAACATAACCCAGCATTTCTACTCCTAAGTATATCTCTAAGATAAATTAAAACATACATCCACACTAAGTTCGAAGTAAATATTCATAGCACTATTATTCACAACAGCCAAAACGTGGAAACGAACCAAATATCCATTAACTGATGAATGGACTAACAAAATGTGGTGCAGATTCACACAAATGAGTAACAGTCAGCCATGTTAGAGAATGAGTGCTGATAAATGGTGAGCAGCGATGAACCTTGAAACATTACGCTACGTGGAGAAAGCCACGCACAACAGGCCACAAACTGCATGAACTCACTTACATAAAATGCCACTCGAGGTAAATCCAGGAAGAAAACAGGCTAGTGGCTGTCACGGCTGGGAGGAAGGGAGGAATGGGGAGGGACTGCTAACTTCTTTTAGAAGTGATAAAAATATTCTAAAATTAGATAGTGATGATGCATGCACAGAACTTACATATATACTTTTAAAAGGTGAATTATGACTTATAAATTACAATTCTGACACCAATTGCAATGTGAAGAAAACACCAACATCAAGCAATTCTCCAACACCAACTAGGGGTCATACAATTCCCCTCCATTCTGACAGCATCTACCTACAGATAGCATCACATCCTGTAAGTTAAGGGCTCAATCCTTTAAGACGGCTCCCCTGCCCTTCAGAAGTCAAAGTATAAACCCTGGTTGTCACTGTGTTTCTGAGCTTCCCACAAAACTCCCCAAAGGTTTGATTAATTTGCTAGATCCACTCACAAAATTCTGAGAAATATTTCACTTACTAGGCTACCAGCTTATTAAAAAAAAAAAGGTATAATTCAAGAACAGTCCTGTGATACACTGGGCAAGTCATGGGGCAAGGGGCACAGCGTTTCTATGTTCTGAGGACTCCACGCACTCAGCACCTCCACGTGTTCACCAGCCCAGAAGTTCTTCGAATCCCATCTTTTCAGATTTTTATGCAAGTTTCACTATCTGGAAATTGACTGAATCATGGCACTGGTGATTCAACCTCCAACCCCCTTCCTCTCCAGGTCAGAGGGGTGTAGGACTGAAAGTTCCAACCCTCCTCTAACCACTCCTTCGGTTTCCCTGGCAACCAGTCCCCAACCACACAAGCCTTTCATAGTTATTCATTAACATAACAAAAGATACCTTACCCGCTCTCCTCACTCTTCAAAATCCCAAAGGTTTTAGGAGCTCAGTGCCAGAAACAGGGACTAAGACCAAATAAATATTTATTACAAATCACAATATCTGAATAAAGCTGTTACAAAAAAAGACATTAACATCCTCCCTCCAAAAAAAAAAAAAGGGTGGGGCGTTAAAGGAAGGTTACTTCCTCAGGGTTTACTCTTAGAGGCAGGAATACGACTAGCAAATATGATATTTGCCAAACTGTATTCATAAAGGGTTCTACAGATTTATATGTTCTCTCTAGCAGAGTATTTAGTATCTACATCACTGTGGTGGGGTGAAAAAGCACCATTTCTTAAATATGAAAAAGAGAGACTGGCTAGTGATTATTATTAAAGTTGAATACTTCTTCCCTATTTCAGTCATATTTTTCTTTTGCAAAGGGTCAGCTGGTTAGTTGTTGGCCTTTAATATAGACATCTTTATGTACGCAACTGTTACACATAAACAGTTTTATTTCTCACTAAACAGAGAAATCAGTTACTTTCTTACCATTCTGGTCAGCAATAATTAACTCATCCTGAGTTCTACTTCAGCCTTTAACTTTAAAGTTTTCCTTGAGGTGAGTCTGAGTGAACTCCAGGAGACGGTGATGGACAGGGAGGCCTGGCGTGCTGCAATTCATTGGGTCGCAAAGTCGGACACGACTGAGCAACTCAACTGAACTGAAGTAAAATATTCTTTAAAAAAGTTGCAATAACCACTCTCCCCCTCAAATAGGCAGAATGATGTGGCACTACAATGTGAGTCCACTTGGATTACATGTATTTCCACTTTCCTGAACGCAAATCACTTTTAAGGTAATTGTCCAAAGTGACCTGCAGAGATACTTTCAAATAATACCGAGCAGTAAAAAGGAAAAAACTACTGACATCTTCTACAGGCCAAAGTAGAAGTACTGTGTACTTCATTTAATCCTAACAAACCTACTACCTTCACTTAATCTAAAAAGAACATAAAAATCACTAGGGGTAAGATCCTGCCATACAGAAAATATACGGCAAAGTCATGAATCAAACTGAGGTGTGCCTGATTCTAAAGTCCACATTCTTTGTGCCACTTTATAGCTCTTCCCAAGCTCACTATCAGACAAGACTTTTGAATACGAGTTCTGCCAATTACAAAGTGACTAATTATTTCTAAGCTTCCTCAGTGTATATGTACCATTTTTACAGTCATCAGTCACAAAATAAATATAAAAATGGGAGGCTTAAAAACTCACTGCAAAATGGAACTTTTTAAAAATACCGATTTTTAAGACAGCAAGATGGAATAATTCCAAATAGTTTTCTTGAATTTATCAAGATTCACGATACCTACCAACAAGCAAAGGTCCTTGCATATCCATTTACAAACATGTGGATCACTCAGTGAAAAACCGTTTTTTAGGGACCGACTGCCAGTCCTCATTTTAGTCAACGAATGCATCATTTTTTTCAGCAGAAAAAGCCACATCAACTACATTGCTTCTTATTCTCCTTTACCACATGACAGATGTTTTCAGCAGTACATGTACTATCCAGGAAGTAGCACCGTGTGGAGCAGCAGAAATGGCTACATTAGCCACCTAAGAGATAAAGACTTCAGGGCCTGGTGAGCAAGCAGGAACCCAACACAGAACAGGACAAGGTCTAGAGGAACAAAATCACACCCAGAAGCCATCCACTCTACCCTAGGCAACCACCAGAGATACTACCCTACGGATACCACTGTGGTAGCAGAAAAGTCATTTGAATTATACAACTCTTACAGGACCCCTCATTAGCTTTAAAAACTGCTATTTTAAGACCAAACCATCTACCTGACAAGAGTAGGACCGACATCCAAAGGATACAACGCACCAGTTTACAATCCCACAAAGATTTTCGCACTCATGAAACAAAAAAATAACCTGAACATTAAAACAAGAATCCATATACCAACATTTTCATTTTCCAAGAACTCATTCACTCTTCATTTAAAAAGGGTAGCATTGTCTGATAAAATTAGATGAAGTCCTTCAATAAAACACATTTTTCTTTCAAAATATCTTAGTATTAAAGTATCAATATGATTTGGGGCAAACCAAAAAATAGGAACTTATGTACAGCCCCCTACTTTGTACTAGGGCTATTATTAAAATAATTCTACTGTACATAGACTCATGTGCTGTTTTCCTTAGCTGGTATAATACAATCAGGCTATTGTGCAATGGTAAGAGGGCCCTTAAGAAAAAAAATTAATGCTGAAATAATTCTTGTCTTGAGCTAACTTTCTACATTCTACGCTCCAAAGCACCATTGTTTTCGATGACAACTTTAGTTTTACCCTGTATCAACGAAATTTCCACTCTGTAAGATCCTTTCAAACAAGTAATAAAAAGTAATGCTTTTATAAAGATCACACTATTTGGTAACGTACGACATTATAGAATAGTATATGCACCAAGATCTTGCTTTTGTAGAAAAACACTTATTTGTTGATTTGTCGGGAAGGGCATTCATCAAAACTAGTAGATATCTTAGGTAGTCATGTTAACTAAGTAACAGCTATCTTAGCAGTTATATTCAGGATTATGGATGTGCTTTTATTTTCTAGATTTTATGTGTATTCTGATTATCTGCATTAAACACATTTTTTTAAGCCTGTGCATAAGACAGAACAATTTGAATTAAAGAAACCTGTGAGCCACATTTTATTCAATACCACCAATTCAAACCCACATATTCAGAGTTAAGATAATGCAACTGTTACTCAAGAAATGTTACTGAAATCTCCTCAGTCAACAAGGTTCAGTTTTTAAACAATACATTCCTTCAAACAGGAAAATGGTGCCTATAAGAAAGATGTAACTTCATGTCTGTTTTTACAACTGGGGGATAAAGGTGGAAAATGGCCTGGAATGCCCAGGCGACCATAGATAAGAAAGACCATGGGGAAAAACGGCTAACACTGGAGAAACAAGACAAAATAACTTCATTGATTTAGACACTGATTCGTAAAGGAAATCACAGAAGAGCAGAAAATAAATAAATCAGAGACAGTAAATACCTACAAGATGATAATGGGAAAAAGAAAAAGCCAGAAAAAACTGAATGCCCGAATATTTATGCAAATCATTCTGAAAAGCAAATTTAAAAAATTATCTAACAAATTATAACTCAAATTGAACCCACTCTGGTTTCTTCACCAGAAAAAGCATGCCTTTTAATCAGGACTCGGTAGCAAAGCCAACAGCACCCTTAGAAATGCCTCAAGACCTTCTGTGCCTGCTTTTGGAAAGAACTAGTTAGAAACGAGGTAAACAGCTAAACAGTTAATATATAAACAGCTAATTTTTACATATTAAATCAATCTGGAAGTAACTGTCAGATGTGAAGGGAATGCAATTTTGAAAAAACACACAAGGTAAAAGCACAAAGCTAATTTTATTGACTCACATAAAGAAAATATCTTTCGATCATAAGTAACTCCACTAAGGTAAACCATAAGAAACTGCCAATATTCAAGCATTTTCTTTTAATCTATAAAAACAGCAAGTTCATGTGGTCCCACTCAAGAGGTCTAGTGATCTGTATTTAACAGCCATCTCTCTGGGGGGAAAAAAGGCCCTGGTTTATAGCTTTTGCCCATTTTCCACTGTAGCTTGTCAATACACCATCACTGAACATGAAGCTGGAGAGACACACACAGTCACACCATCAGTTCACCAGCTCCAACACACCACTGGTTCCACCCAGTGCTCTGATCAAAGGCTCACCAGCGTGGTTCCTAAAATCTTCTCCTTCTCTAAAACAAGCTGTTGCCTGAATTATCCAGTTTCCCACTTATGCTATGAAGAAAGTAAAACAGTGATGAGGGGGCAGGGGCTATTTTAAACTGAGCAGTGAGGAAATGAGTTGATATTTAAGTGAGATCTTAAAGATAAGAGGCCAACCGTAGGGGGAAGACTATTTCAGGCAGAGGAAACAACCCATGTAAAAGCCTTAATAAGGAAAGAACAAGCAGGACATGTTTAAGAAAACAAGCGTTAACGTGGCAAGCACGTAGTGAGCAAGGATGAAATACTCCTGAGAGGGTGGCAGGGCGGCGGCGTATACACAGCGTGGTTCTCTTTCCCGGGTGATATAGCTTGTACTCTACTCTGAGTAGACTGGAAGCACTTTCACACAGCAGTTCCATAAATGTTAGAAGAATGAATGAATGCACACTTCAGCGAATCGCTTATCAATCCCTTATGAGACTTAGGTCAAAGCCTATTAATCTTATTACCCTTCTCAATATAATCATTCTGATTACTTCACAATCTATGTAGAACGCTATGAAGTTAAAGCAGGGTAAGTATGATGGGCATCAACCTATGAATATAGCTGAAATAAATGTAGTGGTTAAGACTATCCATCAGTTCAGAAATAATTATCTTATTAATCCAAGATGGTTATTTCACATGTGAAATACTAACATATGAATTCAGATAGCTGCTAAAAGTACAGAATGACAAATTCAGTACTGTAGGAAAACATCTGCTAGCATGTCATCTGAAATGACTTTACACAGTAGGTAAGTTTTTAAAAAATTCTAATAGTCATATGTGTTCGTATAAATTATAATTTCATATTTAATGTGAAAGAAAAAGAAAATACCAACCCTGATTTATAGATATTATTGTTTAGGAGTTAAAGTATGTAACAAGCATAAACAAGTTAAATTATACTTGCATATTACAAAATCTGTAAAGATACATACATGTCTACACCTCTATGATCATGAAAATTAATTCCGTATTATTAGCCACAGAACAATCTGTCAGACAAGACAAAAATTACTACATATTGCACAAAAACAGTTAAATAGTGAAGACTGGTTTATAGGAATATATGTTTACACATAAAAAATTACTCATTCAGGAGCATCTAAGCCACCTATCTCAATAATTTATTTAAAAGGATTTCTTTAAATCAATAGGAAATGAGACCTGTAACTCAGAAAAAAAAATTCTTTTTAAATCTTGTCTCATCAGAATGAAATATTGTGCATATACTCTTGAACTCTCATTTCCTACCTACATAGCAGGTAAGCTGAAGTTTAAATATATTCAGTATCTTTCATTAAGAACACAAATATACATATAGTATGACTCAACAGGCATGTACACTAACATACCTAGCTGCTGCTTTACCAAAGAATACAGTAACTGTGCTGAGATCCCCCCTCGCCTTTGAGGATAAGTAAACAGGCGGTGCAGCTCCGAAAGGAGGAGGCCCAGTAGCAAATTTTCGTACCCTGAACATCCCTCCCGCAAATCTTGAGATTTCTGCTTGAGCAGTCTACAGGAGGGAAAAAAAAAGCTAAGAATACTGCCAGGAAAACTACTCTTTTGGTAATGGCAACGGCCTTCCTTTAATAAAAGGAGTTCAGCAACAGAAAAACAATTAGTTCTAGTTTCAAGTCTCATTTGAGCCCATATTCCTGATAAACAAAGGTAAGTGCAGTCCCAGTGTCTACATCCACGTAAATCAACAAGACTCACAATTCAAGAAACAAAGCCTAAAGAAATATGTGCTCAGTCGCATCCAACTCTCTTCGAAACCATGGACTGCACGCCACCAGGTTCCTCTGTCCATGGGACTTTCCTGGCAAGAATACGGGAGTGGGCTGCCATTTCCTCCTCCAGGGGATCTTCCGGACCCAGGGATCGAACCTGTGTCTTCTGAGTGCAGGATGCTGCACTGTGTCTCCTGCACCACAGGCCACCAGGGAAGCCCAAACGAAATATGCAGCAAGCCAACAATAGTTTTCTTCTTAAAGTGGCTCCCTACTTTGAAATCCAGCTTTCCTTTTCTTTATTCCATTTACCTTACTCTCCTTCCATTCCTTTCTCACCTCCTCTGTTATTTACCATTTTCCTGGGTATTCTCACCTTCGACACACAAAAACTCATTTCAAACTTACCATTTGCTCTTGTATCTAAATTTGTGTTTACTTAATTCTTATGGGACTATATGGTTTTAGGTGAAATACTTTTAATTGAAATACTTTTACTTAAGAGAAACATACATTTAAGCTGTTATCAAAGACATGAATAACAAGCAGCCGTTCACTTAGCAAATGTGACTGCCCATCAGGTACAGGATTGTGCTTGGCAGGTACTGGGAAACCTACGTTTCTGGCGCGGGACAAGCCAAGGAGAAACTAGCGGGACACGTCATCAGAGAGGTCAACCACACAAATGATGGGAGACCTGGTAGGCACTGCTGTATTCTGGCATTTACTCTAAATGCTACGGGAAAAATCGCCAAAGTGTTTTGAATACAGGAGCAAAATAATCAGACTTTCATTTCAAATGGACTGCCCAGGTTGCTATGTTCATGAGAAAAGAGAAGAGCGAAAGCAGCAGGAAGACCAGACAGGAGATGACTGAAAACACAGGGGAGAGATGACGGCCACGTGGGGGTCAGGGCGGGGGAGCGCAGATGAAGACAGAAAGCTGCGGTCATGTTTATTCTTTTTTTAATTTTTAAGAAGTTTTTTTTGTATTTTTGCTGTACTGGCAAAACACACAAAATTTCATTGTGGCACATGGGCCCCGTGGCATATGGAATCTTACTCCCCCGGGGCAGGAATCAAACCCACATCCCCTGCATTGGAAGG
Source organism: Redunca redunca (assembly GCA_006410935.1). NCBI lineage: Eukaryota > Metazoa > Chordata > Mammalia > Artiodactyla > Bovidae > Redunca > Redunca redunca. The sequence continues at coordinate 340,419 of SJYQ01000671.1, forward strand.
ATTCTTAACCACTGGATCACCAGGAAGTTCCCATGTTTATTCTTATGGTAGATTTTAAGGTAAATAAAGGACACATTCTCATGATATACTATTTTGAATTAGTGTGAATGTGTAAGAAAGAGGAATCAAGAATGTCTACAAGGTTACAGTCAGAGAAACAAAAGATTCAGTTCACTTCAGTCAGTCGCGTACGACTCTTTGTGACCCCATGGATTGCAGCATGCCAGGCCTCCCTGTCCATCACCAACTCCTGGAGTTTACTCAAACTCATGTCCATTGAGCCGGTGATGCCATCCAACCATCTCATCCTCTGTCGTTCCCTTTTCCTCCTGCCCTCAATCTTTCCCATCATCAGGATTTTTTCAAATGACTCAGCTCTTCCCATCAGGTGGCCAAAGCACTGGAGTTTCAGCTTTAACATCAGTCCTTCAAGTGAATATTCAGGACTGATTTCCTTTAGGATGGACTGGTTGGATCTCCTTACAGTCCAAGAGACTCTCAAGAGTCTTCTCCAACACCACAGTTCAAAAGCATCAATTCTTAGGCACTCAGCTTTTTTATAGTCCAACTCTCACATCCATTCATGACTACTGAAAAAACCATTGCTTTGACTAGATAGACCTTTGCTGGCAAAGTAATGTCTCTGCTTTGTGATATGCTGTCTAGGTTGGTCATAACTTTTTTCCCAAGGAGCAAGTGTCTTTTAATTTCATGGCTGCAGTCACCATCTGCAGTGATTTTGGAGCCCCCCAAAATATAAAGTCTGCCACTGTTTCCCCACCTATTTGCCAGGAAGTGATGGGACCAGATGCCATGATCTTAGTTTTCTAAATGTTGAATTTCAAGCCAACTTTTTCACTCTCCTTTCACTTTCATCAAGAGGCTCTTTAGTTCTCCTTTATTTTCTACCATAAGGGTGGTATCATCTGCATGTCTGAGGTTATTCATATTTCTCCCGGCAATCTTGATTCCAGCTTGTGCTTCTTCCAGCCCAGCGTTTCTCATGATGTTCTCTGCATACAAGTTAAATAACCAGGGTGACAATATACAGCCTTGACATACTCCTTTCCCAACTGGGAACCAGTCTGTTGTTGTTCCATGTCCAGTTCTAACTGTTGCTTCCTGACCTGCATACAGATTTCTCAAGAGGCAGGTCAGGTGGTCTGGTATTCCCATCTCTTTAAGAGTTTTCCACAGTTTGCTGTGATCCACACAATCAAAGGCTTTGGTATAGTCACTAAAGCAGAAATAGATGTTTGTCTGGAACTCTCTTGCTTTTTTGATGATCCAACGGATGCTGGCAATTTGATCTCTGGTTCCTCTGCCTTTTTTAAATCCAGCCTGAACATGTGGAAGTTCCCGGTTCATGTACTATTGAAGCCTGGCTTGGACTCAGTTGACATTTAATAAAATAAGGCAAACTGGAATAGGAACAACCACTGGAGTGGGAGAGGGAGGAGGAGAATGAGGAGTTCAGTTCTGACAGGTTAAATCTGGGTATCTAAGTGGGTATGTTGACTAGCCAGCTGAAGGTTAAGAAAGAGATCCAGGTGAGAGATAACATTCTTAGCTTGAAATACACGATAATTCCAGCTAGAGGCTGAGATGAAATCACAGAAGACTATGTATAAATACAGAAGAGGTCTAAACATAGAGGTCTAGGACACTGCCTTATTTTTCAGAAGTTGGGCAACAAAAAGGAACCAGCAAAAGAAAGTGAAAATAAGCAGTAGTGTCCCAGAAACAAGGGAGCAAAGATTTCAAAGAAGAGAAACTCACTGAGCGCTTTCAAATGCTTAGGCTGCTACATCCAGTGAGATTAAGATTGAGAACTGACTAGGGAATTTGTTACCAAGAAGGTCACCAGTAAGCAATATCAACAAGAACTGTTTAGGTAGCAGAGAAGATGAAAAAAAAGAAGAAATTTTGTGCTGCAACCAAGACAGAGAGGGAGTGCTGGTGGCCACAAATAACTCTTTTGAAGAACAGCAGCTGAAGAAAAATGTGCTATTGGAGTACGTTTGTTTTTAAAGATGGGAGCTATTTTAGCATATCTACATGCTGATAGGAATAATGCAATACAAATGGGCAACACTAATGAGACAACTCATTGGCTGGCAGGAGAACGGGATGAATCCTGAGGCAATGCAATGGCCCTGACAGGAAGTGGACAGAACCAGGAGCCAGAGAGGAGGTGATGATCACAGCAAATAGGAAGTGCATACAGTCTGGGTGTAGATGCGAGGAGACACGCAAAGTTTTCGCCTGATTGCTTTCATTTTTAATATGCAGGAAACAAGGTCATCAGCTGAAAATGAAGAGAAGAGGCACCAGAGGTTTGAGGAGATGTGTAAAATAGTCATTTGGGCAGCTGGTGGAGTAATTCCACCAGGGATCCATTGATACTACGATTAAGGACTGTGGACAGCACAAAGGACCCTCCTTGGCCAACACAAATGGAGAACAAGTCAGCATAGGAATGTCTTCCTTGATTCAAGCCCAGCTGCCAGGTATCAGCTGGACTGGAAGGAGAGCTGGATGGGTGGTGGGGTGGGGAGGAGGGAGGTTGGTGATTACCAGGTGAGGCGCTAAACAAGAGCTGCATGTGCGTGCTCAGGCGCGCCACTCTCTGCAACCTCATGGACTGTAGCCCACCAGGCTCCTTTGTCCACGGGATTCTCCAGGCAAGAATTCTGGAGTGGGTTGCCAGCCCTCCTCCAGGCAATCTTCCCAGGGATTGACGCCTCTTGCATTTCCTGCATTGGCAGGTGAATTCTTTGACACCTGAGAAGTCCAAAAGAGAACTGAGGATATACAAAAGCGAAAAATTGTAACAGTGGACTATGGATTCAAAGTAGGGTGAATAATCAAGCAAGCATGTAGAAGGGGGCTCAGGGCACTTAGAAAGGGAGCAGCTGCAACGAATCGTAGGTCCCAGACACAGAAGTACAGTTCAAGTTGGGGGGTCCTCAACAGAAGGAGCTAGAGAGAGAGCAGGCTGAAGCTCTGACAGAATGCTTGAAAGTATGTCCTGTGAAATAATAAAGTACAGGCGGGTCTGGTTAAAATGTAACAGAACTACTTTAAAGACTAAAGCAAAACCTCTCCCCAGGCAAAGTGAGCCTGCAGATGAGGGTGACTAGAAGCCTAAGGGACTGGAGCTGAAGAATACCACAGGAATCGTAGCTGGAGGTTCCCACAGATGGAATCCCCAAGAAAACCATTTCCAGCACTCCTCTGGAGCCGGCTTTGAACAAACTGTCCAACTCAGAAGGCACAGCGGCCACATGAAAACCACACCTGTCTCCCCCAGGCCCCTTTCCCTACTGAGCTGGACCCCGGACAGGTGATTCCAACAGCATACTAAAGAGGAGCCGGCAAAGTAAAAAAGAGAAGCTGATTCTCAGGACCAAAGTAGACCGCTTGCTCTGAAGCAGTTCGGAGCTACGAAGAAAAGTTCTACGGCATGTAAGAGTTTGAATATATTGTTGTTCTGAACACACGCCTTCTAATGACAAAAATAAGACTGTGTACATGTTCGTCACTCAGTTATGTCCGACTTTTTGCGACCCCATGGACTGTAGCCCATCAGGCTCCCCTGTCCATGGAATTCTCCAGGCAAGAATACTGCAGTGAGTAGACATTCCCTTTTCCAGGGGGCCGTCCTGATCCGAGGATCAAACCCATGTCTCCTGCATTGCAGGCAACTTTTTTACCGTCTGGGCCACTAAGGAAGCCCCTAAAATAAGACTATTACTGACAAATAAGCAGACTTTTTACCACCTAGAACTAGACAAGCTACCTGGTTTTCCTAAGAGCTGGAGATTCAGGGAAAGACAATCTCTAGGGAGGCCTTGAAGGTACAGTGAGAGAAAGTAAGTTGTTTTCTGCTTAAACTCTTATCACGTCCCATCCATTGCATCCCTACAAATATCCAAGGGCTCCCACTATTAGGTGCTAAATATATCCAAAAAATTCATTTTTGCTTTACTGAGCAAAAAGTAAACACAGATTAAATTAAATGAAACAAAACAATTTTGGTTTAGTACAAGATGTTTACATATATTCAATTCTAAAGATTTAATAAAAAACCTTAGTCTTCTCCTTTTCTTGAAATTGTTTTATTTTTCTAACTTTGTGAATTACAAGCTTAATTTAAACACATTTAAAATCAATACTTATTTGTTGGGACTTTTCCGGTGATCCAGTGGCTGAGACGACACTCTCCCCCAATGCAGGGGGCCCGAATTTGATCCCTAGTCAGGGAACTAGATCCCACATGCTGCAACTAAGAGTTTGAATGCTGCAATTCAAGATCCTGCATGTCACAACTAAGACCTGATGCACATAAATAAATAAGGAAATAAAAAAGAAATGCTCATTAAAAAATAAAATAATCAATACTTATTTAAGAAATTATAATAGACTCAAAAAAAAGAGAAAGCAATCTTAGCATGAATTTCTGGGTAAGCTTCCAAATGGAAACAGTGCTCAAAATTCAGTCATCCTCAAATACACCTAAATTGAACACGGCATTATCTAACGCTTTCTAGGAAAAAAGAGGGAGTTTGTTCTATTACAATCCATTTTGACTAAAATAGATTTGCAGGTATTTTAATGGTGTCGTGATAAAGATAACTCATCACCAAACTTTTGGGCTTTCAGTTCAAAAACTCCCTTTGGATGAGGTCCCAGAGCCGTTTCAGCTAAATCTTGCCCTGTTCATTACTTGTCAGTATAATAGAAAGTGCAACTATGCTTAAGCTTTGAACTGAGGTAGCAGAATGTATAAAGTTAATAATTAACAAGCTAAATTCCAAGTTTTTCCAGGTAGTATGAAAAAAATCAGAATAAAAGCCCTCAGCAAACCACTGAAGATAAGCACCATGTTTCACTCAGTTCCTCTCAAGAATGCACACGGAACCCATAACGTCCTCCTCTGAAACAGACCTAAAACTTTACTAACGATTAACATTCAATAAATGTTAAAATATTATTTTCACAAGAACTGAGATTAAGAACACTGAAATAGATGAAAAGCAATATTGCAACTGAGAGAAAAGTCTTATGGAGCCTTAACAAAGTATTTGAGACTCATCCTAAAGCAAACGAGAAATCTAAAAGCAGTATCTTTCATGATTATCTTCTTTCACAATAGAGACAAGTGGGAGCTAAAAACACACTAACAACAGATCCTACTGAATAAATGTGAGATCAGGTGAAAGCACTTTACGAATGTTAATTGATAGTCTCTCACAATCTATTCCGACAATATGGGCACAGTTGCAATGTCTTACCAGTGTGTTTCTTAATAACTTTACTAACTACATCTGATAAAGAACACACCTTCTAAATTATTTTAAAGGATATTACAACAACAACAAAAAGACAACTGCCTACAAGTCAAACATATCTTGACGAAAAAAGCATCAACACACTTCAAGTGTTCCAACAATTATGAAGCGGAATGATCCTTAGATTTATTTAGCCTCAAAACATGGTAAATTATTCCAAGGGAGGAATAATGCCTTTAAAACACAGTATTTTTTTAAGGTACAACAATAAAAAACCAGTCAATATGAGTTCTAATTTACTGGTAATATTATTTTAACATGTCTCAATGCTGCTGACTGTCAAGAACCCTGATACAACTCTTACCCCAAATAGAGTAAGCACTTTTTGTTCAACATATAATGCTTACATTATTCCTACCATCACTATTATCATTTGTCCCTAGGTTTCTCAACAGTCTACAAGGAGTACACATGTGCATTACCAACTCATTCTTTCTGTAAGAACTACATATTTAAAGAAAAACTAACACAACACTCTAACACTAACACTAAAGAGATTACTTTCCTTATTATTTGCAGGAACCATAAAAAACTATTAGTAAAGTCTAAAAATCTGAAAATTCTATTTAAATGCATACAAAATCTTCAACAACATATAAGGTGTTAACACGTCAAAAATGTCCACCTAAATTCAAAAGTTATCTGTAAAAAATTAATATACTTTATACTGTAATTATCAAGGTTGAATAAATGCAGTAGTACCAATCATTCTCTTTTCTAGAACTAATAAATGCAATACTACAAATCATTCTCTTTTTAGCAAGTTTTACCAGTTTTAATACTAGATGGAAAATTCAAATATGGAACCACAAATCATTACTCAGAGTCCTTCACTTGTCACTACCATCAATGCAATACTACATTTATTTGCAAACAGTGACTAAAACGTCAAAATAAAACTTCTGAAAAAGTGCTTTATTCAAAAATACTTCTTATAGAAAAGGAATCCACTAGTGCCCCTGGGAGATTTTTAAAAGCAGAACATGTTGTACTGCAAAGATTATTTACAGAAAACAGAACCAGAAGTACATTACTATTCAGTAAACACACTGTATCAAAAACATCTAATATGGGATAGAGAACAGAAATTTGTTAAAAGTCTTCTTCCCTTCATTAAAAAAAATATGGATTTTATTCAACTGACAATAGGAAAATGTTACCCAGTAATAATCTTAGCCCTATGAAGTTACTTATTAACCTCTAAACAGACTGCTATGAGTCTACACTTCCTGTTGTTCACCTGCCATCTTTTCCAATTTTAAACAGGCACTAAGGTTGTAAGACAGACCGTCCTGGCAACATCAATAATGAGGAAAGAACACACTCAGCTTAAGCTTAAGAAAAAGATAATTGTGGGTTTTGTCTGCTCGGGAGAATCAGCACCCAACACAGGTGCCAGCATAAAATAGGTGCTTAATGAATATCTGTAGAGTAAGTGGTGAGGTTTAATTATATTACTGCAACATTAGCTTTCTTCCCTTAAGAGTTCTCCCTTGCTCAAAAAAGCAACTTAAAACTATGCCAGATTCCCTCAAAAGCACATAAACTTCTCTATTCATAATGAAATATAAAGCTGGGTCTCAAAAGAATAAAATATCAATAGAAAACAAGCCACTCTTCTTCACCTTCTCTATTCTTTCAAAACAAATTAGATCAAAAATGTTGATTTTTAAGAAATATCAAAATGTCTACCAACTTTCCTCAAAATTAAAAAAAAATTCACATTTCAAACGTCTTCTCTACTCTCCTAATACTGAAAATAACTGATTTTTCAACACTACCTTGGATGAAATAAAAAAACAAGTTTATAAACCAAAATAACGTGTTTGCCAATTTTTTCCTTCATCTGAAGCTAGAGGGTCTGTGCCTAAATTTTTACTAGCTATGAGATCAGCTTTGTCTGACATTTCAAAATTCACTTTCATGCGTTTTATTGAGTATCTACTATGTCAGGCCCTTTAAAAAAAATGTTAATTTTGTAAACTGAACATTAGCACCAAAGTCCCCTTCAAAAATGTGTCACTTAAAATAAGAGCAGCGGCTAAAGAGGACTCTCAATGTTTCCTGTACACCTTAAGTCAGCGTATCGAGCCTCTTTTCACTATTCATGCGGCATCAGCGAGCCGCTAACTACCACACCCGCTACCAACAAATCACCAGTAAAGCGGCAAATGCTGGGTAAAACAACCTGTAAGAGTAGGACGAGCTCCTCTTCGGAGGTGGTCAGGGCTTTTTCTCCGCTGCCCAAAGCGAACAGCGGCGAGACGCGCGGGCGGCTCGCGCCGGACGCCCCCGGCGAGTCCGGCTCCGAGCCGCGGGCCCCGCCCCGCCGAAACTCTCACCTGGCGGACCCGGGCCCTCTCCACCCGCCCCTTGCACCACCCTCCCGACTTCCAGACCGGCAAAGTTTGGGGGAGGGGGAGCCTTCGTTTCCATTTTACAACAGGGGGGCAGTGGGCTCTCACCCGTCCACCAGCCTTGAGTCCGGAACAGAGTCTAGAACCCTCTCCCAGAAGGAATGGAAGACCAACCAAAGCCAGGGTCCGCAGGAGGACGTCGCCCAGACCTGAAAATGGAGCCGCAGGCTCAGCCCGCAGCGCACGGCGGGCAGGGCCGGGCCGCACTCGCCCCGGAGCCCTAGGCGGTAGGGGTTCGGGGCGTCGGGCCTCCGCCCCAGGGGCCGCGAGGGCGAGGTGGGAGGCCCGGGGCGCGCCCCGGGCCGGTGATGCACTCACCGTAGCCTTTTGTCTCCGCCGCTCGCTCCGGCAGCAGCCGCTCTCGGCGCCGGCTCCGCGGCTGTCCCCCTACGCCCGCAGCTGCGCTCCCCGGCGCGCTCGCCGCTTCCTGGCCCCTCCCTCCACGCCCAGGCTCGCGCGCAGGCGGGGCGAGAGGCGGCGCGCGCTCCGGGAGCCGCGGGAGGGCCGCGCCGCCGCGCAGCTGCCGCCGGGCTGGCCCCGCCCCCTGCCCCGCCTGCGGGGATGGGCTCTGGCCCGCACCTCAGCGACGCGCCCGGCCCGCGAACTCCGCGGGCTAGAAGCCCCTTCCCGACAAGCAGAGGGCAGAGAGTCCGGGCTGGAGCCCGCGCGGGAAAGAACGCGCCGGAAGATGGCGACCGGGGCTGGGTGGGAACGTTCGGGAGCCCCTCCCCACGCTCAGGCCGGCGGCCCGCAGCGGCGGCTCGCGCCCCTTCCCCAGACAGCGCGGAGAGGCGGCGCCTGCACTCGGTGCAGACACTCCCAGGCGGGCGAGGGTCGGCGCTGAGCCGTCTGACCGCCTCTCAGTAGCAGTTGAGAGGTACATACCCTGAAATCACCAAACCACGCTTTAAAAAAAAAAAGGAAACTTAAAAATTGTTGCATCCATCATTACCTGTCTTAAGGCCGAGAATATCCACCTGACATTTGATATGCATAAAATTAGGACTTGTCAGTAGCTCGGGGGATAAAAGAATCTGCCTGCGATGCAGGAGACCAGGGTCGAAACCCTGGGTCGGGAAGATCCAATGGGTAAGGGAATGGCAATCCACTCCAGCATTCCTGCCTGGAGAATTCCATGGACAGAGAAGCCTGGCGGGCTACTACAGTTCGTGGAGTCGGACACGACTGAGTGACGAAAACACGCACACACTGGATCTGTGAGACTCCCTTATCTGTAATATTTTCTATGTCCTAGAAATCAAACACTTAAGAGTGCCCCTTTCTAGCAGCCAACCCTCCACCAAAATGCCTACAATACTTGGAATATAACGTAGTACGTCTTCCCCATCTTGACTGATATTAGTACATTAGTTTTCTTTTCCCCCTAAATTATAGTCAGTTCTCCCTTGTTCAAAAAGCAACTCAAAACCATGCTGCAGTCCTTCTAGTTAGTTACTGAAGTAAAAAACTTTGGCTCCTCATTCTCTCTTCAGCTCCAAACTGTCAAGAAGGTCTCTTGGTTGTAATAAATCAGACTCAGACCACTTCTCACTTGCATCACTTTTATCTTCTCTGACCTATATTTTGGTGGCCTACTAAATGATCTACTTGCCCACTGTTACTACAGTCTATTATCAAACAACAATCAAAAGGACTTCCCTGGTGGTTCAGGGGTTAAAAATCCACCTTCCAATGCAGGGACACAGGGTTTGATCCCTGGTAGGGGAACTAAGGTCCCACGCTCAAATAGGACAGGGGGAACTAAATCTGCCCAGGCAACTGCTGAGCTGGTACACAGAGAAGCCCACAAACTGCAATGAAGAGCCCAGGCAGTCAAATTAATTAATTTAAAAACAGCAACAACCAAAAAGAGAGAGAGACAAATGGAAAGGAAATAGCAACCCAACCAGTATTCTTGCCTGGAAAAGTCCATGGACAGGAGCCTAGCAGGGCTGCAGTCCATGGGGTTAGGCGACTGAGCAGGCACGCCTGAGGATGGTGGAGGGATTTGGGTTGGTAGCAATAAACTGGTAGAACTTAAAAACAACCACCACCACCACCAGAATATCCTCCTACAGGAAAAGTCAGCTGCTGTTTCATCTGGTCACAATCCTCCATTGCCTCCCTATTTCCTAAACTGTAAGAGCTAAGGTTCTACAGTGACCTACAAAGCCCCTAGATTTGGCCTTTTGCTTTACTTTCTGACTCCAGTTCCAATCGCCTGTATACTCCAGGACAGGGTCTTTGGCAGAGCTTTCTCTCTGCAGGTAACATTCTTCCCAAGGCTCAGATCTTATCTTAAATGATGATGCTTAGCCTGACCACACTATTTAAAACTGTAACCAAGGGATTCTCCTGGTTATCCAGTGGCTAAGAGACCATGCTCCCAATGCAGCAGGTCGGGTTTGATCCCTGGTCAGGAAAGTAGATCCCACATGCCATAACTAAGAGTTTGCATGCCGCAGCTAGAGATCCCACATGCCACAAGTAAAGATCGGGCAAGCCAGAACTAAGACCCAGAGCAGCCAAAATAAAAAAACTGTAACCACCTCAAACCCAACTCTCAACCCTCCCAGCTTGCTCCTTCTCTTCCCATGACACTTAAAATCTTACAAAAATCTTTATAATTTATCTATGCATGTTTATTTTTTAATGTCTGTCTTCCCCAACAGAAGATGAGATTTTCGTCTGTTCTGTTCAACTGATGTATCCTAAGTGCCTAGAGTAAATGGAAAAAAAAAAATTAAAACCTTCTAGGTAATAAAAAGTACAAAGCATCAAAAAATGACCAATTTTATATTTTCCTGTTTATATCAATTAACCAGAAGACTCCTATCTACATCATAACACAAGCATTTTGATTTTCTGATTACTCTGAGTACAGTGATGACTTGACCTTCAATGCAGTTTTTCTAACCACTGAGATCATGGTATCCTATTTCACTGGAGAAGACAAACATAAATTAGAGGAAACTTTCTGATGTAAAACTTATAAAGACATATTAATTGTAAAAATGTCCATATCTTGCCATAATGGAAAAGAATATTAAAAAAAGAATGTGTATATATATATATATATATATATATATATATAACTGAATCACTCTGCTGTACAGCAGAGATTGCCAAACCGTTGTAAATCAACTATACTTCAATTAAAAAATAAAATTTAAAAAAGTCCTATGACAAAAAGAAAACAGCTAATTCCTGAACTTAATATATACATTTATAATCCTTCCTTTGAATTACAAATGTGTGAAGAGGTATCTTGTGTGAAGGCCTTAAGTAATAACATTTCCTATCATTTATTCATGATAGAATTTATTATGTAAACTTATTATATAAAATTATTTATTTCCAGATCTTTCATACTTAGTTTATAACACATCATGTGTGATCAAATATCTTAATACATAATTTCAGTTGCTATAGCTATTCCTACATACCGCTTGCCAGTAGAAAAAAAAGTCAGTTAAGAAGACAATTCCATTCAATCAAAGGATACATTTTGTATGAAAGTCTGTGCACATGATTATTTGCTCAGTATTATACTTATGGCATAGTCTCTTTACATATATAATTTATCCTTTCTGATGTAAAACTAAGGCTACAGATGATCCCTTATAATTTATATTACTTTTATATAAAATTGAATAAACTGCTTTTATTTGAAAAAACATTGATTATATATTTCATTAATGTAAAAATATGGTTTGTAATTTACAATAGTACCAAACAATTTTTTCTGAAGTCATTATGATGATGTGTCTGTACTGTTCTTTAAATTGTTGATAAGAAAAGCTTATCTGAAGAGGACAGAATAGGGGGCTTCCCTGGTGTCTCAGTGGTAAAGGATCCGCCTGCCAATGCAGAAGACTCTGGTCCGGGAGGATCCCACATGCCTTGGAGCAACTAAGCCCCTGCGCCACAACTACTCGTCCTGTGCTCTTGAGCCAGGGAACTCCTGAGCCCCCCGGCTGCAACTGCTGAAGCCCGCTCACTCTGGAGCCCGTGCTCTGCCACAGGAGAAGCCACTGCAATGAGAACCTTGCTTTCCTCTGCTTGCTACAACTAGACAAAAGCCTGCACAGCAATGAAGACGTGGCACAACCAAAAATAAATCTTAAAAAGACACAATAGGAAATAGACAGTGTTCATAATTCATCCACATACTGCTAAGGTTAAATGCAACTGTTACAGCACAAAATAAAATGTTTTGCACGCGTACTAGTCCACAAACAAGAAAATGATCTCAACAAAACTAACATGGTATATTTGTGCCTTAACCAATGGAAACATCAATACCAAGGACGACAGAAAGCAATCTGTTGGTCTAACAAACTGCTATCACTACTCATGAGCTCACATAGCTACCACACTGGCCTAATGATGCAATCTCTAGTTAAGTAAATGTCCCTTTAAAATTTTTACAGGAAGTAGATTTTTCCTAGAAGTATACTATTACTTTTTTTTTTTTAAACTGCTTTCCAAAATTCAGTACCAGCTATTTATCACATATAGGAGAGATGGTGTTTAGGGTTAGAGTCTGGAGTTCAAACTCTGATGCATAATTAGTGGGGTGATCCTGACCAAAGTTCTTAACCTTTCTAAACCTGTCTTTTCTTCTCATTTAATGGGGGGTAGTACTTACCTCCAAGAGTTGTTGCAGGAAATCAATGAGAGAACTCAAGCAAAATTCTTAGCCCTGGGCCTGGCACATGGTCAGTGCTGGTAAATGCTAGCTATTATCCTCACACAAGCATGTAATTAAGCTCATTGCCCTATATTTGTAATACTGAGAAAATGGTTCATAATAGGCCCTAAATGGGACTGTTTGAGTTCTACATCAAGATGGTATTATCTGCAATTACATGAATATTTTTTAAAACTGCACTAACATTTCTTTTACAACCACTACATGCCAGGCACAGTTCTAGGCAACAAAGTAACCTAAAAGAAATAAGGCCCAGACCTGGAATAGCTTAACAGTTTAACTGAAAGGAGACATACCACTACCAAATAACTACTTTCAAAATAGTATGGCCATACTTCCTTGCTGGCCAGTGTACTCCTCGACCTGGCTTAAAAGTTATTTGTGCTCACTCTCATTCTCAATACATCCAGGTTTGAATGTCAAGTATGTATAAATTGCTTGGGGTACAGAGAAGGAACCATAAGTTTCATGTAAAGCTGAAGAGGCTTTAGCTCCTTTAAATGAACATCTCACTTGGCGAAGTGGATCAAAGAGGGAGAAAAGGCAGAGGGAAGACTTCATTTGTACTGTTCTGAGTTAAAACTTTCCCATACTTGTTAACAAACTTAAGAAATCCCTTTGACCAATGTTATATGATTTAGCTTGAGGATCTTGTATTTTTTTTTTTCCTGAAGATATATCATGGACACTCCAAAACACGAACTACACAACTGGTATTCATTTATTTACACAACAAATATCTATTGAGCATCCACTAAGTATATGTGATCTGTCTTTGGTGTGATAGAGGATACCCAAAAGATTTACAAGGCAGAGTCAAGCAATATAAAATCTCGTTGTCAACACCACATTCCTTAGCTAATTCGTCAACAAGATAATGGGACGCAGCACACAAAGTGTGGTTTGGGAAGACTGAGGAAAATCACGAAGCACACGGAACCTACTGAGAAAGGAGAATATGCCTCAAAGGAGGACCACAGGCCATGCCCTTCTGTGAGTGGAGCAACCAGGTAGGAGAGGAACCTAAGTCAGACTCCCGCTTTACACTCTTACCCAGAGTTGACCCTTGCTGCTCATCAAACCACAAATATCCTTTGAATGCCTGCTGTTTGCCAGGTAGCATACCAAATGCTGTGGGAAAACTTAGTATAAAGCATGGTCTTTGTCCTTAATGAAATGTCACACAGCAACATTTGACTAATTAGATAGCGTAGTAGCTGAGAGCATCGCTGAGGTCTATATCGGTTTCTTAGAGGGAGAGGAATTTGAGGTGGGTCTCTGGGAAGAAGAAAAGCCAGGTCTGTGTTTTCTAAACTGTGGATCGTACATCTCTGGTGGTGTGGGAGATGACTTTAGGTAGCACACTTCAGAGGGGTGGGGGTAAAAAGAAGAGGGAAAGTAGCCTGGGATACAGGCAGCTCACAGAGCTTCAGTACGTAGCCTGTAATATAATTACATTGTAGCCCCTTAGCTTATAACACAACAAAAACAAACAGAAAAAGAGCTAGGAATTGTAATAGAAATGCCTTCTGGGGACAACCAGAGAGGAAGAATGGAACCTTTTGAGAATCACTCTGCTATGTCAGGTGAGAGAGCACAAGTAATGAAGAATTTCTTTTTTTGTTTCTCTTTTATAGTTAACTCTTATATATGGCAGGTAATTCAGACTTTCCACATGTGATAGCGATCAAAGTTTCTTTTACATGTTTGTTAAGGTTAAAATATGAATCCGCTAAAAGAAATCTCTCAAGTCAACAACAGAAGCAATAAAGAGAAAGGGGATGTGGCACTTTAGGGAATACAAAGCTTGGTGAGCCAAGGTTCCACAACTGGCACGTTAAAGGTGTGTTCTGAGGGAGAGCAGGAGCCATATTGAACCTTGAGCTGAGTACTGGCATACAAGCATGGGGAAAGCAAGAGTTCAAACTTCGGGTAACCTAGAGGGGGTGAAGTCTGCTACAGGCCGGGGGAGTGCTCCTTCTGCACCTGGAGGAAGCTCCTTGGCCCAGAGGAACTAGCAGAACTGGCCCCCGGAACCTGTTGGGAAGCCATTCAGCAGACGCCAGGGGGACTCCCATCTCTGTGTTTTATCAGGGCTCCAGCAAGATGGGACATGGAGACTCCACATACCTCAAAGTGCCTGCACACTGCTGCCCTTAAAACAGGCAGGACAGACATGTTACACCTCCCCTTAGCACACAGAACTATGTGTGTTTTCATAAAGAAGGGCTGTGATGAGTAGAATTGGTGGTGTAGTTGCAAGAAATAGAAGGTGGCCAAGTCAGGAACTTTCACATCCCATCCTCCATTCTCCTCCAGTGAGTGTTGCTGCCTAATAGTGCTTCAGCTCTTGCTTCTGGCCCTGTGATCAGCTAAGCTAAGCAGCTGGGAGGACTCTCACTGCTTGCTTTCTGTCATTACCTCTGTAGTAGGGTCCATGCACTGTATATGCCCGGGATTGTAGTAGGCAGGCAGTTGGCTGAAAAATACATCACCCACTCCACCCTCAATATCCCATTCCCTAAATTTGGGAATCTGTCAGCAGAATGAGATATCATTCCCACAATTATGTCACACCTCATATGTGGATGCTCAGTGATTTCTGACTCTCTGTGACCCACCCCATGGACTGTGTAGACTTTCAGGCTCCTGTGTCCATGGAATTTTCCAGGCAAGAATACTAGAGTGGGTTGCCGTTTCCCTTCTCCAGGGGATCTTCTCAACCCAGGGTTTAAACCCGTGTCTCTTACATCTCCTACACTGGCAGGCAGATTCCTTACCACTGTACTACCTGGGAGTTACATCATAGTTGACCTTAAAGTAAGACAATCCGGGTGGACCTGATCCCATTACCTGAGCCCTTAAAAGCAAAGAATTTTTTATGGCTGGTTGCAGAAAAATAAGCCAGAGAGATTTAAAGCATGAAACATTCAATTTGCCATTGCTGGCATGAAGACAGGGAATGGGGCCCATGAAAAGGAATACAGAAGGCTTCTAGAAGCAGAGTGTGGCCCCTGGTAGCCAGCAAGGAAACAAGGACCTAAGTCCTGTACCCATAAGAAACTGAATTCTGTCAACAACAAAAATGTGCTTTGAAACACATTTCCCCCCCTCAAGTCTCCAGATGAGAACTCCGACTGGCAGGCACCTTGACTTCAGTTGTGTGATACTGTGAGCAGAAAATTCAGCAGAAAATTCAGTCCATACCATGCTGGACTTCTGACCTACAGATAATATAAGCTAATAAATGGGTGTTGTTTTAAGCCACCGACGGTAATTTGTTACACAGCAATAGAAAACTAACATAATGCCTGTCACTGAATTAACCCTTCTCTAGACAGGCTCCAGCCTCAAGACTCTAGGAACAGACACTGGTCAATCCGTAGACAAATGGATCAATTCTCAGGCATTAGTAAATAAGCCTGTGTCACTTATGAATATACGAGGAGGGGAATTAAGGGAAAAGATTGGAATTCCTGATAACTTGGCTTGGGAGGGACTTATATATTATTTTCACTTGGGTAAAAAGGGAAAGATGACCTTATTTTGAAATAACTGGATGGTAAGACTACCAGTTTTGGGTGCTATTAGAATTTCAGGTAGCATAAGAGAAAGGAAAGACAGAGGAAAGGTGGTGTTCTCCAGTAAAAAGAGAATGATCTCCTGGGACAAGTAGATATGTTTTGCAGACCGGTAGCTGTCCTGATCATGGACTTATTAGAAATGTTCTTAACCTCTTCAAACCCAAGACTATTTATCTTAAAGTATGGAAAATAACTATCTAATAAGATTGGGGAGAATTAAATAAAATAGCTCATGTAAAACCTCAGTGCCTGTGGCACAGTAGACTATCAATAGTTTATCTCCATTGTTTTTCAGTCACTAAGTCACATCTGACTCTTTTGCAATTCCATGGACTGTAGCCCACCAGGCTCCTCCAGGCAAGAACACCGGAGTGGGTTGCCATTTCCTTCTTCAGGGGATCTTCCTGACCCAGGGAGCAAACCTGTGTCTCCTGCATTGGCAGGTGGATTTTCTTCACCACTGGCCACCCTTTTCACAGTGTCTTTTGCAATGTTTCTAGTTATTATGGCATATATGCGATTAATGCTACCCTACAGAAATATAATGCATGCCACACTTTAAATTTTTCTAGTAGTCACATGAAGAAAAAAGTAAAAATATGGAACTAATACCACATCTCAACTCAGTACAGCCGTGTTTCAAGTATTCAATAGCAACGTGTAGCCAGTGGCTATAGTACTGGACGGCTCAGTACTAGACCTCTAAATATATATTTCACTTAGTTCTCTTCTACTGTTTGGAATAATCCAAAATAAACATAAATAGGTGACTGATAGGTAATTACAGAGGTATGAGAACCTATATGCACACACATTATACTCTGGCACATACCAAACCCAGATGATCTGGGGTTTTGTCATTGTTGTTTTACCATCAGTTCTTAGTTGCAGTGAGTCATATTTCAATCAGGGGAGCAGGGTATCAGTGGTACATGGGTTTCTAATTTTAAATTCCAAAACATACCACAAATCAGAGCTACATAGTTAAAGTAATACCAGGCAACCATGAGAGCTGGGTTAAAACAAAAACCTATCTCACACAAAAGAATACTTGTTGATTTTTCAAAGTAACTCTAATAAAAGATTATATATTTATTTCCTTTGGTTTTTCTCTGAAGACAATGGTATAGACTTTTGGATTCTACAGAAGCTTTTTTTTTTCCTTTCTAAGTCATTATCTCCATTATGTGAGAATGAGGACTAAAGCAAATCAGAACTATAGAAAACAGTAGGCACTGCACAGCAACCATGGAAGGACTTGCAAAACCTCTGTGACACTTCTACAAGGATCTTCAAAGATGATCCAGACAGTGATCTTGCTCCTAGAGCAGATACACAGAAAAAAATAGGACACAGCCAAACACACATAATACAAGGTATAACACGGAAAGAAAACGAGAGATACCCAAAAAGCATACCACAAGTACTCGTAAAAACAGAATCCTTCTTGGTGGGGGTTAGGAAAGGTTTCCTAGCAAAGTATTCTTTGTGAGCAGTTTTAAAAACGGTCTTTAAAGGATGGTTAATAGGGCTCAATTCAACAGATACTTGTTGCCAACCTACTGTGTGGCAGGCACCATTGTAGGCAGGGGGGATCTATTGATGCAAGGCTGCGTTTAAGCTGGATGGGAGTGAAGAATGGTGCAGGACAAGTAAAACCAGCAATACAGCACTGCTCTGGATTCCAATCACTTTCTCCATCTCACATTGCCTCTGACGTCCCTCGGCCTCTGAAGTCTTTCAAGGCTCTGCCTTTGGAACCTACAAACAACTTCTTATCTCTTCTCTGCTTCTGACCTTTCATCTAGAATAAGATGTGGGATTCCAGAATAAGAGGTATTTCATCCTCTGACCCCTCACCATGCAATCACACAGACCCTGCTCACCCCCAGCTCCGGCTCTAGCTCTAGTCAGGAAGCTACAGAAGCAAGAAGCTGCCACCACAGCTTCCGGCTCCAGCGTTACCCTGGTGTGAAGAGGAAGTTGGGCACAGTTTGCTAAGTATTATCACAGACATAGTTCTAGTGGAGGACACTTGACTCAGCCTGTGATGATACGAAAGGGATTCCAAAAAGAGCGGATGCTTGAGAAGAATTATCCACGAATGAAAGGAAGGGTGAGATTTTTTTTTTTTGGCATAGAAAAACAACCTGATTGAAATCAGGGTGAGATGAGAGTATGATGCCCTTAGGGAACCAGAGAATGAGAACAGTTCAGAGAAGGGTTACTGTGGGCACAGAAAAATTATTCTGGACCTACCGAAAGAGGCTAGAGCATGTGAAGGAGTTTGGATTTATTCAGAAGATGATAAAAAGAGCAGAAAGACAAAATGTACCAAAGATGCTGCTTTAAAAGAATAAAGTTTACATATATGGGCATATCATCAGTGTATCATATATAACCTTTGAACTTCAAAATATCCTTGTTTTGATAACTTACTTGACAAGCTGCATGTTGCATTTACTCATAAAGGGCAGTACGTGAAAACCTGAAATGGAATTACAGTACCGACATGATTATTTCATGCTTATCTGTTTTGCTTTTAAAAAAGCGTGTGAAGGTTGATTTCCTCCTAATTTCCCATTAATCTGAACAGTTTTTATTATTAAGTAAAGTTTGTCTCCTTATGAACAATAATTGTACATACCTGAAATCCAGGGGTCAATGTCAATTCCATGAGTTACTTTGCTATTCATGTATTGTCTCCTAGACATTTTTTTTTCTTTTTCATTTTTCTCTTCTATCATGGTATAAATTGCATACTCTATTAAAAATAGGTTAAATACAAATAGAATAAAAAGTTTGAGACTCTCTGACAAGAGAATGGTATCTTAGAAAGAAAATTAACTTATTTGGGGGAGGGGGTGATATTAACATCTTAGCCATTTGACAAATTCATAGGAATTTCCTCAATTGGGGAAAATGAAAGTTTGTTTTCTTTTTTTAAATAGTTATCTTTAATAAAAAGAATGATTTCCATAGTGATTTCCTGGTTTAGAAAAGTGAAAGAGACTCAAAGATGTTAATTACATCTTCCTGCTCCAGGCAAGATCTGCCCAACATATTCTTTTGCTCATCAATTACTCAGTTCTACTTTTATATTCCATTAACTGATACATTTTAAATCAATAAGCAAGAGATACAAAATATTAAAAGTCATTGTTAAGAATTCTGATAAGCAGCTATGTTTATTCATTATTTTTCTCTTTGTTTTATGCATCTCTATATAGTCTTTAAAAGTGCATTTCTAAAATTAACAACAACAAAATATTAACAAGCTTTTTTTTTTTAAGGTCTACAGAAAAACTGACTGAAAAGTACAGAGTTCCCATGCAATTCTCATCCTCCACCCCAGCTTCCCCTGTTATTAACACCTTGCATTAGTGTGGTATAATTGTTACAAATGATATTTTTCTCAACAAAGTTTTAAATTCTTCTCTAAGAGTTCTTGGAAATCTCTGTTAGTTTTACTCCTTAGGGCTTCCCTGGTGGCTCAACAGTAAAGAATCTGCCTGCAATGCAGGAGATGAGGCTTTGATTCCTGGGGTCAGAAAGATCCCCTGGAGTAGGAAATGGCAATCCATTCCAGTATTCTTGCCTGGAAAATTCCAAGGACAGAGGAGCCTGGTGGGCAACACTCCACTGGGTAGCAGAGTCGGCCACAACTGAGTGCATGTGCAGACACACACACACACACACACACACTTAATATTCTCTAATATTACTATTAGAAGTTACTTTTCTTTATGTTTCTAGTTGTTTGCTACTAGTAGTATATAGGAATGCAACTCATTTTTACATAAAGCATCTTGTTAATTTTAGATTATTTTAGGTTGTCTATGTAAACAATCATATCAATGGCATATCAACTGACCACTTAATTTCTTCCTTGCCAATTCTTATGCCTCCACACTGCTTAGGACAACCAGTCTAAGGTTTAGCAGAAAAAAATACATTTTTTTCTATACCTGTTTTTAAAGGGAATGTTTCTAATATTTTTCCGCTTGGACTGATGCTTGCTTTAGATCATCTGCTGCTGCTGCTGCTGCTGCTAAGTCGCTTCAGTCGTGTCCGACTCTGTGTGACCCCACAGACGGCAGCCCACCAGGCTCCCCCGTCCCTGGGACTCTCCAGGCAAGAGCACTGGAGTGGGTTGCCATTTCCTTCTCCAATGCATGAAAGTGAAAAGTGAAAGTGAAGTTGCTCAGTCGTGTCCAACTCTTCTCGACCTGGACTGCAGCCCACCAGGCTCCTCCACCCATAGGATTTTCCAGGCAAGAGTACTGGAGTGGGGTTTTCTCCATTAGATCATCCATAGTACTCTTAATCAAGTTAAGGAAGATAAGAAAGTAGACCCAACATATATATAATTGGCATCCTCAAAGATTAAAAACTCTTCCCCTACAAATGACCATCCTAAGTTTTTAAAGACATAAATCAAGACAACTTTTTCTCCAAATAAAAGGTATTTTGACTGTTATGGATCAAATAATATGAGGCATATTCCTAGCAAAAAAAGTTATTGAGAATCAAAGATAAAGAAAGAAAACCTTAGTTTGCCAGACAAAAGTTTAAGGTACAATAACAGTCTCAGATTTCTCCATAGCCCTGATTAAAGTCAGTAAAATAATGTCCTCAAGAACTCAAAGTCCTTACGGAAAGAAAGTGTGACTCAAGAATTTTATGCCCAGTAAACTGCTTTTCAGGTATAAAAGCAAGAGAAGTACAACTGCTTTTAAACTGCTTTTTTAGTTGGGACAGGAAGGAAAAAGGTAAAGACTCAAGTAATATGTTTAAGAAAATTAATCTGACATTGGGAATTTTTAAAATGTGCCCATGTGATTCTAATAGGTAGCTAGATTTAGGAACCACTATGAACTATGGGAATAATGTTATTTACTCTCCTTTTCAAGCCTCAATTGTACATGGTAAGTACATCAAACACTATTGATTGCTACCAGTCTCCAGGAGGTTGAACAAGGAGATACCAATGTGTAACAATCCATAAGTAAAATCTTGTATGAGAAAACTAAGTATTTTTTTCTCCTTTGTATGAGATATTATTTTAGTATACAGTCTTGGCAAGAACAAGCTGTTCTTGATTATGAATCTGGACAATTTTATAGAAATCACCAATAAGAGTTACAATGAGTAAATCCAATCAGTATGCCCTGTATCTGGAACATCCATATCAATCATGGAGACTGATTAAAAAAAAAAAAAAGAAAGAAACAGTGACCATAGACAGGACCAAAAATCAAATAAATTAGAAAACAAACAAAAACACAGAGGTAATCATCTGTAAGCCCTGGTATCCAGCAAATTTCAAATTTAAGAATGTTTTTGAGGTCTCCTCTTGGAAGAAGGGGAGTTGAGGACTAACTTAATCCTTGTCCTTTCTTTCCTATTCCCATAATTTTCACTCTGTTCTGGGTCTTCCCATCAGCTTATTTGCTTGTCTGTGGATGTGCTTTACAGAAGCAACAAAATCCATGCCAGCTATTTGTATCAACCTGTTCGGCCGGTTCAAGTTGGAGTCATCAATAGTCAATTTTTTTCTTTCTTTCTCTTTGTTTTGTGTATTATAGGAATAACTTTGATTGTCCCTTATGAAGTCATGGTGTCCTTCTTAGCGGACGGGGCCTGGACTTTTATCATTAAGCAGTGTATCTCTATCTCTAGTAGTACTTTTTGTTGTAAAGCCTGATATTAAAGCTACATCAGCTTTCATTTGGTTAGTATTTGTATGGTCTAACTTTTGCCATTCTTTTGCTTTCAACTTTAAGATCTCTGTTCAAAACTATGGGAGTTTAATGAATTCTAATTTAATAGCTATTTGGATCAATACATAAAATCTGTACTGATTTGCTGACTTCTGTTGTTGTAGGGATCTAACTGTGGCTCCTTTAAAGGCTAAACACTGCAGGTGTAAACTTGGGCAGCAGACAATTCAGAACAACCATTCATAGATTAAAAATGTACTTTCTTATGGGCTGAAGTTATAATAAGCCTGCTGAGCTAAACCAGAAAAACAAATATGGTAGAAATGACTAAGTTGTGAGGTCAGAATTGGTTACATAATTTGTGCAGCCCTCTGCAAAATGAAAATGCGTGACTTTTTGTTAAAAAACTCAGAATATCAAGACAGTGACAGCAGAACATTAAACCAAGTTTAGCGTCCTTCTGAACACGGGGCCTGTGTGACTGCACAGGGTGCATACCACGAGATTGGCCCTGCGTGAGATGGACACTGCCTGCTGAGCTGATCTCTTCCCTTTCTGTACAAAGGGAGCTATTTGTTCCATCAGGAATTGAGTGAAATTCAAAGAAGAAAGCTGATACTAAACAATGTGTCATAAAACTCTTTGGAAAGCAATTGATAACCTTCTTGTAAACATACCTGGACTTCTCTAGAAAGAATACACAAATGAATTCTCAGCTACTGACTTCAGAAGACAACTTATCCTAATTACAATAAATAAGCAGAAATGTTAAAGAGGTGGAGAGATTAATTTACTACAACTATTATCACTTAGTAGAAGGTGGAAGGAAAAAATATCTTGGAATTCAATTATGTTTTTTTAAACATTTTCCCATAGCTACTACCCATTCTTTGGATTTCACTGTGGAAATAACAACTACAGTCCATGCGTTCGCAAAAGTGTTGGACATGACTTAGCAACAACACAACCACCACCACCACACATATATGTAGGTATGTAAATATATGTATCAGATATTAGTGTGATAAGAAAAACAAGCAGTTAAAAGGAATAGGAAGCAAAGAAGGATTAAAGGGGTGATAGTCGAGGTAGGTTTTACTGAGAAGATGACATTTGAGGAAATGCTTGAAGTAGATGTAGGTACTATGAGAATTTTGAGTATATTTGTGGATATGAAGAGATTGAAAGAAAAGAGATAAATCATGAAAGATGGTCTGCGAGGGGGTAAGGGCGTGGAACAAGGGA
This sequence comes from Redunca redunca, assembly GCA_006410935.1. Taxonomy (NCBI): domain Eukaryota; kingdom Metazoa; phylum Chordata; class Mammalia; order Artiodactyla; family Bovidae; genus Redunca; species Redunca redunca. The sequence continues at coordinate 363,456 of SJYQ01000671.1, forward strand.
CATATAGATTAAGGATCTGGTCCTGTAAAGAGAAAGACAATTCATTTTCTGAGATCAGAGAAAGATCAGAGAAATTGACCTAAAAATGAATTCAGAATTAAAAGGGGAATTGTAAATTATTGACTTTCATACAGAGTTAAGGTGATATTGGCAACCTTAATCCTATGTGACCTAAGACAAAGGCCAAGGAAAGAAGGATGATATTAGTAGAGAAAAGAAAATGTATTAGGTAATAATATAAGGATATATAATCTGAGAGCTGAAGTTAGAATAAGGAAAGGAAAAAAGGAAAAATGAGCTTATTTAGAATAATAAAGACAAAGACAGTACTGAATGAGTTATTAGTACCACAGCTTATAAAAGAAGCATCATGTAAAATCAGACCATAATTTTATAATCTTAAGAAAAACATATGGGGGAGGAAAGGATTGGGAGTCTGGAATTAGCAGATGCAAATAAGTATATATAGGATGGATAAATAACAAGATCCTACTGTATAGCCCAGGAAACTAAGATAAACCATAATGGGAAAGAATATGAAAAAGAGTATATATATGTATATATAAAACTGAATCATTTTGCTATATATCAGAAATCAACACAACATTGTAAATCAACTGTTTTTCAATAAAATTAAGTCAAAAAAAGAAAAACATACAATATATGAAGGAAATTCAGGGGGTAGAAATTATCTAGCATGCAACAGAAATTTATTTATTGTCGATAAACACTGGTGTGGATTCCATGGTCCCTGGCAGTGAAGGCAAAAATTACATACATTATGGCCTATATTATTCATTTTATGCTATAAGAATATATATAAAATTATTGATATAAGTACATATTTTGTTAGAATTAACTGTAGGACAAATCTACCATAAGCCTTTTATGTTAAAGGGGAATTAGATAACATAATAGATAGTATTTTTACCATAATTTAATTAAAATTAGGGAATTGGTATATAAAATTTTATAAAACAGAGGACACAACATCAGATTACAGGTAAACAAGGGTCTAAGTCACATGTTTTGTGATGATCACACAAATACAGGAGTGTTTACTCTTAGAGAATCTTCCTAAATTCTGAATAAGATCTAGCCAGAATTACCCCTCAGTATATAAATGCACTTTCCTGATAGCTTTTACAAAGTCCTGAAAAAAATAGTCAGTAAAAATTATACATGGAGTTTGAGAGGTAACTAGACAAAAATAAACATACAAAGGAATGTTAACAGTAGAAAAACATAATTCTGCTGTGTTTATGAATGAAAGAATAAAATTAAAAACTAGTTTATTAATATATTCTAAGCTAAGACAGGATATAATAAAAATTCATAACATGAATTTTGAAATTCAGAAAAAATGTTGTATAAAACAGAGAAATGTTTAAAATCTGTAATTAAGCTTATAACACAGAGAGAAATTTCCAGGTGCCAGAAATTAAAGATAACTCATGTATAGAGGTATAGAGTGGGAAGTGTATTAAGTGATACTAAGGCAGATTACTGGATAAAAATGCTGACTCTTGTAACCAGAGACAGGTTTAATAATCATAGGAGAATGTAACAACAACAGACACCTTCACCCTTTCAAAGCAGAATTGTGAAACTGTTACTTCCTATTTAAAAAGCAATGACCTGCAGAAGGATTTCCTCTCTGAGTAGAAACACTGTCATATCAGAGAAGAGTGAAGGAAGTTTACTCTTAGCAGGACTCTGGGATAAAGATCCCACTCCCCAACTGAGAAAACAAAATGAAGCTAAGCTTCTCTCTCAGATATGGAATCTGAATTTATTCTACACCTGTAGTGTGGAAATTCCCTGCTGAAACATTAACACTGGAGATGGACCCTAGTGAAAACCACTGAGGGTACCTGGCAGTTCAGTTCAGTTCAGTTCAATTCAGTCGCTCAGTCATGTCTGACTCTTTGCGACCCCATGAATCGCAGCACGCCAGGCCTCCCTGTCCATCACCAACTCCTGGAGTTCACTCAGACACATGTCCATCAAGTCAGTGATGCCATCCAACCATCTCATCCTCTGTCTTCCCCTTCTCCTCCTGCCCCCAATCCCTACCAGCATCAGAGTCTTTTCCAATGAGTCAACTCTTCGCATGAGGTGGCCAAAGGACTGGCGCTTCAGCTTCAGCATCATTCCTTCCAAAGAAATCCCAGGGCTGATCTCCTTCAGAATGGACTGGTTGGATCTCCTTGCAGTCCAAGGCACTCTCAAGAGTCTTCTCCAACACCACAGTTCAAAAGCATCAATTCTTCAGC